>JARQOC010000002.1:233108595-233225319 GCA_033576535.1 Allobates femoralis
TTGACTTTGTGCTCAGGGATGGAAGAGGTTGGCTCTGAGGATGACGAGTGTGAGAACACACAGGATGATGATGAGGTTGGAGATCCCACTTGCTGTCAACGCACAGGAAGGCATTAAGAAATTCACTGGCGAATCCTTACTATACAGTGCCTACAAATAGTATTCAACCCCCTGCAGATTTAGGTGGTTTGATAAGATGCAAATAAGTTAGAGCTTTCAAACTGCAAACGAGAGTAGGATTTATTAACAGAAGCATAAATCTTACAAACCAAAAAGTTATGTTGCTCAGTTGAATTTTAATAAATTTTAAACATAAAAGTGTGGGTCAATTATTATTCAACCCCTCAAACCACCAGCATTCTGTTTGGTCCCCCTAAAGTATTAAGAAGTAGTTCAGGCACAAAGAACAATGAGCTTCACATGTGTGGATTAATTATCACTTTTGCCAGCCTTTTCTGACTATTTAAGACCCTCCCCAAACTTGTGAACAGCACTCATACATGGTCAACATGGGAAAGACAAAGGAGCATTCCAAGGCCATCAGAGACAAGATCGTGGAGGGTCACAAGGCTGGCAAGGGGTACAAAACCCTTTCCAAGGAGTTGGGCCTACCTGTCTCCACTGTTGGGAGCATCATCCGGAAGTGGAAGGCTTATAGAACTACTGTTAGCCTTCCACGGCCTGGACAACCTTTGAAAGTTTCCTCCCGTGCCGAGGCCAGGCTTGTCCGAAGAGTCAAGGCTAACCCAAGGACAACAAGGAAGGAGCTCCGGGAAGATCTCATGGCAGTGGGGACATTGGTTTCAGTCAATACCATAAGTAACATACTCCACCGCAATGGTCTCCGTTCCAGACAAGCCCATAAGGTACCTTTACTTTCAAAGCGTCATGTCAAGGCTTGTCTACAGTTTGCTCATGATCACTTGGAGGACTCTGAGACAGACTGGTTCAAGGTTCTATGGTCTGATGAGACCAAGATCGAGATCTTTGGTGCCAACCACACACGTGACGTTTGGAGACTGGATGGCACGGCATACGACCCCAAGAATACCATCCCTACAGTCAAGCATGGTGGTGGCAGCATCATGCTGTGGGGCTGTTTCTCAGCCAAGGGGCCTGGCCATCTGGTCCGCATCCATGGGAAGATGGATAGCACGGCCTACCTGGAGATTTTGGCCAAGAACCTCCGCTCCTCCATCAAGGATCTTAAGATGGGTCGTAATTTCATCTTCCAACAAGACAACGACCCAAAGCACACAGCCAAGAAAACCAAGGCCTGGTTCAAGAGGGAAAAAATCAAGGTGATGGAGTGGCCTAGTCAGTCTCCTGACCTTAACCCAATTGAAAACTTGTGGAAGGAGCTCAAGATTAAAGTCCACATGAGACACCCAAAGAACCTAGATAACTTGGAGAAGATCTGCATGGAGGAGTGGGCCAAGATAACTCCAGAGACCTGTGCCGGCCTGATCAGGTCTTATAAAAGACGATTATTAGCTGTAATTGCAAACAAGGGTTATTCCACAAAATAGTAAACCTAGGGGTTGAATAATAATTGACCCACACTTTTATGTTTAAAATGTATTAAAATTCAACTGAGCAACATAACTTTTTGGTTTGTAAGATTTACCATATTTTTCGCTTTATAAGACGCACCGGATTATAAGACGCACCCAGATTTTGGAGGTGGAAAATAGGGAAAAAAATATTTGAAGCAAAAAATGACTTTGATATGACAGTCAGGCCCTGCGACCAGTCAGCGCTGGCATCTGTCTCCTTCGGATGCAGGAACAGCATGTGAGCAACACCAACGACTTCTTGCTCCAGTGTCTGATGGCGGGGAGACAGACGCCAGCACTGACTGGTCGGAGGGCTGAGTCTCATATCAATGTCACATGGGAGATGACTATGCAACTTCTGACAATGTTGGAACCGCTGCAGCATCGTGGGTAAGTATGGTCTTTTTTAGGCTGGCTTCACACTAGCGTTCCCCTCCGCTGCTTCCTGTGGAGGGGGACCGCAAGCTGAGTGCAGGCACCGCCAGTCCCTATGTTTAACATGGGGACGCGGGTGCCTGCGCTCAGGGGCAGATTGGCATGGCACCCATTCACCACCATGTATGATTTGTACGCATGCGTATACTTGCGCACAAATCACACCCTCAATGCGACATGTGTTCCTAGTGCAGACGAGACTGTATGATTTGTGCGCATGCATCCGCCTGCGTACAAATCATACATTGCAGTGAATGGGTGCGCACGCCAATCTGCACCCGAGCGCAGGCACCCACGTCCCCATGTTAAACATAGGGACTTGCAGTGCCTACGCTCAGCTTGCGGTCCCCCTCCGCAGGACGCCGCAGAGGGGGACACAAGTGTGAAGGCAGCCTTAATTATACAAGGGCCAAAAAGGTGAATGAGATGGGATTTGTTCATGTAGTGGCAACCCCTTTAAGAACTATAACTCCCAGCATGTACTGTAGATCCTATAGCATGCTTGAAGTTCTAGTTAAGCACAGTATTGGCAGTGTTAACTTTATTAGTGGTTATGTTACATATACATGTGCACTCACTTTAATGTATCCTGCTTTGCCATCACCCTGCTGAAATCAAGGAAGTGGCGATAGTCTGCAGATCAAGTTCTGATGTAATGTACTGTATGAGGGAGGGCCAGGGAGGGGGTCTATACACAGTGCTGAAATATAATGCTCCAGCCTTGTCTCCTAATTACAAGTCACCACAGCAGAGCTTGACCTGTAGATGCAGGATGTAGATACAGGAGCTGTACACTCTGTTATGCAGGCTCCAGCCCTGCTCTCCATACACTGAAGCTCCTGAACTGCAGACCGACCTTCCTGCATTTCTGCACAGTGAGTGCAGGGCTCAGCAGACACATTACAGAGAGCAGAGGGAGGGAGGCACCACACTGTGACAAGGTACCGATCTCCCTGCTCTGCCCCTGTCTTGACATGGCAGTGAATTAGCACAAAGCTCAGTGCTGATTCACTTGCAGCAGCTGTGCCCCACTCCTCCGTTCTCACTATCTCCAGCACACAGTCTCCCCAGCAGCTGCAAGAAGCTGGAGAGAGACCATGTGTGCCGGCTAAGCAGCTTCTCCTGCTCCCTGTGCTCTCACCTCTCCTCGCTGTGTTCAGTGCAGAGAGGTGGGTGGAGACTGGGAGCAAGTGAAGTGAATATCTAAGTAGTTAATGAGCCGGGACACGTGGTGCTCCTGCCGCCTGATTCTTCAGCAGGGACCATTCCCTGTCACTTCTGTCCTCACTTTACTGCTGTCCCCCCTCCCAAGCAACTGAGGATGAATGAATGTTATACTCCTTTTATAAGACGCACCCCCACTTTCCTCCAAAACTTGGAGGAAAAAAAGTGCGTCTTATAAAAGGAAAAATACGGTATGCTTCTGTTAATAAATCCTACTCTCGTTTGCAGTTTGAAGGCTCTAACTTATTTGCATATTATCAAACCACCTAAATCTGCAGGGGGTTGAATACTACTTGTAAGCACTGTATATATATATATATCTATTATATAATCACGAATGGGTTTTTTGCCCCTTTTGAGTCCGCTCGCGCTGCGAGTCAATGTCGTCATGTGGATACGACCGAAGCATTGGCCGCGCAGCGGCCATTGCGAGCAGTTCTAAGGCGACTTCGCCTTAGCAGCGCGAAGCATTGGCCGCGAAGCGGCCATTGCGAGTCAGAGACTCGCTCTGCTAGAATCCCGATGCATCTGCATCGGGCACCCAGCTAGTATATATATATATATATATATATATATATATATATATATATATATATATATAAA
Organism: Allobates femoralis; assembly: GCA_033576535.1. NCBI lineage: Eukaryota > Metazoa > Chordata > Amphibia > Anura > Aromobatidae > Allobates > Allobates femoralis. The sequence continues at coordinate 233,112,414 of JARQOC010000002.1, forward strand.
ATCTTCAATCCTTATTTTACCATTAAAAATCAGATAGGTCGGAGGTACATCTCATACATGTTTCTGGTATAAACGCCCTTACTCATCAAGATACAATTCCCTACTGATACATGGTTTAAAAACATTTAGTGACCCACCACTGATCGTATAACACACCTGTGTATAATCAATTACATCTGAAGACACATTCTTTTTGCAATCACAAGAATTTCACAACCTAAAATGATACAAATCAACATAGATACAAAGTATCACTCCCATAGTTCATACCATTTGGATGTTTAGTGTCTAATTGTATTATCCAGAATAGCTCACGTAGGACGAGCTTTTTCTTTAAATCTCCCCCTCTCACTAAACTGTCAATTTTTTCTATACCATAGAAGGAAAAATGATTTAAGCTCCCATCATGTTTACTTACAAAATGTTTACAAGCACCTGAATATGCGGCATTTTTACAGTTTAATAATTGCATGCATAGAATTGAATTGGCAACTATATGGGGTACCGAATACTGTTTTTTTGTATTATTAAATGTATCTCTCTTCTCCTTTTTATTGTCACCCACTGTGCTATTCCTCATCTGATTTTAACCTTTTACTTTATTCAGAGCTATATCCAATTGTTTTTTTTATTATAGCCTCTATGCACAAGTCTATTTTTCAATAACTCCGCTTGCTCTCTAAATAGATCATAATCGGAAATATGCCTATAAACCCTGTTAAATTCTCCATATGGAATTGCATTGATTGTATGTGCCGGATGGCAACTGTCGGCCCTTATGGTACCTTTACACGCCGCCACAGGATGGTGGCAACAACCGGCTACTTCACGTGCACGAGCACGCACAAACGGTTGCAAACGGTAATCGCACCACCTTTACACGCCGCAACAAGGTGCGCTACGGTAGGTTACATCTATCTCTGGATACACCGCCGGGTGTCTCAAGTTACCTTCTGCAGAGCACCTTACCTCATTTACACACCGCTACAACAAGCTAATATGGGCGGACCTGGTGCAGTAGGAACAACACATAGGCGTGCCACAATTGTGGATTACGAGAATTCCGTACGCTGATAGGACAAAGCAATAACATCATGGTTGGGCAGCCAGCGCAGGAGGCTGATTAATACATGACGCCCGAGCAATTGTGTAGTGTGACTGGTCAGCTCCTTAAATATGCCACCCTATGCAGCGACTACCAATCGTAACGCAGGAGCTTCCTCCAATGATCGCTGAAGGAGGGTGGTTTCCCGGAGGCTGTGTCACGCCCCAGGTACATACCAGGTACATAGCAAGGTGTAGAAACAACCCTTCTGTTCCTTATTTACACGCCGATACAGGTCGCTACCATCGGCTGGGTAACCACCTCTTTTAGGGCAGTGCTCTGAAACAGGTGCCTCCACTGGCGGGTGGCAACAACCGTCTTCACACGCCGCTACCTCGGGTTGATTTGGCGGTGCAAGATACATTTCTCTCATCTACCCGGTTGTTGCCACCATCCTGTGGCGGCATGTAAAGGTACCATTAGGGTTGGTTTTCTAAAATTGCGGTATCTCACTCTGTTATGTTTTTTGTCTCCCATAACGAAGAGATCTAAAAAACTGTTCTCATCCTGGGGGTCAGTATGTGTAAATTTAAGTTTGACAGGAAGGCAGTTGATAAGCTCATCAGAGGAGGTGGAGGAGGATGCTAGTGAAGAGGTTAGGTTGCGGCTTCCTGGACAGAGATGGAGTCCTGGAAGCACGTCAACAACTGCGTCCTAAGCCACAACTCTGCCTCTGTGCAGAAGTCGTGGTGGCTCTGCAGGTCGCATGGGCGCTAAGCCTTGCCTAGCCTGGGCCTTTTTTCAGATCGCAAAGGATGACCCAATTCATGTTAACTGCAAAATTGGTAAATAATCTCTGAGTAGAGGCCAATAAATCAATAGTTTGAGTACTTCATGTATGAACCGTCACATGGACATGAAGCATAATTCACAGAGGGAAGCTCACTGTGCTACAATGCGGCCTAGCGGGCCGGGCCAATCCTTCGTCTGACCCATCAAGTGCATCTGCGGCTTCTTCATCCTCTATGACTGTGAGGACAGCTGTCAGTCAGGCTTTTGACAGCAGAATTTCCACCTCTTCACCTGCAACAACCAGTGTGATTGACAGGTCGTCAGATGTTTTGGAAGCGGAAACACCTGCTGGTGTTGATCGCTATCAGACATCGAGAGCACCACCTTTTTATGAATGCGACATAATATGTCCGCCTGCACCTCCCTCACAGACCAGCAGTTTGTTGGGACGCCCTGCTCAACCCTGTCTCAGCACAGCAGCCAGCCCTCGGCCCCTCACATGTGGACAAGTAAAAGACAATTTCAAGCTCAAGCTCAAACTGCGCAGAAGGAATCCTGCACACCTCCTTACTATGCTGACAGCAGAACTCAACGCCATCAGGCGGTGCTGACGTTAAAATGCATTGGAAATGTGAGTCACACAGCTGAGGAGTTGTGGTCAGCTCTGGAGACCGAGATTAATCAATGATTGTCTCCACTGAACCTGCAGCCAGGGAAGGCCGTGTGCGACAATGCTGCAAACCTGGGTGCAGCCCTTCGCCAGGGCAATGTGACACACGTGCCTTATATGACTCACGTCTTCAGCCTGGTCGTCCAGCAATTTCTAGCCCACTTTCCAAGATGCGCTTCTGCAAAGGGCACAGTTGCTGTGTGCTCACTTCTGCTGTTCGCATCCCGCAACTCAACGACTTACATCACTACAAAAGTCGTTCAGCCTGCCGGTTCATCGTCTGAAATGCGATGTGCAAACATGATGGAATTCCACTCTGCACATGTTGCAGCGACTGTGGCAGCAGCGACGAGCCCTGGTGCAATATCTTATGACGTATAGCCTGGACCAACGCGATCCAGAGGTGGGGCAAATAACGTTGCTGGAGTGGTCTCAGATCAAGGACCTCTGCACCCTTCTGCAGAGTTTTGAAATGGCTACTAAGATGTTTAGTGCTGACTATGCCATCATCAGCATGACTATTCTGGTCATCTACATGCTGGAGCACACTTTAACCAGTATTTGGAGTCAGGTGGTAGGCCAAGAGGAAGGAGAGGAAGTACAGGAGGAGGCGTATGCAGAAGGGATAACAAGATGTCAACGGTCCAGACGGTTATTCTTTATTTCCCCTGTTTTGCTCTAATGGTCCAGACGGTCGGCAGCATCAAGGCGGCTGGCTTGGGAAGGTGGGGGAGAGGGAACAGCGAGGGCGCATGGTAGCATCCAAACTGATGATGAAGATGCAGGAGCTGAGGAAGAAATAGAGGACGAAAAAGCTATGGGCATGGAAGACTCAGCAGATGAGGGAGATCTTGATTACATTTCTGTTGTGCGAGGTTGGGGGGAGAAGGCAGAGGAAGGAAGCATTATTCTTACCTCGCTGCCACCAACACAACAAGGACTTGGGCCTCCTGGATACGCAAAGATGCCTAATATTTTTGAAAAATGGAGACTGTTGTTGGGGTCTCCTTGCTGTTTGTTGCTTGACTTGAGTAGGGCTCTATGAGCTCAATACCTATCCCTGACACTCCTGCCCCCGTTTCTGAATATTCAACCTTTTTGTCCATCGAATCAGTGATTAACAAATTTGCTGTATTCACATCCACCATTTTTGGGTGCTTAAAAGCAGGGATTACTACATCTCCTTTAATGTTTGTGTAAACTGGTTTTGGGCATAAAACCAGGTTTTGGCAAATGTGATGCATACTCATGAACAGTTTTTGGGCCCTTAATAGCATTGTTTGGTCAATCTCCCCATCCACTAAACCTATACAGGTCACTGACCTACCTGACTAGTTCTTCCTGTAATACTCCACAAAACTTATACTTGTCCCACCTGTGTGTGGCAGGGCATGGCATTGATAAGAGCGCATGCATGAGCTTTGAGTTTATCTGACGTACTAGGCCTAAACAGGTCACTGGTCACAGGTTACAATAGATAACCTATTGTAAACAGGTCACTGACCTGCCTGACTAGTTTTTTCGGTAATACTCCACGAAACTGATAGTTGTCCCACCTGTGTGTCGGAGCATAATATTGATGGGAGCGCTTGCATGAGCTTTAAGGCCTTGTCACACATAAAGAGATCGCTAACGAGATCGCTATTGGGATCGCTGTTGCGTCATGAAATCCGTGACGCAACAGCGATGTCATTCTGTGTGACACGCACCAACGATCTGGCCCATGCTGTGAGATCGTTGATCGTTACACACTGCTCTGGGTCATTCCTGCGTCGTTGTGCTCCCGCTGGGAACGCTACATCGTTGTGTTTGACAGAGATAATGACCAACGACCTCAATGTTACGCTATGGAGAGAAAATTCACAACGACCTCGGTATAATTCTGAATCGCTAGTGCGTCGTTTGTACATCGCTGGTAAGATGCCTGTTTGACATCTTACCAGCGATGTGTAAACGACGCACCAGCGATCTCTGCACATCGTTATCAGGATCGCTGATGCATCGTTATGTGAGACTGGGTCTTTAGGTTTATCCGAACCAGTAGGCCTAAACAGGTCACTGACCTACCGCTCTATTATTTCCTGTAATACTCCACAAAAATTATACTTGTCCCACCTGTGTGTGGAGGGGCATAACATTGATGGGAGCGCTTGCATGAGCTTTGAGTTTATCCGGCCTACTAGGCCTAAACAGGTCACTGACTTACCTCTCTAGTTTTTCCTGTAATACTACAAGACACTGATAGTGGTCCCACCTGTGTGTGACAGGGCATAACATTGATGGGAGCGCTTGCATGAGCTTTGAGTTTATCCAGCCTACTAGGCCTAAACAGGTCACTGACTTACCTCTCTAGTTTTTCCTTTAATACTCCATAAAACGTATAGTTGCTGAGCAATGTTTAACCTTGAAATGCTAGGCCATGTCCTGTTCCAGACCCTGTGCCATGCAGGCACGCTGGACCATTCAGCAATTTTTGGTATGAGACAATTGATGTCTTTTGCTGTGGTCTGACCCTTTGGGAAGAGTGAGGACTCTTGTAGGGGTCTCCTTACTGTGTGGTACATGATTTGAGAACGACGTGACATGCCTATACCTATGTTTCATCCTCCTTTTACTCCTCCACCTCTTTTTACTTTTTCCCCTGTAACTCATCCATTTGTCAATTCAAAGTCAGTTTCACTCACCTCTGAAATTTTAGGTGAATGTTAACCATCTTCTATTTTGAAGTGCTTTGGAAGACTGTGTCTCGTGCACCCCTGCTACGCCATGAGATTATTTGTACTGTGGGTAGATTGTTGTCATTTTTCCTGGTGTTTGTTGTTTATTCTTAGTAGTTTAGCAGCTTTTGGACACTTTTGAAGGTGTTTTCTATGTGTTTGCTCTTGCCTGCCATTGATTCCCATGGGGTTTGATGGTGTTCGATGAACATTCGACGAACAATTCATTGACCACACCCCAATCCGGCGAATGAATTAGAATACTTAGGTAGTGGCTCATCACTAATATTGACCCATAAAGTCAACACTTTATGTATGCAGTGAAGTGAATGGTGTACAATTTTATATATAAACAATGGCAGTATTGTTTTCTTTCCTCTCAGACCTATCATAGTTAATGAAGGCTAGCCAGTAAATGGTGCCAATACTAAATACAAGTGTCTTTCGGTCCGCGCCGCTGCTCCAATAAGTATCAGAAACACTGGAGTGCTTTGAAACAAGGTATCTTCAGTTTTATTTTCCGACGCGTTTCGGAGCTAACACCCAGCTCCTTCCTCATGGTCATTCCCTGAGGAAGGAGCTGGGTGTTAGCTCCGAAACGCGTCGGAAAATAAAACTGAAGATACCTTGTTTCAAAGCACTCCAGTGTTTCTGATACTTATTGGAGCAGCGGCGCGGACCGAAAGACACTTGGTCCCGGATAGAGTTTCACCCCACGTTTGTGGAAGTGCGGTCCTGGCTGCGGCTGCTGTGTTCAAGCGATCAAGCTAGTTGTGGGCTTCACAACTTAATCAGGTGAGCAGTTTTTACACTGTATGGGATTTGATTCCTATTGAGGATAAGACCCTATGCGCATTCTCATTCTTATAAATACTAAATACAAGTCATCCCAAAAAAAGAAGCCCTCATAAGCAGGGCCGGCTCCAGGTTTCTGTGGGCCCCGGGCGAAAAGGTCTCAGTGGGCCCCCTTTAAGTACATATCGCGGACTATATATATATGTATATATATATATTGCCGCACACTTACCGCAAGCCCCATAGACAATGCATGGGGCTTGCCGCAAACATGCAGCAAGTGCAGCCGCTAGACGGAAAATGCGGCAGATGCGGGGTTTTTTTTTTACCGCAACTGCCACATTTTAAAAAAAAACTCCTATGTGAAGGCAGCCTTACAGGAACAGTGACTGCCGGAACCAGCAAGAGCTGTTCCTGACAGTGAGTATATTACACATTGTTAGGAGCGGGCTAAAATGCGATTGCATTCCCTTGCGCCTTTTAAAAATAACCTTCAAATGCAAAATGTTGCATTTTTGTGCGTCTGAGGATGCTTGGTATATACACAAGCATCCTGAAGCACACAAATAATGCAAGCAGCTCAATGGAGCCGCACTGCCATATGGTGGCACCGCAGCCAAGCGGAGTGTCTGGCCGTCCAGATCTCTCTTCTCCTCACCTTTCTTCTCGCTGCTCCGGTCTCCTCCGGTCGCTCTGCACATATCAGCACAGTGATGACATCGTGCCCTTCCATGCTGAGCTGCAGAATGCAGACAGCGGCAGAAGAGACTATGGAGAAGAATGCTGCTGGCAAAGGTGGCTGAGACTATAGGAGCGGAATCCGCGGGGGCTACCACTGGTACACATACTTCGTACACACGCAGCTCTGCTCCGTACACTTCGTACACACGCGGCTCTGCTCCATACACCTCGTACGCACGCGGCTCTGCTCCGTACACCTCGTACACACACGACTCTGCTCCGTACACCTTGTACACATACGGCTCTGCTCCGTACACCTCGTACACACACGGCTCTGGTCCGTACACACACGGCTCTGCTCCGTACACCTCGTACACACACGGCTCTGCTCTGTACACCTCGTACACACACGGCTCTGATCCGTACACCTCGTACACACACGGCTCTGCTCCGTACACCTCGTACACACACGGCTCTGCTCCGTACACCTCGTACACACACGGCTCTGCTCCGTACACACTCGCCTCTGCTACATTCACACTGTAAATCCCTCCTGACCCCACACATAACCTTCACCTAATTGCCATACACCTAGTACACACTCACCTCTGCTACATTCACACTGTAAATGCCTCCTGACCACACACAAACTTCACCTTATTTGAGCATCATTGATGGCCAGCAGAGTCCTGGATACACTGAGGAGCTGATCATGAGACCCCTGACTCCTCCCCTCCATGTGACATCATCGCAGGTCCTGTAAGCACAGAGTGTGTGCAGCTCTGTCGGCTCCCGTGGAGGGGGGAGGAGGGAGACCTCCGGTGCTGCAGCCTGCAGGAGCCTGAAAATGACCCCCCAGCTGCCCCCTGGATATGGCTCTGGCTGTGGGGGCAGTGCTCAGGGGCCCCTGAGGCTAGGGTCACACTTGCATTGTGACCCTAGCCTTATGCAAGTATTGTATGTTGCAACGCTGCTATGCGCTGGAGGCAGCCCATAGAAACCCGACGTTTACCGTGACAACCACTCGTTGTCAATGTAAACTGCGGGTTTCTATGGGCTCAGTTGCTGGCAGCGCATAGCGTTAAACGCTCTGCGCTGCAGCAGACAATACTTGTGTCAGGCTAGGGTCACAACACAAGTGTGACCCTAGCCCTCAGGGGCCCGGTGGGCCCCCTCCAAGCCGTCGGGCCCCGGCACTTGCCCGGGTACGCCGGGTGCTGACGCCGGCCCTGCTCATAAGGCCGCATCGCCGAAAAATTAACAACAAAATATGGCTCTTTTAAAAGGGATGATGAGAAAGGGAAAAATAAAATGCTTTGTTGTAACAGTCCAATAAGGGCTGTTCCCTAAAGGGAACCTGTCACCAGTTTGGGGGTTCCAAACCCTGCCCACCACCTTTAGCATGATGTAACTAGGGTTCCTGTATCACCTTTATATCCCCAGACGTTCTCCTGCATACCTCAGATATTCTGACCCACGCCATATGCTAATTTCTTGTTTGGGTCATATAGATGTTTTCAGATTGTGGTCTGCATTGCCCCACTCCATACCAACACCACCTCTCCTGACTGTATGGACGTGGATGTCGTTGCCGTGTCATCATCTTAAAGCAGACTGCAGAATTTGGACAGCAAGAATGAGTCAGCTTAAAAAACAGAACAGTGATCAAAAGGTGAAAACAGCTGTAAAGGAAGATTCTACATGTATTCAAGCTGCATTACTGGTATTAACCAGTACAGGCTCATCTGCAAAGCATATATGTTGTATAGACTCTGGTGCTAGCAGCCATCCCGGTTCCGAGTAACCCCTTCCCTGCCGGCCTGACTCAAGTCCTTTGTACTGTATATAGCCTATTCACTATCTCTCTCGACATAACTCTTCTTCAAACTCCATCAAACCAAAAGCTCTACACAGATTGTCTGGTGACCATTCATGTAACTTTATTCCTATCCCCCATTTCCTCAAGATGCCTAGAACATCAGTGGAATAAGCCCCTATACTTTGTGTAACCCCTATCCCGTTGTAGACTGTAAGCTCTTTTGAGCAGGGTCACCTTTATTTTTGCCTTAATTATTGTACTGTACTTTTTACATTGATTCTCTGCTTATCGTATTGTATCTAATTACTGTACTTTATGTTTTACATTGTTTTTCTGCTGTAATTATTGTACTTTTTACATTGATTCTCTACTTACTGTATTGTATATTTTTCATTGTTACCTATGACTGTTTGTATATCACTCTATTGGAAAGCACAACAGAATATGTTGGTGCCATATAAATAAAGATGTATTTTTATTAAATCACCCCCCTTTTGTTCCAGTCAAAATAAAAGTATTAAAACAAAGAAAAACGATACATATTTGGTATCGCCTCGTTCAGAAATGCCCAGTCTATCAAGATATAAAATCAGTTCATCAGATCTGTAAAATGTGTAAGGGAAAAAAGGTCCAAACACAAAAATAAGGTTTTTTGGTTGCTGGAACAGTGCAATAAAATGCAAAAACGGGCGATCAAAGCATCACATCTGCCCAAAAATGGCGTCATTAGAAACGTCAGCTCAAGACACAAAAAATGAGGACGGTATGGGTTGTGGAACATGGCGCAAAAAGTGGGAGTTCTTTTAAAAATCCTTCTGAATTTTTTTCACCACTTAGATAAAAGTAGAGTATACATGTTTGGTATCTATGAACTCGTACCGACCTGAGGCATCACACCAACACATCGGTGTTACCATATAGTGAGCATGATGAATAAAAACCTAAAAAACAACGTGTAAATTGCACTTTTTTTTTTCAATTTCACTGCACTTGGAATTTTTCTCTTTTTCTTGTACACCATATGATAAAATAAATGATTGTATTCAAAACTACAACTCGTCCCACAATAAACAAGCCCTCATCTGTCTATATTGACAGAAAAATAAAACCCCTATGGCTCTTGGAAGAAGGGAAGGGAAAAATTAAAACCGAAAAAATGGAAAATCGCCTGGAGGTGGAGGGGTTAAAGTTCGACTATCCTGCTAGGTTGCAGGCCTGGCCTCAGTGCACACAGTGCGGCTTCCCGCGGTCACCTGAGTTTACGTGTCAGTACATCACGTGGGGACCCGGCAGCCGGTTGTCATGGTGCCGCAGTCTCATTGGATTAAGAACACCTTCCTCCTCAGCCAATTGGCTGGCCTCAACACGCCTCTCCGGCAACACCACCTAAACGAGCCAATCAGATATCAGAGGCGGGGCATACCTTATAAGCTCAAACCTTATCAGGGGCAGCCCGGGGGCGTGTAGGACAAGTCATAGGCGGCCATCTTTACTGTGGGCACATGGCTCTTTCACTCCAGAATTCAAGTGGTTAGAAAATAAACCCGTCCTGTAAACCACAAATCCGTGCAATAAGAGACACTCCATAATCAGTGTGCCAGGCAGCCGGAGCGGTAAACCGCGGGGTGGGTATACCCTGACACCAGGGAAGCTGATACATGGGGCACTCCCAGATGGCAGCCCCGGACCATGTATATACAATGCAGGAGGCCGTACACGGCTCTGGAGGTGTCAGCGCTGGCTCCGCCCTCCGTGACGTCACGACAGAGCCGGTGCCGCGTCCTTCAGCAGATCCGCCACCTGTGTGACCGAGACAACGGCAGAGCCGGTAAGAGCGACAGCCGCCTGGGGGCCGGGGTTACCGCATCCATAATGTCCTTGTGGGGGAAACAAGCATCAGATATCTATAGGGAGACCCGGAGGTGCCATAGGTGTGAGCGGTCCTGGTGGTCCTGTGCTGGAGCAGTGCCCTGGTGTGAGTGGTCCTGTGCTGGAGCAGTGCCCTGGTGTGAGTGGTCCTGTGCTGGAGCAGTGCCCTGGTGTGAGTGGTCCTGTGCTGGAGCAGTGCCCTGGTGTGAGTGGTCCTGTGCTGGAGCAGTGCCCTGGTGTGAGTGGTCCTGTGCTGGAGCAGTGCCCTGGTGTGAGTGGTCCTGTGCTGGAGCAGTGCCCTGGTGTGAGTGATCCTGGTGGTCCTGTGCTGGAGCAGTGCCCTGGTGTGAGTGGTCCTGTGCTGGAGCAGTGCCCTGGTGTGAGTGGTCCTGTGCTGGAGCAGTGCCCTGGTGTGAGTGGTCCTGTGCTGGAGCAGTGCCCTGGTGTGAGTGGTCCTGTGCTGGAGCAGTGCCCTGGTGTGAGTGATCCTGGTGGTCCTGTGCTGGAGCAGTGCCCTGGTGTGAGTGGTCCTGTGCTGGAGCAGTGCCCTGGTGTGAGTGGTCCTGTGCTGGAGCAGTGCCCTGGTGTGAGTGATCCTGGTGGTCCTGTGCTGGAGCAGTGCCCTGGTGTGAGTGATCCTGGTGGTCCTGTGCTGGAGCAGTGCCCTGGTGTGAGTGGTCCTGTGCTGGAGCAGTGCCCTGGTGTGAGTGGTCCTGTGCTGGAGCAGTGCCCTGGTGTGAGTGGTCCTGTGCTGGAGCAGTGCCCTGGTGTGAGTGGTCCTGTGCTGGAGCAGTGCCCTGGTGTGAGTGGTCCTGTGCTGGAGCAGTGCCCTGGTGTGAGTGGTCCTGTGCTGGAGCAGTGCCCTGGTGTGAGTGGTCCTGTGCTGGAGCAGTGCCCTGGTGTGAGTGGTCCTGTGCTGGAGCAGTGCCCTGGTGTGAGTGATCCTGGTGGTCCTGTGCTGGAGCAGTGCCCTGGTGTGAGTGGTCCTGTGCTGGAGCAGTGCCCTGGTGTGAGTGGTCCTGTGCTGGAGCAGTGCCCTGGTGTGAGTGGTCCTGTGCTGGAGCAGTGCCCTGGTGTGAGTGGTCCTGTGCTGGAGCAGTGCCCTGGTGTGAGTGATCCTGGTGGTCCTGTGCTGGAGCAGTGCCCTGGTGTGAGTGGTCCTGTGCTGGAGCAGTGCCCTGGTGTGAGGTGGTCCTGTGCTGGAGCAGTGCCCTGGTGTGAGTGATCCTGGTGGTCCTGTGCTGGAGCAGTGCCCTGGTGTGAGTGATCCTGGTGGTCCTGTGCTGGAGCAGTGCCCTGGTGTGAGTGGTCCTGTGCTGGAGCAGTGCCCTGGTGTGAGTGGTCCTGTGCTGGAGCAGTGCCCTGGTGTGAGTGGTCCTGTGCTGGAGCAGTGCCCTGGTGTGAGTGGTCCTGTGCTGGAGCAGTGCCCTGGTGTGAGTGATCCTGGTGGTCCTGTGCTGGAGCAGTGCCCTGGTGTGAGTGGTCCTGTGCTGGAGCAGTGCCCTGGTGTGAGTGGTCCTGTGCTGGAGCAGTGCCCTGGTGTGAGTGGTCCTGTGCTGGAGCAGTGCCCTGGTGTGAGTGGTCCTGTGCTGGAGCAGTGCCCTGGTGTGAGTGGTCCTGTGCTGGAGCAGTGCCCTGGTGTGAGTGGTCCTGTGCTGGAGCAGTGCCCTGGTGTGAGTGATCCTGGTGGTCCTGTGCTGGAGCAGTGCCCTGGTGTGAGTGATCCTGGTGGTCCTGTGCTGGAGCAGTGCCCTGGTGTGAGCGGTCCTGGTGGTCCTGTGCTGGAGCAGTGCCCTGGTGTGAGTGGTCCTGTGCTGGAGCAGTGCCCTGGTGTGAGTGGTCCTGTGCTGGAGCAGTGCCCTGGTGTGAGTGGTCCTGTGCTGGAGCAGTGCCCTGGTGTGAGTGGTCCTGTGCTGGAGCAGTGCCCTGGTGTGAGTGGTCCTGTGCTGGAGCAGTGCCCTGGTGTGAGTGGTCCTGTGCTGGAGCAGTGCCCTGGTGTGAGTGATCCTGGTGGTCCTGTGCTGGAGCAGTGCCCTGGTGTGAGTGGTCCTGTGCTGGAGCAGTGCCCTGGTGTGAGTGGTCCTGTGCTGGAGCAGTGCCCTGGTGTGAGTGGTCCTGTGCTGGAGCAGTGCCCTGGTGTGAGTGATCCTGGTGGTCCTGTGCTGGAGCAGTGCCCTGGTGTGAGTGATCCTGGTGGTCCTGTGCTGGAGCAGTGCCCTGGTGTGAGTGATCCTGGTGGTCCTGTGCTGGAGCAGTGCCCTGGTGTGAGTGGTCCTGTGCTGGAGCAGTGCCCTGGTGTGAGTGGTCCTGTGCTGGAGCAGTGCCCTGGTGTGAGTGGTCCTGTGCGGGAGCAGTGCCCTGGTGTGAGTGGTCCTGTGCGGGAGCAGTGCCTTGGTGTGAGTGGTCCTGTGCGGGAGCAGTGCCCTGGTGTGAGTGGTCCTGTGCGGGAGCAGTGCCCTGGTGTGAGCGGTCCTGGTGGTCCTGTGCGGGAGCAGTGCCCTGGTCTGAGCGGTCCTGGTGGTTCTGTGCGGGAGCAGTGCCCTGGTGTGAGCAGTCCTGGTGGTCCTGTGCGGGAGAAGTGCCCTGGTGTGAGCAGTCCTGGTGGTCCTGTGCGGGAGCTGTGCCCTGGTGTGAGCGGTCCTGGTGGTCCTGTGCGGGAGCAGTGCCCTGGTGTGAGCAGTCCTGGTGGTCCTGTGCTGTAGCAGTGCCCTGGTGTGAGTGGTCCTGTGCTGGAGCAGTGCCCTGGTGTGAGTGGTCCTGTGCTGGAGCAGTGCCCTGGTGTGAGTGGTCCTGTGCTGGAGCAGTGCCCTGGTGTGAGTGGTCCTGTGCTGGAGCAGTGCCCTGGTGTGAGTGGTCCTGTGCTGGAGCAGTGCCCTGGTGTGAGTGATCCTGGTGGTCCTGTGCTGGAGCAGTGCCCTGGTGTGAGTGGTCCTGTGCTGGAGCAGTGCCCTGGTGTGAGTGGTCCTGTGCTGGAGCAGTGCCCTGGTGTGAGTGATCCTGGTGGTCCTGTGCTGGAGCAGTGCCCTGGTGTGAGTGATCCTGGTGGTCCTGTGCTGGAGCAGTGCCCTGGTGTGAGTGGTCCTGTGCTGGAGCAGTGCCCTGGTGTGAGTGGTCCTGTGCTGGAGCAGTGCCCTGGTGTGAGTGGTCCTGTGCGGGAGCAGTGCCCTGGTGTGAGTGGTCCTGTGCGGGAGCAGTGCCTTGGTGTGAGTGGTCCTGTGCGGGAGCAGTGCCCTGGTGTGAGTGGTCCTGTGCGGGAGCAGTGCCCTGGTGTGAGCGGTCCTGGTGGTCCTGTGCGGGAGCAGTGCCCTGGTCTGAGCGGTCCTGGTGGTCCTGTGCGGGAGCTGTGCCCTGGTGTGAGCGGTCCTGGTGGTCCTGTGCGGGAGCAGTGCCCTGGTGTGAGCGGTCCTGGTGGTCCTGTGCTGTAGCAGTGCCCTGGTGTGAGCAGTCCTGGTGGTCCTGTGCGGGAGAAGTGCCCTGGTGTGAGCGGTCCTGGTGGTCCTGTGCGGGAGCTGTGCCCTGGTGTGAGCGGTCCTGGTGGTTCTGTGCGGGAGCTGTACCCTACTGTGTGATCAGGCAGGCTGCCTGTGTGTAAGTACACATATGCATGGTGATCTATCCTCTGATACATGGTGACCAGTGGCGCACCCAGAAATTTCCCAAGGTAGGGGTCCAAGAAACACACACCGGCCCTGAAAGGGGGGTGTCACCCCCCAGCGGGGTTCCGAGGGGCAAAGCCCCCGGTGGGGTGGTTTGGGGGAGCGAAACCTCCCTAAAAGCAGCCTCTTTTGTGGGCCCTTGGGTGCTGTGTAATTGTTCCTGTTTCCTGACATAGGGGCCCAGCTCCTTGTGTACTGCACCACTTCTCAGACCCGTCCAAAGGGGGGGGTCCAGACACGTAGGTCCCCCCCTTGGGTGCGCCTATGATGGTGACAGTCACCCTGTCCTCACCACATACTGTATCTATGGTGTGGTGTATACACTGTACGCGGCAGGTATCTGAGGTGTGTGGTGTATACAGTGTACCTGGTGGGTATCTGAGGTGTGTGGTGTATACACTGTACTCTTACTGTCTGGAGGAATCCAGCTGGCCCAGGACTCCTCAGCCTGATGTTTACCCTTGTCTCTTCTGCAGCTTGTGGACCGGCTGGGGTGGCGGTGATTTCTCAGTAAAGTTGCTGTCATGTCAGAGGATCAGGACCCCGGACAGTTCAATGGAGCTGGAGGCAAAGTGCCAGCGAGAAACACAGAGAAGAAATGCTGTAAGTCCTGAGTGTACTGCCCTGCCGCCGCCGGTTACAGGAGAGGTTGGCCTCACCCACCTTGTGTTTATCTCTATCTCACTAACTGCACTGGGAGTGACCCTGTGTGACCCTGAAGCCTCCCGTACACATCAGAGCACATTCCGATATTGATGGGTTTGGTGGACACTCTGTATAGGGGCGCAGACCTACTTATTGTGGGGTAAGACGGGGTCGGGTGTTTTCGGTTTCGGATTGCGGTCTTCTCCCAGAAACGAAACGTCTGTTTCTACATTGCTCATAGAGAACAAACGCCAAGCGAGTGCTCCGGGGTACGTAAGAGACAGCTGACTTGGGTGCTGGCTGAGCGATGAGCTGAGTATGGTGGTCTTTATATAGCTGATCACTCAGCCATCAGCAGTCTCACCTGACTGTCCCATACACAGTGTTCGCACTGCTGAGCGCTCCTGTGTTCTCTATGAGAGCGCTGCTGTCAGATGTTTGGTCGTTTAGGGTCAGAAAATCATACATGCCGCATCCTTATCGTCCCATACACATATTAAAATATAATAATGTTTATTCATTTATATAGCACTATTAATTCCATACATTTGCAGCACTGTCCCCATTGGGGCTCACAATCTAAACATCCAATCAGTATGTCTGTGGAGTGTGGGAGGAAACCACTGAGCCACTGTGCCCCCATGTTGTATAGTAGTCTCATTGTCTAACACATTGCTGATCTGTTCACTCCACAGCCTGGGCTTCATATATGACAAACTCTCCCACCTTGATTGTTATGATTGGTTTGCCGGCTAGAGGGAAGACGTACATGTCTAAGAAGTTAACCCGATACCTCAACTGGATTGGTGTACCCACAAAAGGTAGGTCAGGAGAACATGCAGTTTCCCAAAATGATACTTTTGGTGGGTTAGCATCACTCAACCTGCAGCATCAAATGAGCGCTGATCGGTAATGGCTCCTTTACACGTCCCAACATCAGGCCGATGTTGGATACAACGGCACGGGAGCGCACACTTTTTTGGCAGAAATCCCAGATCGCATAGGAGATGTTACACAGCGCAATATCGGCAGGCAACACAACTACGATGTGTACGCCCCCTTGTACGAGCGACCCAGGAACGACCATTTAACATGGGAGTGAATAGGGGAAGTTGCTCTTCAAGTCGTTGTTGGGCTGTCACAAAGAACGATCCGGCCACATCGCCTATACAATATCGGGCCGTTGGAGAGCACGCTCATTTCTCCCCCGATATCGTTTTCGCATCGTTCGTGCATCGTATTGGTCATTTACACCATATAACGCATGAACAATATCGGCGCCAATGCATGAACCACGTGACTTTTGGTCGGAGTTGGACGCCGATATCGGGACGTGTAAAGTGGCCATTAGTCTTTACATAGCAGACCAAGCTTAACGATGTCCATGGAGCTATCAGTAATGGATCCATGTGCTGCTGAGAACAATTCTCTTCTGTGCAAACGAAAAACCTGTTCAGACCGAAAGATATTTTTTCTAGCTGCACCCAGCATGTTTCACCCTAATGTCATACCACCCTGGGGCATAGCAGCACCAACATCACTGGATAGTACTGCTGTCGCAGGAGGAGAACATCCACTGTTTTAATCTCCACATAAATCTTTATTTTATTAAGCTGGGATTTTCCAACAATGGACAATGTATTTAATACTTAAAAGGGCTGAATGGAATTAATCCAACATAACGGGAACTGTGCTTAAAATAATAAACAATGTAATACTCTGCTCCTCATCCCTTCCACTGGTCCAGCACTACTTCTTCACTGGTCCTCGATGTTCCTGAAAGAATTTCTCTAAGTGACCAACAAGTGATGAGACTTGTACGTTCAGCGCAGGGAAAGTCTGCAGCATGTGGCTCTCATCAAATCTCCTCTATCTAAATGATGCCGCAAACCAGAGGTTCCCAACTTTTTCTGACCTTGACGGCCGCGCTCGGCTCTGGCGGGGGTGTTGCGGGCCGCGCTCGGCTCTGGCGGGGTGTGTTGCGGGCCGCGCTCGGCTCTGGCGGGGGTGTCGCGGGCCGTGCTTGGCTCCCGCCCTTCTCACAGTAGTGACACTCCATTACCAGTACAATGGCAGCAAATGCTTTTCCCAGAAATCACCCCCAGGCAGTATATCTCGATCGAGGGGTTTTTACCTTACCCCCATTCAGATCTGCTCTTCTCTGTGGGGCTACTCACAGATGTCACCATCTGAAGACCTGCTCTTCATAGCTGTTTGCTAGAGGTGGTGTTTATGCACCAAGCAGGAAAACAGGCACCAGCCACACATCACAGGTCGGCAGGCCACTTGTGGCTCCCCAGTAGCCGGTTTGGAACCCCTGCCATAAACCATAGTAATATGTGCAGCAGTTTCTGACCCATGTCGGCCTGACTGACAGCAGGACCCCTCCTACCCTCATAACCACGAGACGTGATTTATTTTCTGCATTTGGTGCTAATATTGCATGTGTTATAAGATTGATCAAACTTGCTGACTTCAGTAGGACATGCTGACCGTTCTGTAATGAGGGCAACATTTTCCAAAGACAAGTTAGAAAAGTAAAAAAAAAAGTATTCTAATATGCCTGAGGCCTAATTTCACTGGCATTTAATAACCACAGATATGGCTGACTGTGTATTATATGAGTAGGGCCAGTAGACTATACAATGTGTATGGGGTCTCCTGACACCCTCACTAACAGACATCAGGAGAAGGAAAGGTCGGGCATTTTGGTAATTAACCTGCCAATACTTTTTGCCATCAGAGAAAAAGCAGGTCATATACTTCTGTCAGTCCTGCTGAAGGTATCCTCCGGGCAGAGCCTCTGATACTGTGTGAGTCATCAGAAAGGGACGTACTTTTTAGATCATGTTTTTGGGTTAAATTAATACAATTTTCACATTGGACTCTGAGGCTATATTAGATTCATACTTCCTGTCCTTTCAGGAAGATATTTCAGTAGGATCCTTATCAGAGACAGGATTACAATGACAGGTAACACCTCTATACATAGCTGATAACACAAGAGCCACCAATCACAATAGGCAATGTCACACAATGACTATTTTGGCTGTGTATAGGTATCGTTTCCTGAAACAAAAGAAAGTGTGAGACTGAAAAATCACTTGTGGCCAATGTGAGAATTACAAGATTTTTATTAATACAAATTGAGATATCAGCGAGAAACTTGCTAAAAATATGCGACGCCCACCAGGGCCTTAAGGTACTCGGTAACCGGGACAGTCAGTTCTTTGGGGAGATCATGGTGGCGGGGATCCAGCTCTATGATCCTGGGCGTGCAGTAAAGGGGATATTTACAGGGGATATTTGTGACACCACCTGTGGTGTTTGGCCAGGGATGGCTGACGCTGCAGGGGACCGCTGGGGCAGATGGTGATGCAGTTGGGATGGTATCGCTCCCCACAGGTGGATCGGGACTTCAGGGATGGTGTGCGCAGTCTATGGCAGGGACAGGGCTCTGACGATGTAGAGGGCCGCAGGGTGAGAAAGGAGCAGACACACACAATTCATGAAGTCCTTTTACTTGCTGATCGGCTAAGGTCACCCAGCCAGGTGCTGTGCTCTTCCAAAGTGCGACCAGGTTAGTTCCCAGAAGATCAGGATCGCTCTGCCGAGACACCATACATGGCCCTCCCGGGTTCCTCTCTCCCTGTGCTGCATTCTCGCCTCGCCTGCCTTGTGCCTTCATGAACCGGGTCCCAGGCTGATGGCTGCGGGCCTTGTCGGGCGACGGTAGCACGTCCCCTCACCCTAGTCCTGGCCACAGTCCTGCGGATTATTCACAGGTAGTGGTCACTGTACTCCTGCAGATGCGGTGGCCTCTGGTTTGCCTGGTCGTGACTTGGAGTACCCGAATCAGATTGGGGCCAGTCCCCCCTGGCAACCAGTCCCTCCGCCCGACTCGGGTCGAGCCCAGATTCCGGGCACACGGGTGGATCCCCCACTCCCGTGTCCCCTAGGACTCTCTCAGTCCTGCATCTGCTCCGGACGCCTTCCTCCTCTATCCTCTCCTCTCCAACCTTCTGCTAACCCCTCCTTCTGACCAGGAGATGAGGCCCTCTCTAATCATGGTCCCCCGAATCCCCTTGCCTGGAATTGGGATGGTGTTGTATGCAGCTATGTGTCCCGGGTTTTCGATCCCTCTCCCCTGGGAATGGTGACACCACACCTGTGGAATAGGCGCAGCATCACTGTGGCGACCAGTCCGCAGGGGCGCCACAAATACATTTGACACAAAAGCTGAAGGCTTTGTTAGCCTACTTCTGAGGCCCTCCTAAACACATATCAGTGGGATCTGCCAAATGTCCAATGTGTATGAGGTCTGCTGATTCTCCTCCAACAGATGATGTTCAGGGAGAGAAGGATCCAGTAGTTTCCATTGGCCAATCCTTTTGTTTGAGTGTGTCTCCTTTTTATTATCTTACCCAGTGACAGAAGTGTTTTCTAGCCCTCCCTTTTCTAGCTCCTTTTATTTGTGTAATAGTTCAGGTCAGTGATCATTTCTTTCTTATCCTCCTTTTTATCCTTTTTGACATTTGTGTACTTTTGCATTTTTATTCACAGTTCTCCCTTTTTTCTTTTGTAAGTATTTAATCTAGGAGCGTACCGTCGTGAAGTGGTCAGATCCTACAAGTCTTATGAGTTTTTTCGTCATGACAATGCAGAGGCCATGAGAATTCGCAAGTAAGTTAGATGTGATTCTGCTTTTTCTATCTTCATTTTTCCGACATTTCGCTATCATGGGTGAATGGTTTCTATGCCGTGGTTCTCAGACCGTGGGCAGCACGGTAGCATTGCATGTACATGGAGTTTGTATGTTCTCCTTGGTCTGCGGGGACTTCCTTTGTGTTTTCTGGGCACACTTCTAAGATGTTCTAGGGAATCGGGATTGTGAACCCTAATAGAGATATCTACATTGAGCTGTGGAAGTTAATGGCACAAAATAAGCAATTAAAATTAATAACGACTAAATAATAAAGTATCACTATATCCGTAATGGGTATAAAGTCAGACGTTTGACACAATCTGCATCTCCTGGGTAAAATGGCACTCAGTGGCAGGAGATGCTGTGTCATAGAGGACCAGCTGCCATATTGCCTGTAGCAATCAAAATGTGTGGAGGGTCCGGGTCTCGCGTGATGTTACAACTTCACTTGAGCCCCGAAAACAGCAGCCTAGACACCATTCCAGTGGTGCCATCACTGCAGATGAATACAATATAATGAAAAGAGAAACTGCATATAGAGCAAGCACAACCAACATGATATGAAATACAAAGACGCTTTATTGAAAAACCCAACAACAGACAGCATTTAGATAAAAGTAAAAACCATACAATGTTATATACGTAAACAGACCCCCAGGTGGAGCCACAGGTATATAACACATACAGAGCATATAACAATAATGCAATGGTATAACTGACACTTGGGTGCTGTATATATGTATGTTTGTCCTTTCAGACAGAGGTGCTACGAAGATCCAAAAATAGTAAGATTAATTTAAACCATCCAAACCAGTATGGCCACCCCTGTGAACTATATAATCTACATATAATATGCAATATATATAAATCCAGGGACCGTAAAGGGGATTGTAATAGTCAGAGGTCCCTCATACAATTGGTGATCAGCCGTAAGGGGAGAGACAGAGAAGGATAGAAGGTACCTTTATGGCACCCATAGCAACTGGGGAACAGACCTGGGTTCAAGTACCTGGGGGACACAAGCCCACGCGTATCGCCATCTAGCGGCTTCACCAATATATCACTTTATATATCTCATTGTTGAGCCTCCGCTGGCATTCCTTATAATAAGGATAACGGAGTAAAATGCACATGTCCAGCTTCTATGGCTCAGTTCACGTAGGTGGAAGATGCCTGTTATTCCCGCTCTCCTCTTCCAGGGGCTGTGGTCGGTATTTCATTAAAGGAAAAAGATATCCTCAAGATAAAATGTCCTTCAACGGTGCTCCATCTTTGAGTCTGTGTTGTGCGGAGCTCTGACAGTGTAGCTTGCTGTTCCGGGGGTGGTGGAACGTGCTTTAATATTTAGATCTGTCGTCTGTGCTCCGAATCGGGCTTTTTATTTCCATTATTCTTTACAAATCATCTCATCTGTGTAGATATCACTGTTCATACAGAATTCACCTACCTGGAACCCGTTCTGTTCAGTGATACATCTGCAGTTCATTCCTCACAGGCCGCCCTTCTCATGGATGTATATGATCTGTGTAGTCTTTGTATACAGTGCTGTGATGGCCAGCTAGGCTAGTTAAGAGCAGGGTGGACTATCAGACAACACAGTACACTTTTATATAGAGTAGTCCAAGAAGTTGTTGGCTCTTTATATCCATGAATAACAAACTGGCATTTGGGTTACCTACGGCAGCACCTTTTTGCTTTCATTTCTGTAGAGGGACAGCGCTCCCCTTCCTCCCTACTTACTAGGGTCAATGAGCTCTTTCTAGACTGACAGCATGGATCAGCAGCATTGATGGGCTACCTGCCCAAACTGTGCTTTCTCCAATGCTGCAGGCGGAGGTGGTATTACCTTTGGAGCATCGGAGGGGCACAGTCGCACTTCAAAGCAGCGCTGCCTACTCCACTGGAAAGAACTTGTAAGCTGCTGTGCTCCTTGACTAGTAAACCGGCCAAATAAATATATCCCTTCTCTTAAGAACAGAGAGGATTTTTTTTATCAAAAGTGAATTGCAAAGTTGCTTGTACCTATTTGCCTATTTCAATATTAACCATTTAATAATGATAATCCAATAAAAGAAATATAACATATCGGGTGCCCTATGTATTCTGCTTTTATAGTGAAACTAGATGGCGGCCCGATTCTAAAGAATAGGGTAGTCTAGAATCCATATATAGTTTATTTACTAATAGTTAGGGGAGTGCGGTGAAATGAATTGTGTGTATACAGGTGGCTCAGTGGGTAGCAGAGTATATGCTGGCTCAGTGGGTAGCAGAGTATACAGTGGCTCAGTGGTTAGCAGTGAGTGCGGTGGCTCAGTGGTTAGCAGTGAGTGCGGTGGCTCAGTGCTTAGCAGTGAGTGCGGTGGCTCAGTGCTTAGCAGTGAGTGCGGTGGCTCAGTGGTTAGCAGTGAGTGCGGTGGCTCAGTGCTTAGCAGTGAGTGCGGTGGTTCAGTGGTTAGCAGTGAGTGCGGTGGCTCAGTGGTTAGCAGTGAGTGCGGTGGCTCAGTGGTTAGCAGTGAGTGCGGTGGCTCAGTGCTTAGCAGTGAGTGCGGTGGCTCAGTGCTTAGCAGTGAGTGCGGTGGCTCAGTGCTTAGCAGTGAGTGCGGTGGCTCAGTGCTTAGCAGTGAGTGCGGTGGCTCAGTGCTTAGCAGTGAGTGCGGTGGCTCAGTGCTTAGCAGTGAGTGCGGTGGCTCAGTGCTTAGCAGTGAGTGCGGTGGCTCAGTGCTTAGCAGTGAGTGCGGTGGCTCAGTGCTTAGCAGTGAGTGCGGTGGCTCAGTGCTTAGCAGTGAGTGCGGTGAGATTGGTCAGCACCGACCCTGCGTCTTCCCCGGCGCCTGGATCCTGAGTCGACATGTCGCCGCCCGCGGACGACTGGATCCAATGTGGCGTCCGGGAAGTTTGGCGAGACTTCTTGGACGCTATATTGGATCCAGTAGTTTGGGGGTTGCGACATGTCGACTGAGGATCCAGGCGGCTGATGCAGGGCCGGTGGTAAGTATAGCGGAGTGTGTGTGTGTGTGTGTGTGTGTGTGTGTGTGTGTGTGTGTGTATGTGTGCGGACAAAGTGAGGGAAGTGTGGACAAAGTGATGGAAGTGACTACATACACACATATATACACACACCAGTGGCAGTAGTTATAAACACTACCAAATATGCAGTTAATGCTGAACTGGTATATAATGGATTAATTTCGCAGTGTCATTACAACTATACACTGTGTAATAGAAATAACAACAATAATGGAATATAAGGGGTTAATGTTTCTACTGGCAGTAGTAATAGAGACTACAAAGTATGGAGTTAAGGCAGAAATGGTATATAAGGGGTTAACTTCGCAGTGGCAGTACAACTACACACTGTTATAGAAATTACAGATAAAACGGAATGTAAGGGGTTAATGTTGCTACTGTCATGAGTACAATATACGCAGTAATAATACTGTTAACCAAAAAAAGATATATTATCTGATTTAAGGTTGATAATGTACAGGAGCTTGCTTCCCGACGTCGCTGTGACAGGATTGTCAAAGTAGGAATGATGTGTGAGGTAAAAATTCAAAATTCGCGGTCTAAAATGGCGGCCGCGAAATTTGAATTCATAAAATGGCGGCTTTCGCGAGGCGCTGTTCGGATTGGGCGATTCCGCGACCAATGAGAGAAGCACCTCACTTCCCATTGAGATATAATGGAGGACTTTGAGTTTCAAATTTAGCGCTGTAAGTGAGGCGCTATGCTCGTTGGTCGCTGTGTGCTGGCGCCGACCAATGAGTATAGCGCCTCACTGCCCATTGAGATACATAGCGGTCTTTAGAGCTGTGCATGGCCAGGCACTTGGTTCTGTTTTCGGCCACGGCGCTCAGCTCTCGTCAGTCGGAGTGACGAAGTCTGTAGCTCCGGCCCGCTGTATTTTCATTGCTCGGCGCTTGTAGCCACCGCCGGAGCTGGCATTCTGGCGGGGTGTACATGGGCAATGGCTCGCTGCAACAGCTCGCAATGCCCGCTGCGCGGGCAATGCTTCACAGGTCGCGTGGGCGCCGCACGCCCACAGCCACAACGATGGAAACAGCGCTGAAACTTACGGAAGTGCGTTAGGGGAATTCTATATTAGATACTTACTGAAGGGTCACATTCTGTCATTCTGTATTTAGGTGCAATAATGTATATACCATTCCTCTCTCCATTTATATTTGAAGCTATAATCTTGAGTCTGCTCCTGCTTAATTCCCTTTGGCTCACAGAGGAGTCTGTCATCCTTCAGAGTTTCCATTGCTTGGTTTGCTTTCAGTAGTGAAGGTGATGGAAGTTTCCCAGGACGGGTGTGCACTGAGCTGAATATATGTGTGTGATGATTTGGGGTCACTTTGAGAAGTACTTTGTTGGAACTTGCAGATCAATCATGTGCTGTTCACTGACCTTTCCGCTTTTCTTGTAGGCAGTGTGCTCTGATCGCCTTGGAAGATGTAAAGTTTTATCTAACAGAGGAAGGAGGCCAGATTGGTGTAAGCATAGAAAACACATTTCACTCTATGATGTGGACAAATTTGATCTTTATATAACAAGTAGATTAAAGGGGGGGGGGGGGGGTCTGCTTTATTTCTTATGTGTTGCAAAACGACAACAAATTTAAAAAACTGTAACTTACAATAGTAACAATGTATGTTATAAGTTCAGAGCTGATCACAACATGTCTGTCTGTCTATCTATCGGTACCGTTACACGCTTCAATGTTGAAGAGGTATCACTAACGATCTTACACTTTGACATAGTTGGTGAGATGTCACATGTATAAATATCATGGCCGACGCACACAGCTCATTGCTGTGAATAGGTGAAGTGGTTACAACATCGTTATCGCGGTGTCACACAACGATGCAGCAGGCTGGCTTGTCATTGATTGCTTGATTTGACAACATGTTCTCAAATCTGCGCTCAACGATCCAACGATTTATCGTAGTCCTATCGCGGTGTTACACGCAAAAACGTCCTAACTATGTCGTTTGAACGATTCCAAACCCATGACGCTTCAGCGATATCGTTCACGATCTTGTACCGTGTAACAGTACCTTATCTATCTATCTAGTTCAGGGGTGGGCAATTAATTTTGCCATGGGGCCACATGAGAAATTGGGATGGTTTTCGAGAGCCAGACTAATATAATTAACTCCGTTCTACCCAATACTCACTGTACATATAGTATACATATGCTATCTTTTCATAAACCGTATGTTAAACAATGCAAAGATTTACAACACAATGAAAATATGGAGGAGCTACTTATATCATTCTTTAATGATGAGATGATGAACTGCAACCAGCTTGTCATTCTTCACTTTAGAAAATTGTTAACTTTAACAGTGTTTGGAAAAACAAGAATGACAGAGCACTAGTAGCTGCTGCAGGGGACAGGGGAGGAAGCACGTGGTATCTGTGTACCACTCCTGTACTGCTCACAGTTAGGGGATTCTTTCGGCGCTGACCTCTCTTAAAGAAAGACCCAGAGTTCCAGACCCTGGCTTGACCTAAACACCCCTCCCAGACCCATTCTACAGACCCCTAATAGGGCCTAATAATTGTTTGCTTGCCTTACGCCGGCAACACGGTACACCACAGTCACTGGTCTGCTCACAGCAGTATAGATCACGCCGCGCCTCCACGCCCGCCCATTTTAGCACAGAGTTGGAGGCGTAGTGTGATCTAAACTGCTGCAAGCAGACGCCACCAACGGCATCTACGCAGGACACAGAGACCAGGCCGCCCTCCCGGCAGTATTTGACCACTCAGTGCCCCGGGTCTGGTATGTGGGGGGTGCGCTGCAGTGTGTGGTGGTTTCTGTGCTCTGTGTCCGCTTCAGTGCGAGGATGAAAGAGCTCACTGCATCTGCTGGGACTCCTCCGGTCCCTGCTTTCCTCATGATTCATCAGGAAAGCAGGAACCTGAGGAGTCCCGGCAGATGTGGTGAGCTCTTTCAGAGCTCTTTCATCCTTGCATCGGAGCGGACCTCCACGGGCCGGAACACAGACAGTGGGCGGGCCGGATGCGGCCCGCGGGCCGCCCTTTGCCCGGGTCTGATCTAGTTGAAACCAGAAGTTAACATACACTATGTAAAAAGACACATGTACGTTTCTCTTACTATCTGACCTAATCCATTAGGATATCCAAAATGTTTGACCCAAGTCATACAGTTTAGGGACAATGTTACCAAATACTAATGAAATGTATGTACCGTATATATAAGCTGAGTTGTTCAGCACATAAATTGTGCTGAAAAGTGCCCCCCTCGGCTTATACTCAAATCAGTGATGGCTCAGTGTGGGGGTGGTGTCCGGGGGCTGGAGGAGGTGGGGGGAGGCTGCAATAGGAGCGGGCGGTCACGTGCCCCCACTCATTAGTGCAAAACAATATTCATTGCATCCCCCTGTCCATCAGCGGCAGGGGGGCGGTGCATATTACACTGCACTATGTCAGCACCCCATCCAGTGGTATACAGGCCCCCCCCCTTGCTGCCACACACCTGTAAAAGAATCGCTCATTCATACTTATTGTATCCCCCTCGCTCTTTCACCGCGCATCCTCTGGTCTTCTTCCTGCTTGTACCCAGCGGGCGCAGCAGCAATGACGTCATTGCTTCTGCGCCGGTCACATGTCGCCGGGTACAAGCAGGAAGAAGACCGGAGGACGCGCAGTGAAAGAGCAAGGGGAATACGATAAGTATGAATGAGCTATTCTTTTACAGGTGTGCGGCAGCAAGGGGGAGCCTACATATATACCACTGGGGAGCCTACATATATACCACTGGGGAGCCTATATATATATACCACTGGGGAGCCTATATATATATATATATACCACTGGGGAGCCTATATATATATATATATATATATATATATATATTTACCACTGAAGGAGGTGCCTGTATATACCACTGAAGGAGGTGCCTGTATATACCACTGAAGGGGGTTGTAACCTCTGATTGGGGGGGGGGGAGGGGGGAACTGTATACCAGTAATGGAGGTCTTATATACCAGTAATGGGGGGCCATTTATCATGATGAGAGGGGCTGTATACCGTGATGAGTCTGCTTCATTTTTCCCTCTAGGCTTATACTCGAGTCAATACGTTTCCCTTGTTTTGGAGGGTAAAATTAGGGGTCTCGGCTTATACTCGGGTCGGCTTATACTCGAGTATGTACGGTAAACTTGTGACTTTGTAGAAAGTAATAAAAATGCCTTAAAACATTCTCTCTCTCTCTCATTATTCTGGCATTTGGCAAGTATTAATAATTATGGTAATCCTAACTGATCTAAAACGGGAAAGGTTTATTCTGATTTCATGTCAGCTAGTGAGAAAAACATGGATATGTGTCTTTTTATATAGTGTGTTTCAACTGTGTGTATAATATACAGTAGTGTTCAAAATAATAGAAATCCAATATGACCAGATTATTCACTGTTTTTAGTATAAATTATATTACCACAAGTCAAACAATTTATCAGTTGGTGCAGTAGATTCTTAAGGCCCCGTTATACGGCACGACATTGGGACGATGTCTGCTAAGATCTCGTGGACGCGCTGTCTTTTTCTCCTTCGCCTCATTGGGGGACACAGACCGTGGATGTTATGCTGCTGTCCACTAGGAGGCGACACTAAGCAGAATCTGTAAAAGATTAACAGTGGCTCCTCCTCTGCAGTATACACCCCTGGAACAGGCACTGCCTCACCAGTTTTTGCTTAGTGTCTTAGGAGGCACACACATCTCTTCCGATCATCTAAATTCTTTACAAGGATTTTTCTCCAAGAAGAAAAGTGGGTCCGGTGTGACTCTCGGCATGCTCCTTTCTCGGCCCACCACTGTTGGCGGCGCTGGGTTAAAGTCGAGATATCGATACATATGCCGTCCTTCTTCCCCATACCCTCTCACGGATAATGGGTTGAAATCGAGATACTCGCGGTCCACCAGGCTCTAGGATCTCCATCCATGATGTC
The DNA here is from genome assembly GCA_033576535.1 of Allobates femoralis. Classification (NCBI taxonomy): domain Eukaryota; kingdom Metazoa; phylum Chordata; class Amphibia; order Anura; family Aromobatidae; genus Allobates; species Allobates femoralis. The sequence goes on from JARQOC010000002.1 coordinate 233,139,788, forward strand.
GAACATAGACCATACATCTGCCGCTCTCCTTCCTCTGCACCACATGATGTGATGCTGGGTTAAAGTCGAGATGCCCCCCCGTACAGCATGCTACCCAGTGAGCGTTTATGGTGTTTTTACAAGAGCCCTACTGCAATCAAGCTTTTGCATCCCTAATGGACGTAGGGCACTTCAAGGTACAGGCTGTATCAGCCACAATGTTAGCTTTTACTGTAACAAGGTACGAGCTATATCAGCCACAATGCTAGCTTCTGCGGCAACACGCCTGCATGCTGAGACTCCACATGGCACAGTCTATATCAGCCACAACGACTGCAGGCTGAATCAACTGAGGTACTGGGTGTATCAGCCATAATGGCAGCACTGACTGCCTAGGGAGTAGGACTTATGCAGGACCCTCCCTGCCCACCACCCCAAGGGATCCAGTGTAGCCTCTCCTTCCAAAGACCAGCAAGCACATAATCACTACCCTCCCCACCTCCCTTCTCCACACTGGGTACTTGGGTTGAGGCTATTGCCATGGTGGTTGCAGAGCACTGCCATCCCAGGGTCTCCGGACAGCAGGATCCCCCAATTAGAGGCTAAGAGAAAAGGAATTTACGGTGAGTACACAAAATTCTCCTTTTTTACATCCTTTCAACATCGCTGGTGAGATGTCACATGTTTAGATATCGTGGACAACTCCCCAACAATGTAGTGAGCAGGTATCGTTCGCCAACACCGTGAACGATCCCTGCTCATTGCTGTGAATGGACGAAGTCGTCCATGACATCGTTATCGCAGTGTCACACAGAACGATGCTAGCAGATCACTTGAACGACATCGTCAGGTTTTTGAACTTTTTCATAAACCTGTCAATTCCAACTTGACTAATTATCACAGTTGAATTGTTCGGTTACACGCAGCGACACGCTAACGATGTTGTTTTAACCTCGTTCAACATGTCACTTTTGAGCGATGTCGTGCCATGTAATGGTACCTTTAGAAACCAACACACTCAGCATTCATGATCTGCATGTTTTTGAGTGTTTTTGAGTCTGTATCTGAATAGTTAATTGAAAGAGGATGTGTTCAAAATAATAGCAGTGTGGAGATCAATTAGTGAGGTCAATCATTCTGTGAAGAAACAGGTGTGAATCAGGTGATCCTTATTTAAGGGTGAAGTCAGCACCTGTTGTACATGCATTTCTCCTTGAAAATCTGAGAAATATGGATCATTCCAGACATTGTTCAGAAAAACTGCATACTTAGATTAAAAGGTTGATTGGAGAGGGTAAAACTTATAAAAAAAGTGCAGACAATGATAGGCCATTCAGCTAAAATAATCGTCATGTAAGAAAATGGAAGACTACCATTCGAATGGATCGAAGAATAATCATAATGGCAAAGGTTCAGCAAATGATTAGCTACAGGATGATGAAAGACAGTTTCAAGATACCTGTGAGAACTGTGACAGTAAGGGTATGTGCTCACAGGATGTTTTTGCTGCGGTTTCTGCCTGTGGTTTACCATTGTTTTTATGGTAATGTATGCTCATTTGTTCCTGCGGTTTTGATTCCCAGCAAAACCAATGTGTTTCACATAACCGCTGTGCCCACAACTGTCAAATCCCTCCAATTTTGCTGCGGATGGGAGAGAATTGACATGTTCTGTTTTCCTGTGTTTTTGCTGCAGTCGATGGCAAAAACGCAGGAGCAAAAACATGCAAAAAACTTGATAAAAACGCAGGACCTGAATTCAGCAAATCTCCTGGCAAGGACTCTATGATCCTTGAAACCAGGACAGGTTTTGCTGCGTTCAGGACTGCTTAAAAAACGTCCTGTGGGCACATACCCTATAAGATAATGCCTGTGTGAAATAATCTATTATCAAAAAGTCCCCACAAAATCCCACTGTTAAGATGAAGACGTGCACTGAAGCGGACACAATTTGCCAAAGAACACATCACGTGGCCTAAAGAGAAATGGAGAAACATTTTGTGGACTGATGAAATTAAAATTGTTAGGTCCAAGGGCCACAGACAGATTGTCAGAAACCCCGAAACTCTGAATTCAAGCCACAGTACTCTCTGAAGACAGTGAAGCATGGTGGTGCAAGTATCATGATATGGGTATGTGTCACTTACTAGGATGCCGGGCCTATTTCCTGCATATCGGGGATCATGGACCAGTTTGCATATATCCCAATACTCCAAGAGGTCATGTTGCCTTACGCTGAAGAGGAAATGCCCTTGGGTGTTTCAACAAGACAACGACCCTAAACAACAGTAAAAGAGCAAAATCTTGGTTCGAATCCAACAAAATTGAGGTTATGGAGTGGCCAGCCCAATCCCTGGACCTTAAGGCCCTGTTACATGACACAACATCGCTGATACGTCACGGGTTTGGAGGCGTACTAGCGACCTCGTTGCATGTGACTCTGGCATGTTGTTACTATAAATCGTTGGATCGGAGTTGACCGGTTTAGCAACATGTCCAGCAATCTGCTGCATCGTTCTGTGTGACACCGCGATAACTATGTCGTAGATGACTTCGTCCATTCACAGCATTGAGCAGGGATCGTTCCCAGGGTTGGTGAATGATCCCTGCTTACAACATAGTTGGTGAGTTGTCCACGATATCTAGATGTGTGACATCTCACCAGCGATGTTGAGATTATGCCAAAAACGACCGCGCGCCCCCCGAGATCACTGCTGATATCGTTTCAACGTCGTGCCGTGTAACTGGGCCTTTAATCAGATAGAACACTTGTAGGTTGATATTAAAAATGCCATTTCTGAGGAAAAGCAAACAAATGCAAGTAAATTGTGGGATGAAGTCAAAGTATCCTTTGCTAGAATAATAGTTGACAGGTGCCAGTAGTTCGTTGACTCTATGCAGCATAGATGTGAAGCAATTCTAAAAAACTGTGGTTATACAACTAAATATTAGGTTAGTGATTCAGAAAATTTACACCTTTTAAAAATGATATGCATTTCTCTTCATGTGTTGACTTAGAAAACAGTGTGCAATATTTCCAATGCACGTAAATAAAAACTGCTATAAAGATTTTGGGCTTAATTTATGTTTTTGACCCCAACTGTGTGTATATATTTACAGCGTGGGCCATTTATATGGATACATTGAAATAAAAGGAGAATGGATGGTGATATCAACTTCCTATTTGTGGCACATTAGTATATGGGAGGGGGGAAACTTTTCCAGATGGGTGGGGACCATGGCGGCCATTTTGGATCCAACTTAATTATTTCAGTGGGAAGAGGGTCATGTGACACATCAATCATATTAACAATTTCATAAGAAAAACAATGGTGTGCTTGGTTTTATTGTAACTTTATTCTTTCATGAGTTATTTACAAGATTCTTTGTTTACAGAGGTTAACCTGTGAGGAACGTATAGAAATTGTGTTGATGTCTGGTGGACGCAGTACCTGGGTCATTGCAGCAGATTTCCATGCAAGACACCCTATGAGACCACCCATCTCCCATGCTACAGTTAGCAAACTGCTTGCCAAATTTTGTGAAACAGGTTCAGTGTTGGATTTGCCAAAATGTGGACGCAAGAAAACTGTCACTAATGAAGAAACCTCAGTGGCTGTCCTAGCTTCATTCAGCAAGAGCCCACAGCGTGGCATCAGTCAAACATCCCTGAATATTAGCTACTTACAAATGGCACCCTTACAAAATCCAGCTGCTGCAGCATCTCAACGAGGATGACCCAGATCAGCGCACTGAATTTATAGAATGGGTAAAACAAAAATTGGAACAGGACCCTCAGTTTACACAGAACATTATGCTCAGTGATGAGGAATACGTTTTTGTGAATGGTGAAGTTAACAAACAAAACCTCCACTATTGGTCTGACACTAACCCACAGTGGATAGATCCCTCCAAGACTGTTGGAACACAAACATTCATGGTATGGTGTGGTATATGGGGTACAAAGATAGTGGGGTCATTCTTCATCAATGGAAACCTCAATGCCACTGGATATCTGAAATTGCTACATGATGATGTGTTGCCCTCTTTATGCACTGAACATGACACGTTCCCTGAGTTTTTCCAACAAGATGGTGCACCACCACATTATGGGTGTCGGGTCCGAGCATTCCTACATGAACAGCTTCCTGGAAAGGGGATTGGTCGTCATGGGCCAGTTGAATGGCCACCAAGGTCTCGCGATCTGACCCCCTTAGACTTTTATCTTTGGGGTCATCTGAAGGCAATTGTCTATTGTGAGGCACCGACCGGTTCGGGCCCCTGCGACCGGTATGTGCCTCCCTGGGTGCATCCTCCATATTGACAGGTCGCACTCCATCCCGGGATTTTGTGCTGGTTCTGCTTTACTGGCTTGGGTGTGATAAAAGGAAGCTAGACCACGGGGTGTGGTCTCTAGTGGGGAGTGAAGACAACTTCCTGAGCTTCTGAGAGAGAAGCTTCCCTGAGCCAGGCCTGAGACCTTGTGGCTGGTATTGACGGGGTACGTCCTTTTGGGTGAAGCTAAGTAGCGGCCCCTGAAGTAAGGGGAATCCAGAAGATTGTACCCGACTATTGTTTTTTCCTACATTTTTTTGGCAAATAAACCCGTGTGCCGTGACTAGTGGTGCCTGGATCCCGTGTCTTTGCCTCCCTGATGCCGCTGTACCTCACATATGGTGGAGAATGCGGGCATTGCCGGCCCGGTGAGGTGTAGCATTTATTCCTGGTGAAGCCAGCGCTACTGTCGCCCTTCCTTCCAGAACCGCTGGTGAAAGTGACTGTTTCATGAGGCTAATGAGTGGCTGCTAAGTGAGAGGAGCAGCAGTCATTATAGCTGCCAGTCTCTTGCGGGGTGCCCGGCAGCGCATGTCCAGGATCCAAGCGGCTAAATTCCAGTACAAGCCCACCACCAGCATGGAGGAGGTACTCAAACACCTGGTTCAGGCTCAGCAGCAGCAGTTCCAAGCACTTCAGCAGCAGGAACAAAGACACCAGGAACAGATGGCCCTGTTGACCGAGGCTGTTCGTGCCAGACCGTGGGAACCGCCCCAAGGCCCAGGTGACGACGGCAGCGTCCGGAAAGCGGTAAGACAAGCGCTGCAAAAGATGACCCCGGGGGATGATGTGGAGGCATTCCTGGCCGTGTTTGAGCGGGTGGCTGAACGGGAGAGACTGCCGGTCGCCCAGTGGGCCGAGGTGCTGGCGCCCTATTTGACTGGTGATCCCCAAAAGGCATACATAGATCTGTGTACTGAGGGTGCCCTGGACTATGGAGCCCTGAAGGGGGAGATATTGGCCCGTACCGGGGTCAATACATATGTGAGGGCCCAACGGGTGAGCCAATGGGCCTACGAGGAAGGCAAACCTGTGCGCTCTCAGGCCTATGACTTGCTACACCTGGTTAAGAAATGGCTGCAGCCTGAAGCACTGAGCCCGGCCCAGATGGTAGAGCGGGTGGTGGTGGATCACTTTGTGCGTACGCTGCCCGTCCCCATACAAAAGTGGGTGGGACACAGTGACCCGGGTTCCCTAGACCAGTTGGTGAACGTGGTGGAGCGCCATGTGGCCACTCAGGAACTGATCCGGGACACTGGGACAATGCGGGCTACCCGCAAGGCCGCGCCCACCACACCAGACAGTAGGGACCCCCAACCCGGTCCCCGGGCGGGCGAGCGCCCGGCTCAGGCCGAAAACTGGCCTCCCCCTGCAGCAAAGCGGCGATCCGGACAGCCGCGGTTCGGCCCCTGGTATAGCGGGGAACCACCCCGATGTAGAAGATGCCGGGAGGTGGGACATATGATGGCGCAGTGTCCCCTCAACGGGGAACCAATGGACTGTGACTATTCCCAGAGGCGGTCCATGTTCGCCCACCTCGACGGAAAACGGGGCTTGGCCCCCCGGGATACTGAGAATGTACTGTGCTGCGTACGGCTTAATGGTCATGAGGTGACGGCCCTACTGGACTCAGGGAGCAACGTGACCCTCGTGTGTGCCTCCTCGGTCTCCAGGACCAAACCCACCGACCGAAAGGTCAGGGTGATGAGTGTCCATGGGGATCATCGCAGGTATCCGACGAAGCGTGTCACGTTTGCTACCTCAGCCAGGAGGGTTCAACATGTCGTGGGGGTGGTAAAAGATCTCCCTTATGATGTTGTGCTGGGGAGGGATATGCCCTTGTTCCGGGTATTGTGGAACGAGTATATGGCCCCCCGGATGAAGGGCGGACAGGGCCCAGAGCCCGAGAATCCCGCCGCCGGGATACCCAGAGGACTTGATGTGACTGATTCCCGGGTGCAGAGACCAGTGCGCCGGCTCGCCGTCCGGAGAGGTGCAGCAGTGCTGCGGGCAGACCCCATGTTGCTCGTGGGGCCCCAGGCCGCTGTCGTTGATGCCCGTCCGGGGTTTGTGGGTGCCGGGGGTCCGAACGGGTTGGTTGCTTGTTGGGTCTGGCACCGCTGGTATCCCCGGGTGGCGCTGCTTGGCTCCGCCGGTTCTCCGCGCCGTGACGCTGTCTGCACGCAGGGTCCGGGGTTATGGCCTTGTGTTCAGCCCTATACGCTTGAACATAGGGGGAGGGTGTGTGAGGCACCGACCGGTTCGGGCCCCTGCGACCGGTATGTGCCTCCCTGGGTGCATCCTCCATATTGACAGGTCGCACTCCATCCCGGGATTTTATGCTGGTTCTGCTTTACTGGCTTGGGTGTGATAAAAGGAAGCTAGACCACGGGGTGTGGTCTCTAGTGGGGAGTGAAGACAACTTCCTGAGCTTCTGAGAGAGAAGCTTCCCTGAGCCAGGCCTGAGACCTTGTGGGTGGTTTTGACGGGGTACGTCCTTTTGGGTGAAGCTAAGTAGCGGCCCCTGAAGTAAGGGGAATCTGGAAGATTGTACCAGACTATTGTTTTTTCCTACATTTTTTTGGCAAATAAACCTGTGTGCCGTGACCAGTGGTGCCTGGATCCCGTGTCTTTGCCTCCCTGATGCCGCTGTACCTCACACTATGCTGTGAAGAAACGAGATGTGCAGCATCTGAAACAATGGATATTGGAAGCCTGTGCTAGCATTTCTTCTGTGGTGTTAATATCAGTGTGTGAAGAGTGGGAGAAGAGGGTTGTATTGACAATCCAACACAATGGGCAGCACTTTGAACACATTTTATAAGTGGTCATAAACTTGAAAATAACTCATGAAAGAATGAAGTCACATTAAGGCTAAGCACACCATTGTTTTCTTATGAAATTCTCAATAGGTGTGATGTGTCACATGACCCTCTTCCCATTAAAACAAATAGTTGGATCCAAAATGGCCGCCATGGTCACCATCCATCTGGAAAAGCTTTTCCCCTCACATATACTAATGTGCCACAAACAGGAAGTTGATATCACCAACCATTCCAATTTTATTTAGGTGTATCCATATAAATGGCCCACCATGTATAGAAGATGAAAATCTACCATATCTATTACATTTTTTTTTTTTTGCCTAAAATACAAAGGAAACATGTCATTTCTAAACTTATGCCTCTTAGCGATCATTTCATCTTCAGCTTGTTAAACTGTCCACAATAACAGTAATGGGGACCAGGGTTGTCCAAACGTTTACATGCCACGGAATACAAATATGATGTATGTATGTATTATTTGTATATGTATATGTGATAATTGTATACAGAATAAGAGTGTATATTACATATAAATAATATTCGAGTGTGTGTATAATATATATATCCCATCTATGTCATGACCATACCCTACATTAATAAACATCACTATGCATTATGCACACAAACATTACATCATTGATTACCTCATCACTATTCATTTGTACCTATAATTTTGCTATAAATTACACACATCAAAGTAATATATTTGCATGCAGGTATGTATGTGTAAGATTATATAATATACACTCTTATTCTGTATACAATTGTGACTGTATTTCACATGTCCAATAACTTTTACAAATCTGACAGTGTTATTTAAAGGGAACCTGTCCACCCCCCCTCCGCCCTATTAAACTAAAAGTGCCACTTTCAGCAGCGCCTATGCTGCATTTTGTGAAGGTGGCTCTTATCCTCTCCCCTTCCCCCCCCCAGGACACCAAAATAATGACTTAATAAGAAATTACGTTCAATGTGGGAGGTATACTCCCCTTCCTGGACCTAAATGCCCTGCTGCTGGTACCCCTCCTCCTTGACCCTCCGCAACCCTCCTCTTCTCTTCCTTGAGAGCAGCGCCTGCGCAGATCCCTCAGTTCTCGGGCATGCTCCGTGAGCTCTGCCCCAGAGCTGAGGTCACATTATTTCGGAACATTGCACCTGTGTTTAATGCACCAGATGCCACCCTGTGGGGTTTTATGCTTTATGAAAATTGCAGGGCTGGGAATCTGATGCCTGCGAAAATAGCATGACTGCTCCTGTTCCCTCCTCGCCACATTCCAAGCTCCGTAGTCTGCATAAAGCATAAGACCATACAGGGTGGGATTTGGTGCCTGCGATATACGCAGGCAAAGTATTCCGACATCATATGACTTCAGCTTACGGAGCACTCCTGGGAACTGCGCAGACGCCATTCTGCTGAAAATGGCTCTTTTAGCTTCATAGACCCTGGGGGGTGACAGGTTCCCTTTAAAAAAAAAAAAATTACACTTCTGTTCTGGTACAGAAAACCTGGATATCCCTAAATTCCTATAAGGTTTTATTTCAGTATTCTTTTTTTTTATTATTACTGTGTCTGGTGGAAAGAACATTGTGCAGACAAGCAGTTGGTTTTATGGAATTTAAAATCTTATGGGTAATATAGAGAGAACATTAGCCAGATGACTGGGATTTTATATAATGAAATTGGACAGAAACGGGTGACAGACGGGGGTGGCTTAATTTTTTGTGAATTGCAAAAATTCTTCTTTTAAATGGCACTGTCTGGTCATGTGATCTAATATATAATTGCCGTAGGCACGTTTGTGTCGGACCCCGGCACGCCGTGGCTATGTCACCACGGCGAAGCATTGGCCGCATAGCGGCCAATGCGAGTCGCTGGCCTGCGCGAGCAATGGCCGCGAGGCCATTGCTCGCGCAGCCTGAGTAGGTGCACACATTTCCCTATACACAGTATACCCCTCAGGACCGGAGCGGAGGCGGCGGTCACCACCCGGAGGGCAGAGTGAGGAGCAGCAGCAGCCGGGAGAGCGGCGCCCCCATGTCCCGGGGGCGGAGGACGAGGACGAGGCGCTCTGCTCCCGGGGGCGGAGGACGGGACGAGGCGCTGTACTCTCCGGGCCGGGCTCCTGTGTGAGGCGGCGGGTGCAGGCCCGGCTCCCGGTCACTGTCTCCGGTGAGGCTGGGAACTCTGCCCGGACTCACAGAGCCCCGCTGCGGGATGGGAACTCTGCCCGGACTCACAGAGCCCCGCTGTGGGAACCTGCGGCCTCTGACTGGACTCAGTCTCCAGTCTCTGCGCCAGAGAGGGAGGAGGAAGGGAACAGGAGGTGCCGGCACCCAGAGCACCCCGAGAGCAGGAGCCATCCTGAGTTGTGCACACCGTCCCGCTCACTGATGAGGAAGCAGCTGGGAGAAAGCACAGACCGCATCCTCCATACTTCACAGCGTCCGCTCCTCTCTGCAGTGCTGGCACCGGCCCAGGGACCTTATACTGAGGTGATGGAGAGGATGCTGGCGATGGAAGTATTTCGCCGCCACTCTGCCCCCCCCCGGCCTCCACTGACCACTCTGCCCCCCCCGGCCTCCACTGACCACTCTGCCCCCCGGCCTCTGCTGACCACTCTGTCCCCCTTGATCTCCACTGACCACTTTGCCCCCCTGGCCGCCGCTGACCACTCTGCCCCCCCTTCCCTCCACTGACCACTCTGCCCCCCCACCCTCCGCTGACCACTCTGCCCCCCCAGCCTCCGCTGATCACCCTGCCCCCCGACCTTCGCTGACCACTCTGCCCCCCCTTGGGCCTACGCTGACCACTCTGCCCCCCCCGTTCTCTGCTGACCACTCTGCCTTCCGTCCTCCACTGATAAACTCTGCCCTCCGTCCTTCGCTGACCATTCTGCCCTCCGTCCTCCGCTGACCACTGAGCCACTGTGCAGTGCTGACCACTGAGCCACCGTGCAGTGCTGACCACTGAGCCACCGTGCAGTGCTGACCACTGAGCCACCGTGCAGTGCTGACCACTGAGCCACCGTACAGTGCTGACCACTGAGCCACCGTACAGTGCTGACCACTGAGCCACCGTACAGTGCTGACCACTGAGCCACCGTTCAGTGCTGACCACTGAGCCACCGTACAGTGCTGACCACTGAGCCACCGTACAGTGCTGACCACTGAGCCACCGTACAGTGCTGACCACTGAGCCACCGTACAGTGCTGACCACTGAGCCACCGTACAGTGCTGACCACTGAGCCACCGTACAGTGCTGACCACTGAGCCACCGTACAGTGCTGACCACTGAGCCACCGTACAGTGCTGACCACTGAGCCACCGTACAATGCTGACCACTCAACCACCGTACAGTGCTGACCACTGAGCCACCGTACAGTGCTGACCACTGAGCCACTGTACAGTGCTAAGCACTGAGCCACCATAAAGTGCTAACCACTGACTCACCGTATACAGTCTTAAACACTCAGCCGCCATACAGTGCTAATCACTCAGCCACCTTATACAGTGCTAACCACTAAGCCACCGTACAATGCTAACCCCTGAGCCACCATACTGTCCTAACTACTGAGCCACCGTGCAGTGCTAAACATTGAGCCACCATACAGTGCTAACCACTGAGCCACCGTACAGTGCTAACCACTGAGCCACCTTACAGTGCTAACCACTGAGCCACTGTACAGTGCTAACCACTTAGCCAGCATACAGTGCTAACCACTGAGCCACCATAAAGTGCTAACCACTGACTCACCGTATACAATGTTAAACACTCAGCCACCATACAGTGCTAATCACTCAGCCACCTTATACAGTGCTAACCACTGAGCCACCTTATACAGTGCTAACCACTGACCCACCATACTGTGCTAACCAATGAGCCTCCATACAAAGTTAAGCACTCTGCCTCCATATAGTGCTAACCACTGAGCGGCCGTATACTGTGCTAACCACTGAGTCACCCATACTTTGCTAAACACTAAGCCACCGCGCAGTGCTAACCACTGAGCCACCGCGCTGTGCTAACCACTGAACCACCATACTGTGCTAACCACTAAGCCACCGTACAATGCTAACCACTGAGCCACCATACTGTCCTAACTACTGAGCCACCGTGCAGTGCTAAACATTGATCCACCATACAGTGCTAACCACTGAGCCACCGTACAGTGCTAACCACTGAGCCACTTTACAGTGCTAACCACTGAGCCACTGTACAGTGCCAACCACTGAGCCACCATATACAGTGCCAACCACTGAGCCACCGTATACAGTGCCAACCACTGAGCCACCATATACAGTGCTAACCACTGAGCCACCGTATACAGTGCTAACCACTGAGCCACCATATACAGTACTAACCACTGAGTCACCGTATACAGTGCTAACCACTGAGCCACTGTACAGTGCTAACCACTGAGCCACCATATACAGTGCCAACCACTGAGGCACCATACAGTGCTAATCATAACATTTTCAAATAATCCCCATAGAAAGTATAGGGGGACTTGCGGCAGGTGCGGCAAGTGCGGTTTTGCACTTGCGGCAGGTGCGGCCGCGAAAAAAACCGCGGTCAGCCGTGGTTTATTTCGCTGCCGCACCTGCCGCAAGTGCAAAACCGCACTTGCCGCACCTGCCGCAAGTCCCCCTATACTTTCTATGGGGATTATTTGAAAATGCTAAAAAAAATTAAAAAATATTCTAGACACCCGATGCATTTGCATCGGGCTCACAGCTAGTGTCTAATAACCACTTAACTCCGATGCAGAGGTCATTGGGCACTATATTGACGTAGGGTTTACACATCTATAATAAACCTACAGTAGCTAATTTGTTTTTGCCTAATGTAAATGCTTATTACACACCTCACTATTTGTGATGGAGTCCCTATTACTTCCTCTGGCTAAAGCAGGCCATACACGTTAGATGGCTGTCGGCCAATCGGTCGGCCATCAGCCATCTCAGATGCCACACAGGCATTCTCATTAGACCAATAGCCCCTGGATTCCCTGTGAGACTTGTCAGCCGGCGGCTTATCTTTGGGAGGACTAAGCAATTGGCAGTCTGAAATTGGACATCGTCTATAATCATCTTACCCAACCTTCAATTGTCTAGGACCCCCATAAACAGTATAACATCTGCTGAATCCGTCGATATTGATAGGTGCAGCCAACATTAGTTTAATGTGTATGGGAGCTTTCAGACATCCAAACATTTTGGTCACCTTCTGAAGGACTAGCTGGATGCTTTGTCCTGCTATGACACATGATCTTCTCAGGGAATCCTTTTATATCAAAAGGGGTTGTCCAAACTGGGCAGCCCCTTCAAATAAGAGTATAAGTAAAATAAAAATAAAGTAATGACGTTAAATGCAATAAATCATTTTACATTTATTGCTTGCACACAGGTGTTTGATGCCACAAATACAACTCGGGAAAGAAGAGACCTTATTCTAGACTTTGCCAAGGAAAATGCTTTCAAGGTAATTTTATGCTTTTAAAGATTGTAGAATTTGTCCATTGATTCATAGCACTATAATCTTAGCCCAGCTATATACATCATTTACACCTATATTGTATTTTTTATGGGCATTTATAAGTAAAGGTAGTGAGACAGTACTTGAGAATAATGGGGATGATAAAATGTGACCCCATATTTAAACCTTAAAGGGGTTGTGCCACCATAGAACATATTGCTAATGCTGCAAACCTCATGTAAAGAGGTGTCTTTGTAGATTGCATCCATTAAAAATTATGCCCCATTCAAAAACTATGTACCTTTTGATTAGTTGTCACAGTGTAGTGCGAATGCTGATGAGGGAATGGCAGTTATGGGCAGCGTGACCAGGGAAGACTAGTCTGACCTAGTCTAGGAACCCTGAATGGCCCTGATCCCAAAAGTATCTCTGAAGGTGAGAAGGTTCGGGCCTCCAGCCTCTCCCTAAAACTCCTCCACCAGCCCTGCACTATTCCCCCCTCACTTCCCTCCACAGAACTGGGATACAGCGACTCCGAAGGAAAGGACTTCAGCATCACAAACACACAGGTCTGCAGCATGGCTTCCAGGCATAGAGTGAAACCCTATCAGCAGCACCACCTGGTGGAAGGAGAGGCTACTTAAAGGCTAGGAGGAGGGGAGTTCATGTGAGTCATGCATTAACCCCTCAACCAGCAGTTGAACCTAATAGTGAATGCAGTTCTGGAGCACAACACATACACAGCAGCATCCAGCAACGTCAGCGCCATCTAAGCGCGTGACATTAGTATGGCGCCCCCTGCTCTGGCTATCCTGCAAACCCTCTCTACAGGTCGCACATGTGTGATTCCCACACTGTGAATCGGATACCGCAACTGTGTGTAAAGGTCCCTCCGCCCATTCAACCAGCCGGCCGGATCTCACTCTGACAGCTGGTATGTGTTAGAAGCATCTGAGGTGCCTGTATATAGACGCTCCAGCACATCACCAGGGCTGGTGTCACCCTCCGTAGCTGATATGACGGATAGGACCACCTCTTGCACTGCATCTTCTTTGTGCAGGGAGGTGAAGCGGTGACGGCTGCAGTGCTGGGCACAGTAGGTGTGATGAGTCTGTCATGTGAATACTGTGTAATGCAAAGCGAGAGACACAGATGGCAGAGCAGTGTAATATAGTGAGCTGTGTCAGTATCCATATTTTAGACGTGAAAATACCAACTTCAATGATTAAAAAATTATATCTTTATTAAACAAAGGCTAAGAAGTTGTAGACCAGAATGCATGTAGTAGACAAAACACAGGATGTAATCAGGACCAAATTATATGCGAATCCTAAGAAATCCCTGCACCACTCCAGACCTGCCTAAGGCTGCCTTCAGACTTGCAGATGCCTGCGCAGCGTTTTGCAGAGGCATCTGCAAGTATCTGCATGCAGACCGCGGCCCCTATGTTTATAATGGAGCGCACGGCGGTCTGCAAATGGTTGCAGACCACCGTGCACTCTCATTGCCCGCCATTAGTGATCTGTGCGCAGGCGGATGCCTGCGTACAGATCACACACTCGTCCGCACCAGGGACGCGAGATGTTGCGTTTCTGGTGCGGGCGAGAGCGTGTGATCTGTACGCAGGCATCCGCCTGCGCACAGATCACTAATGGCGGGCAATGAGAGCGCACGGCGGTCTGCAAGCATCTGCAGACCGCCGTGCGCTCCATTATAAACATAGGGGCCGCGGTCTGCATGCAGATACTTGCAGATGCCTCTGCAAAATGCTGCGGAGGCATCTGCAAGTCTGAAGGCAGCCTAACAATGGAGGTATAGTCACCCTAAATTATCTGCTTCCTCCATTCCTCAGCGGCTTTTCCTTTGCTGACCCTTTTATCTGTCAGGAGACAATCAACAAGGTACATTCAGGATAGATTTAGTCCCATGAGTGGTGACTTATCTCCAAGGTCAATCAGGAGAGGTTCCAGATCACATCCAAAGAAGAAAGATTAAAATTTCTCCAAGCTTGACGCATTTCTCCCCATCTTCTCTCATGGGGCTCATCAGAAGAGGGAGATCTTTAGTCAATTTGCCTACAGACAAAAAGGTGTAAAATCAAAACCCCGATAGTCAAATAAGCATTTCTGAAACATATTTCTAATATTGCAGATGGAATGGATGAATCATTCATAACTAACACAGAGAAATTGAATATCACTTAAACTCTGGATCCGGAGTTAAACTCCGGATTGGATGACCAAATACAGCGCTCCCATGCCCGGGTGTTGATAGTGGTTGAGACCGAGGGACACCTCAAGGTCCCATGACCAGATTTAATCACCCAGTCACCTGATCGAGATACTCCCCGAGTCTGCTCAATTGGTTAAAAATAATGCAACCGGATGTCGTCTCAACCGGTCATGTGACTGGAAGTGACAACTATCAAATAGGCGAGCTGTCGTCATATGATGACATCGGTCACATGGCGCAGACTATGCAGATAGAATAAAACGTTCGAATCGGGAAAACAAGTAACATATCAAAGTGAAAACAAACATTAAGGAAGGGTAGTGTGACATATTTTATGATGCAACAATTAAGGAGGGGCGGGGGATGGATGGGTAAGTTGGAAATAGAGGGCTGCATTGTAATATATGGAGGGCTACGAGGCTGCATTATAATATATTGGATGGTGTGTGTTTGTGCATGTAAGTACATGATGACAGAGTTGGGCCACATTCACATGTTGCGTGTTTGGTTAGTTTTTTACCTCTGTTCCACTCCTGGTTTTAGCTACAAATACAATCAGAGGAAAAGTCTAATAGAAACACATCACACCTTCTTCTGTATGTTTTACTCACTTTTGTTTTTGGCTGCAAATACTTACGGTAGGTAAAAAACTTACCAAATACTCAATGTGTGCACGTGGCCTTCAGAGTGTTTTGTAAGTGGGTAAAATGAGAACAATTACCATTAGTACAAAAGTAATGATGACTCCTGTGAAGCTGGAGTGTAGTAAGGGACTATTTCAGCACAGCTCTGGAGTCTGTAGATGCAGTGATGCGGCAGTTGAGCCAATGAAGAATAGGCAGCTGGTGTCACATGGGTATCTTTGAATCCCTCCCATAATCTCTCCTGTTCAGTGTGATGGGATGACAAGTGAATAAAGAATCCTATAAAAAGATTTTTTTTTTAATTCAAGTTATTTACTGTATTCATTTCCTGAGAACATTTATACCGATTTACGAGCTCTTCACAGAACAGTGTGTCGCGGCCCAACCCCTTTAACAGTGACTGTAAATGTGGTGAAATATTTTCCACTATATGGTAGAGATCCTAGGTTATTGTTAGAAGGCAGAACTGCAAACACAATTCATCAAAGTGATTTACGTCAGAATTGTGGTGTAAGTTGCTTTGAAAAGTCGTAAACTGTGAAGCATGGAATTGGGCAATAACATTTGCAACTGTTGACATTTTCACACCAGTTTCTGCCAGGTCAAGCAGAATGCGCCGATCTGGGACAGGATGGGATTGGGACGCCACAGCTCATGTCATTAATAATGAACTGTGATGTGTGAGATTTATTGCAAAGTGTACTCTTCTTGTCAAATGTGCCCGATACATTAAGTGTATAGTAAAAGTAGAGTGGCCATGCACCAGAAATAGTGTTTGATTTTAATGCGGCAATCAACCAGGTGGAACCTGGACAAGGGGAACAGGTGTAACCCTGCAACATGAATAGTGGTGTTCAGCTAAATAGGTACACATACACATTATAATGCTGCACTCAGTCCTGTCTATGAAGGTGCTAACTAAACACAATTCTATTTCAAATATACAATAGTTGCACTCGACACAGACTTATTTCACAATAGAGAAAACTGAAAAATGAACATTCATTTTTCAGTTTTCTCTATTGTGAAATAAGTCTGTGTCGAGTGCAGCTAAATAGGTATACAGTTCAGATAAATAAAATTAAAAGAATAGCGGCACTCAACTCTTTCATTAGTTAAAGTTTCATGCCGGACTAGCACTTCTACGGGTCATTGGTAATAGACCTGTAGAGGCGCTAGCCAGGTGTCAAACGGCCGTCGTCCAGGTATGACTACCCGCATTCTGTTGACCACGTTCACCTACTTTTTAATCTGATTAAATAAAGTTTTATGCAATGGGTGAGTACCACTATTTTTCTTCTATTTTTTTGATCATTAAGAAGTATATGAGGGTGAGATTGACTTGATGAATTTTAACCTTTTATGTTTATGTAAGTAGAGAAATCTCCGTCTTTAGAGCAGTGTCCATGTGCTACATATATTTCCCCTGCAAAAATTCATCTGTAACATGCAGAATGTGCTGCAAATGTTACTGCGTCTTTCATATTGAAAGTGGAGATATCTGCAGTGAGAATTCCCGCCAGAAATTAATATGCTGGTCATTCAATAATGCACATCGCAGATGAGGTTTCAGGCCACGTGAACACGTTTAACATTTGAGATTTTTACCTCAGTATTTATAAGCCAAATTTAGGAAGGGAACAATCAGAGGAAAAGGATAATAGAAACATGTCAGCACTTCTGTATTTATTACCCACTGCTGCTATCCATCATGGTAAGCATCTACAGTAGATCCCGACTGTCATGAAAACCCATCAGCGATTGCATTGCGGGGTAGTGATGAGCGGTTAGAATGATGTGCTGCCTGAACCAAGAGCTTTAATTGCTGCTGTCAGAGATCTACAGCGGCATTTAACAACTTAATCTCAGCAGGTAAAGCTTCACTCATGACTATTAGAGGTAGATGGTGACTTAAGAACACAATAAACACCTCCTGGGAATGGGTCTGGCTCAGCTCTTGAGTCTGCACCATGCACCCGATCCCGACTTATGGCATTCATGCATGGCACTTGTCCCCTAGGAGTCAAAGAGGTCTTGTCACCAGGTTAAAAATGACCAGTCTTTGCTATTAGTTTATTTTCTCTTCTTCTGTACTAGTTTTCTGTGTGGGTTTTAGTTCAAGCCAACCATATGGTTCCAGAAATATGAGCCTTTTCATTTGGTGCTACTGTTAATGGGCTTTACCGAAACCATTCGGCTCACCAGGTAATTATTCAGATCAGCATAAAACACGCCTCCAGCGAATACTGAGAGCAACACCCTCTCTTTAAAAGCCATAAAAATTAGCACCAAATGAAAAATCCTATATGTCTAGAACATTATGGTGGGTTTTATTTTTAAAAACAAATCTAGCAGTAGAATTACCATATAGGTAAATACTGTCTCCCTTAGATCTGTGACAGATCCTGATATCTGCAGGCATGAATCTTGGACACTCCTTTTTATTGGTTTAAAATGTAACCTCCATTTATTTTATAAATCACAAGTACACATGAAAATAAGCAATTTTGTAATATATAAAGATGACAATCAATTTGTGCTCAATTAGAATTATAATAACGTAGATTGGAGGGTTTATTTTATTTGAGCACAAATTGATTATTTTTAATTGATTTGTCTTGTCTGCAATTTCACATACATTTTTGCAGCTGATTTGGGTAGTGAGATACTAGCATCTAGGCACTAATACATATTAACAGTGGAATATATCTAATCAGACAAATTTGCTTCTCTCTGCCTGAATTGATCAAGTTTCTAGCGCCTCCCTCTGCCTCTGGCCCCTCCCTCTGCCTCTGGCCCCTCCCTCTGCCTCTGGCCCCTCCCTCTGCCTCTGGCCCCTCCCTCTGCCTCTGGCCCCTCCCTCTGCCTGTAGCGCCTCCTTGCTTCTAGCTCCTCCCTCCAACTATCATAGAATTTCATCAGTAACTGCCTTCTTCTATCGCAGTAATGGGAAAGTCTTCAGTGAATACAGATTTTACCTCAGAATTGAATATTTTAATAATGACTGATCATTGTCTGATATTAAAAAGTTGCTTATTCATGTGTATTATTGATCTATGAAATAAAAATCTAAACAACGTTTACGCTTTAACCCACTTGAATACCCTGTATGTACTGGTGCATCCAAGGTCGTGTCCCTGCCTTTGATGTAAACCTGGACCTGCATCTTTCCAGGCACATGTTGGCTGATCTCATCAGAGATCCGCCCGCCGCTGTTAACTAGATAAATCCCGCTCTCAATTCCTGATTGCAGTATGTAACACAAGCAGGGAGCTTGTCATTCCTTGCTCCCGTCGGTGGCCCTGTGACGTGATTGTGGGGTGCCGATGGGTTGTCATGACAGCATTTGTGCTGTACAGAGTCTGATGATTGCAGCTTCAAGTCTCCTAAGGAGACAATACAATAAAGAGGGGGGAAAAGTGTTTAAAAATTAAAAAAAAAAAAAACACAAATTCGAATCACCCCTCTTTTACCCCATTGAAAATAAAAGAATAAATAAAATACACATATTTGGTATCGCCACATTCCTGAAATGTCCGATCTATCAAAAATATAAAATAAATTTCCGTGTTTTCCGGACTAGAAGACTCCCCCAGATTTTAGAGGGGGAAAATAGGGAAAAAAATATTAAGTAAACAATGTGGTTATAAATAACTGGTATGGTGGGGGGATCTGCTGATTTGCTGCTGACACTGTTATGAGCGTAATGTCCCCATCACTGGCCCCGTCCAGGTAATACATGTCCCCCATCCTTGATATATCCTCTCATCCTGGTATACAGCCTCATAACCTGGGATATTGCAGCCCCCAACCTGGGAAATTGCACTTTCCAATCACTGTATATACCCCCCATCTTGAGATATTGCACCCTCCAATTACTGGATATGGCCGCCCTGCTGGCGCAAACACTAAAATAATAAAAGATGCAAAATACCTGTCTGCCGTCCCCTCCATCTCTCCCTCTGCATCTGCTTCAATCTCTTCCTGTCTGTGCATCCCTGGGGTATCCTGTCGTGTGACCAGAACGTGCAGTGATGACTTCTCTGTGCGGTGCCTGTCACGTGACAGGATGCCCTGGGGACGCACAGACACAGAGATCGATTTAGCTGCAGAGGGAGAGATGGAGGGGACAGCAGACAGGTATTTTGCATCTTTTATTATTTTAGTGTTTGCAGCAGCAGGGCGGCCATATTCAGTGATGGGGCAGCAATGTCCCAGTATGAGTGGTCGTATACAGTGATAAGGGGTTGCAATATCACGGGATGGGGGGCATATACAGTGATGGGCAGTGCCATATCCAAGCATGGGGGCATATACAGTAATGGGGGGGTGTCAGTACATGTAATATGCACTGGCTCCAACTCGGCACCAGCTTTAGCACTGGGAGGTGGACAGCGGGATGCAGTGAATATTACAGTAGACTAATGAACACATGATCACGGGCTACTTCTGCAGCCTGCTCCAGAGTCGCTTACCCCCTCCCCAGCACAGCATAGCATAGACACACAGACAGCACACCCCCATATATTTGGACACAAGACGCACCCTCCCACTTTCCACCACAATCTGGGGGAAAAAAAGTGCATTTTATGGTCTGAAAAATATGGTAATTCAGTAGGTGAAAAACCTAACAAAAAAAAAATCAAAACACCAGAATTGTGTTATTTTGGTCGATGCTACACTGCAGTAAAATATGAAAGCAGGCAATCAAAACATTGCATCTACCCATAAAAGGGTCCAGTTTTACCATAAGGAATTTTTTCCCGTTTTTCAGTACTCTATATGATAAAATGGTACAACTCGTCCTGCAAAAAAACAAGCCGTCATATGGATATAGTGATGGAAAATGTAAAAAGTTATGACTCTTGGTAGAAAAGGAGGGAAAAACAAGAATGCAAAAAGGGAAAAAGGCATGGTCAGGAAGGGGTTAAATAATTGTGAGACTCCTCAGCTGCAGTGACGGTGCATGTAGGTCTCTATACCGGTATATAGTGACTCTTCTGAACCTCTCCCTTTCTTTGTGTTTATAAGGTGTTCTTTGTGGAATCTGAATGTGATGATCCAGAAGTAATTGCCGCCAATATCATGGTAAGTGAATACCATAGGTTGTCAGGCGGTGTGCTGTGTAGTCAGTCATTTCAGGGACGCTATGTACAGTATAAACCTGTCACCGAAGGTCACCCAGAGCCGAGTCACTAAGAAAGCAGCTGACACCGGCAATTTCTAGTTTCTTGAGTTGCTAATAAAATGCTGAAGTAAATGGAAAATACTGAGGATAACCTTGTGGTTACGGACTACCCATCTGTGTCCATAGTGCCGCTTTTATTATTAGATTCCTGTCTCTGGAATATTAATGGTCTTGTAGCCATCAGGGTTACGGTGTAGGGTGCTGATATAGTATTGAGGTCTCTAAAACTTGGGGTCCTTTTTCTTAACCTTGTTGGTACCCATATTGATTGCTGTGAACTTGCGAGTGATGGCACATTCTTTGCCTATTCTAGAATAGCCAGTTATATATGAGCACAGATATTTCTCATAGAAAGTTCAGAGATCAATACACTTAATACAGGTCTGTTTGGATCTCAATAGGTGTGTATTTTTGTGATGAGAAGGTCACTCCTCCTGGTCCCGCTTTGTAATTACAGCCAAGTTATAGGGCACATCTGAGTGAATGTGGCTTATTTTAAGAGGGTCATATTAGATAAACATCTGGCTTTTACAGTAATTATCCACTACTTAAGCTGCCTTCAGACTTGCAGATGCATCTGCAGCGTTTTGCAGATGCATCTGCAAGCATCTGCATGCAGACCGCGGCCCCTATGTTTATAATGGTGCGCACGGCGGTCTGCAGATGCTTGCAGACCGCCGTGCGCACCCATTCACTCCTATATGTGATCTGTGCGCACGCGGATGCCTGCGTACAGATCACACACTCTCGTCCGCACCAGGGACGCGACATCTCGCGTCCATGGTGCGGGCGGGAGTGTGTGATTTGTGCGCAGGCATCCGCGTGCGCACAGATCACATATAGGAGTGAATGGGTGCGCACGGCGGTCTGCAAGCATCTGCAGACCGTCATGCGCACCATTATAAACATAGAGGCCGCAGTCTGCTTGCAGATGCATCTGCAAAACGCTGCAGATGCATCTGCAAGTCTGAAGTCAGCCTTAGACCAGTGTTTCCCAACTCCAGTCCTCAAGGCACACCAACAGGTCATGTTTTCAGGATTTCCTTATCATTAGACAGATGATAGTTTAATCACTTGCACAGGGGATAATTCTAACACCTGTGCAATCCTAAGGAAATCCTGAAATCATGACCTGTTGGTGTGCCTTGAGGACTGGAGTTGGGAAACACTGACTTAGACAACCCCTTCTCGATCAATATGTTCCCCACATATGGCCAATCAGTGGACACGTCACTGTTCCCTCCTTTGGACAAATCGGACAGCTGGAGGAAGTGAGAGGAGCCGCAGCTCCACCTTCTCTCTATGTCCGAAGGGTGGAAGATTGAGGCTGCAGCTGATTGCCTGCACTGAAGCATGACATAACTAGATCACATGATCCCACACCACCGGAACATAGCCAGCACTGGTGGGAGTATAGCTATTATTTTATTACTTTGGAGAACATGGTGGTTGAGAACGTCTTGTGTGAACGGTGGACAACACTTAGTCAATTAGTTCCACCAAAAT
The DNA here is from genome assembly GCA_033576535.1 of Allobates femoralis. Classification (NCBI taxonomy): domain Eukaryota; kingdom Metazoa; phylum Chordata; class Amphibia; order Anura; family Aromobatidae; genus Allobates; species Allobates femoralis. Next base: position 233,161,973 of record JARQOC010000002.1, read on the forward strand.
TATTTATCCCATGTGATTAGAGGTGTCCTGACTCTTCCCACCAACAGCATTTTGGGTGAATTAAGAAGTGGATAATTTGGACATTGCTGCACATTTGGACATAGTTGTCAGGGGAATGCTCTGCCATGTTGAATGCACTTGTGCACATAAATCATCAAGATCCATTGCTGGCGGCATGCTTTATAATCGCCAACCAATATATAATATATATTTATTCACTTATATAGCGCTATTAATTCCACAGTGCTTTACATACATTTGCAACACTGTTCCCATTGAGGCTCAAAATTTTTTTTTTTTTTTTAAATCAGATATTTTTGTTAACAAGATTAAAAATCTTAATACAAAACATTAGCATGACGTTTCCTCGTATTTACATATTTCAAATGTTAATTCGCCCTCCCATCCCACCCACCTCCACTTGTAGACAGCAAATACAACATCTTCTTATAATAGGAGCAGACCGTAACAGATCCATACATTACACAGTCCAATACCACATATCATATAGCTGGAATAGGAGTCCATTCTTTAAACCATCACCCAGGTATTAACTCCCCTTGCCACTCCTCACCTCCTCCATGCATTCCATAAGTTATCAAATGCTGACCTAGAGTTCCTCTTGTAATGGATGCTTTCCGCAAGCCATATTGTATAGTATACTTGTTTAATATATTCATTCATAATGGGGGGCTCAGCCCTGATCCAGTTCTTGGCAATCCGTTTCCTAGCCATGAATAATAATCTGGCGACTGCCACCTTCTGTGCATTATTGATTTAAATTCCTTCAACATAATCCAATGTACACGCCAACGGAGTCCGTAGCACCACACATCCATACCTTCCTTCAATCAGACTAAGTACTACTACTCAAAACACCTGTAGTCTCATACACTTCCACAACATATGCAAAATACCCGCTCCCTCAGTCATACATCTCAGACATTCAGAGGTAATTCTCACACCAACCCTATGTAAGAATTCGGGGGATCTATAAACTCTATGAATAGTTACAACATCCTGCCCGGTTCACTTAATGACAGTTTGGGAATATATTCCAAGACAGACTCCCACACTGCATCATCAAATACACCTACTTCTTCCTCCCATTTATCTCGTGCCCCAATCGGATGCCGCAGCAGAAAACTATGAAGATCTTTATATTCAGTGGAAATAACCCCTTTTGTGAACCCCTCCATTCAAATGTAATCCAAAACAATGTCCTTCTGCACCTCCAATGCACCTAAACGTAATTGTCGCCTATAGGCATGTTGAACCCTGTTGTAATGGAACCGATCCGTGATCGGCAGCTGAAATTCAGCCTGAAACATTTCAAACATTTTTAATCTCTTTGATCCCCCAACTTATAAAACTCACTCAAATTATCATTCATCCATACGGGAGAATAGATTGTTAGTCCATTAACTTCCCTGGATTTTTTAATCCTATTCCAGACCCTATGTATAAGGGTAGGGACACACTTCAGTTCCTGATCAGTGTCCATCCGGTTTGTGTGCCAAAACCAGGAGTGACTTCAAAACTCAGAACAGGTGTCAATCTTTCAATTATACTTTTTCTCTGCAAGGTTCACTCCTGGTTTTGGCACACAAACTGATCAGGAAAACTGATCAGGAAAACTGATCAGGAAAACTGATCAGGAAAACTGATCAGGAACTTAAGTGTGACCCTACCCTAAGGCACAGTGTGGGGAACCTTCGACCCAAAGTACCAAAAGTACCTGCTTCTAAACCTTGTACCAAAGGAGCTCTACGTACAGAATAGCTTAACATTACCTGCACTGAACTTCGCCCCTCTGTTGATGTCCAGCCTCTATAGAGCTGACTTTGTGATGCCAGGAAATAAATCCAAGGATTAGGCACAGCAATCCCTCCCTCCTCTTTGGGTCTCTGCAGTGTCTCTAATTTTATCCGGGGTTGTCGTCCACCTCATATCAGATCTCGGAATAGAGAGCCAAGGTGCTGGAATAAACCTCAAGGGAGCCACACTGGTGAGTTATGCAGCATATATAAAAGTTTAGGCATAAGTATCCTCTTGGACAGATTCATCCTACCAACCACCGAGAGACGCAGTTTACTCCACATTTGAGTCTTCTCTTTTAATTTAACTAGAGGTGGAAGCACATTCAATTTCACATATTCTGTTACTGGAAGGGTCACCTGAATGAATACCAAGATATTTAAATTGGTCCACAATTTTAAGTCCGTTACATTCCAACTCTCCCACTTCTTCTACACCACTTCTATCTACAATCATGAGATTAGATTTATCCCAATTTATTTCTAGTCCGGACATTATCCAAAACCGCTCAATAATAGACACCGCCTGATTCAATGACTCCCAAGGATCCTGAAGGAACAATAGGACACCATTGGCATAAAGTGCAATCTTTTCCTCCACCGAACCGAATTTAAATCCTTTAACCATTTTAGCCATACGAATATGTGCGCTAAGTGGTTCAATCGCAAGAGAAAACAACAAAGGAGAGAGGGGGCACCCCTGCCGGGTCCCTCTAGTAAGGTTAAACCCATCCGACCTCTCCCTGTTCACCCTTATTCGTGCCCTCTGGGAGGAATAGAGCAACTTTACACAGGAGACAAAAACTGGCCCAAAGCCCATCTCCCTAATAACCATTTGCAAATAGTCCCACTCCACACTGTCGAAGACCTTATGAGCGTCTAAGGATGCCACAACCATACTTCCCGCATTATCTGCTGGCATTTGAATATTCAAAATAGTCTCCTCAGATTGATGGCTGGCATAAATCCTGACTGGTCTGGATGTACAACAGCAGTAACCACCTTTGCCAGTCTGGTCGCCATAACTTTGGCCAGCAATTTCGCATCAAACGACAGCAATGAAATGGGCCTTTAAGATTCCAGTCTCCTAACATCTTCATCCTCTTTTGACAAGACAATAATTTTTGCTTCCCTCATAAAATCTGGTAACTTACCCTCCCCCAAGGCCTCAAGGAGAACCTCCCTCAGTCTAGGCAACACTAGATCTTTAGCGATTCACCGAAATAGGACATAAATAATAAAAAAAAAAAACTCACCAAATTTCGCCACTTCTAATACCCGTTGCATTTAACCGAAATAGGACATAAATAATAAAAAAAAAACTCACCAAAGATGCAATGAGTATTAGAAGTGGCAAAATTTGGTGAGTCTTTTTAACATTAGGTCTTTAAACTGCTTATAGACCTCTACCAGTATGCTATCAGCCCCCAGGGCCTTATTGTTTTCCATGGAAACCAAGGCGACCTCCAATTCCTCCACTGATAGCTGTGCTTCTAAGCTTTCTCTATCCTTGTCACTAAGCTGCAGCAATCTTGCTTCAGAGAATTCTGTATCTCCCCCCTCGAGACCAACAGTCTAGATGTGTATAGCTCTCCATAGCGTTTTCTAAAGATTTTAAGAATACCATCAGTACCAGCCACCAAATCACCTCCCTCATCATACAGACTACAGACGTACGATGATTCCCTTTGGGCAGCAGCAACTACTGAGAAGATGTCCAACTTTCTCCCCATCCTCCTAAAACGAGACTTTTTGAAATTCCTGCTTCCTTTTAGCATTGCAAAGTTGTACCTCATCCACTACTTCCTGAGCTTTTTAAGACTCTCCTGCGTCTCCGGGTTGGATCGACTTATTGCGTCCATCTCAGCCACCCTTAACTCCTCCAATGCCTGAAGCTCATCCCTCCTGGACTCTGTCTTGCACCTCAAAATGTTTCTAATGTATAAGCCCCAAACAAGTTTTCATAGTGTCCCACACTACACCTTCAGATGCTTTCCCAACATTATCTGTGAAAAACTCTTCTAACTCACCCATAATCATATCCATATCCAGCAATTTCAACCAGGCTGGGTGTAACTTCCTCTCCCCTTTCTGGCACCAGAATCTTGTACCAATATGACATACCACTTCCAATGGCTTATAGTCTGAAACCAACCTTAGTAAGTATTCTACATTCTCAAGCCATGCATCCATATACCTATTCCCAAGAGCCATGTCAATCCGTGACATGGAGTTATGAGATGCAGAGAAACAGGAATAACACTTCACATCCAAATTACTCACCCTCCACAAATCTACCAAGCCAATTTCTCTAACCTGCTTTGCAAAGGGTGTCTCTCCATCTCCATCCATGCCCTGCACAACTCCCCTCCTTCTATCCAATTCACGGTTAAGAACATTATTCATATCCCCACTCACTAATCATAGTATACCCACCCTATGCCGAGTTAACTCCAGGATCTCTTGTAGTTTCTCCCCTGAGTATGGTGATGGAAAATATACCGCAACCAAACGCCAATCCAAACACACTTCCACTTCTTCATACAGCAGTGAAACATGGACCAAAATCGAAACCCCCTTGCATAGTTAGAATATGTAGCATGATATGCATGCCTAATCCTTTTTTTGGCTAGAACTCCAATCTGATATTTAACCAAATGAGTCTTCAACAAACATACTATGGACAGTTTGAACGAGAGGATATGCTGTAACACTGTAACACTGCCGCTTTTTTACCTCTGTCCGCCAGACCCCTAACATTCCAGCTGAACCCTTTAACAACTCCAGCCATGATCTAGCATAGACTGTACCCATTGCTCCAGACCCCTCTGCATCCACCGTCAACAACTCCCCTCCCCCTCCCACCCTTTTTCCCCATCTCCTCCCTTCCTCCACTCCACCCACCCCCCCCAAACATTTCCAACAACCAAACTTTAAGCTACTTTATCCTTAACATGGGAGTGGGTGGAATTATTATCTCCCTCCCCCTTTCTAACCTTCCAACTACACTCCCCTCCCCTTACTACCCTCCCTAATTAGCTTCTCTCTACTGAGAGTGGGGTAAATCATCATCACCTAATCTCTCCCACACCTTCCTACTCTATCTAGGCCGCTTTCTACCCTTATATATTAGAGCAAAAACCTTTGAAAAATTATATACTCAACCGATATAACAATACACCTCTTCCCCCTCTGTCCTTATGTCAACATCACAAACATAAAAGTGTAATTATTAGACCAGCCACATCACAACAGCCCAACCACCTTCCCTCCACCAAATACTTTGCAGTCAGATGTCCTTCCAACTGAAGTCCAGAGATAAGACTGCCGTCTCAGTCTCCTTTCTCCCTTAGCCTCCTGCCATTTCTATCGATCCACTCAGTGGCCTCTTCTGGGGACTGAAAGAAGTGCACTTGACTTAGTGCAACAAATCGCAGTCTAGCAGGGTACATCATTGAGTATTCCAGGCCCATTCCTCTCTGTTTCACTTCAATAAACCTCATCACTAGTTTCTGCACTGTTGCCTGCCGAGTAGTCCGAATCAATGGTTCTGGCCTTCCTCAAAAAGTTGTCCTGGTCACACTAGTTTAGAATTCTAGCAAGTATAGTACATGGGGCCATGCCAGGAGGTTGGGGTCTTGTGGGGACTCGGTGTGCTCTCCACCGCAAATTCTCTGGATAAGTTTTCCTCCCCCATCTTAGATGTGGTAATCAAGAAAGGATAGAGTATGTGGTAAGCGCTAGGGAATAATTACAGCTCCACGGCCAGTAGTAAATTACCTTTAGGCTTTAATGAAAATGTGTACAACACGCGGGTCCATTAACCACGATGCATTTCAACGCAGTGCGCAAACTTGAGAAAGACGCACACTGCGTTGAAATGCATCGTGGTTAATGGACCCGCGTGTTGTACACATTTTCATTAAAGCCTAAAGGTAATTTACTACTGGCCGTGGAGCTGTAATTATTCCCTAGCGCTTACCACATACTCTATCCTTTCTTCATTACCTTATAAATCCTCCCTACGGGAGGGGGATGTGGAGCTGCTCTGGGCTACAGGACCTGGCCTTCGTTATTTAGATCCTCCTGAGCTGTCACGTGATCCTTGGCCTCCGAGGAAATCGTTGAAGACTCCATTTGTTCACATTATTCCAGAAGAGTGAAATTCATTATTTCAAAGACCTCACAAGGGTGCAAATTTATCCAGTTGTGTGGACGGCACAACTGGTAAAGGTGAGCAATACAAAAATATACCGAGGGTAATTATTGTTAACACAGTATGGCGCAAATTGGATTTTATTTTTTTCCATCTTAGATGTGAGCCAGGACTCTATGAACTCAGCAGGGTTTGAGCCCTCCTCTTTTTCCGGGACCCCAACTATCCTGAGATTACAGTGCCTTGTGAAAGTATTTGGCCCCCTTAAACTTTTCAACCTGTTGCCTTATTTAAGGCTTCAAACATAAAGATATAAATTACATTTTTTTGTGAAGAATCAACAACAAGTGGGACACAATCGTGAAGTGGAACACCATTTTTTTTGGCTATTTTAAACTTTTTTTAAAAACTGAAAAGTGGGGTGTGCAATATTATTCAGCCCCCTTACTTTCAGTGCGGCAAACTCACTCCAGAAGTTCAGTGAGGATCTCTGAATGAGCCAGTGTTGTTCTAAATGACTGGTAATGATAAATAGAATCCACCTGTGTGTAATCAAGTCTCCGTATAAATGCGCCTGCTCTGTGATAGTCTCAGGGTTCTGTTTCAAGTACAGAGAACATCATGAAGACCAAAGAACACACAAGGCAGGTCCAAGATACTGTTGTGGCGAAGTTTAAAGCCAGATTTGGATACATAAAGATTTACCAAGTTCTAAACATCTCAAGGAGCACTGTGCAAGAGATCATATTGAAATGGAAGGAGTATCGGACCACTGCAAATCTACCAAGACCTGGCCGTCCCTGTAAACTTTTATCTCAAACAAGGAGAAGACTGATCAGAGATGCAGCCAAAAGGCCCATGATCACTCTGGATGAACTGCAGAGATCTACAGCTGAAGTGGGAGAGTCTGTCCATAGGACAACAATCAGTTGTACACTGCACAAATCTGTCCTTTATGGAAGAGTGGCAAGAAGAAAGCCATTTCTCAAAGATATCCATAAAATGTCTCATTTGAAGTTTGCCACAAGCCACCTGGGAGACACACCAAATATATGGAATAATGTGCTCTGGTCAGCTGAAACCAAAATCAAACTTTTTGGCCACAATGCAAAACGATATGTTTGGTGTAAAAGCAACACAGCTCATCACCCTCAAAACACCATCCCCACTGTCAAACATGGTGGTGGCAGCATCATGGTTTGGGCCTGCTTTTCTTCAGCAGGGATAGGGAAGATGGTTAAAATTGATGGGAAGATGGACAGAGCCAAATATAGGACCATTCTGGACGAAAACCCTTTGGAGTCTGCAAAAGACCTGAGACTGGGACGGAGATTTATCTTCCAGCAAGACAATGACCCCAAACATAAAGCAAAATCTACAGTGGAATGGTTCAAAAATAAACGTATCCAGGTGTTAGAATGGCCAAGTCAAAGTCCAGACTTGAATCCAATCGAGAATCTGTGGAAAGAGCTTAAAACTGCTGTTCACAAACTCTCTCCATCCAACCTCACTGACCTCCAGCTGTTTTGCAAGAAAGTCTCTCGATGTGCAAAACTGATAGACATACCCCAAGTGACTTGCAGCTGTAAGCGCAGCAAAAAGTGGCGCTACAAAGTATTAACTCAAGAGGGACGAATAATATTGTACGCCCCACTTTTCAGTTTTTCATTTGTTGAAAAAGTTCAAAATATCCAATAAACTTCGTCACGATTGTGTCCCACTTGTTGTTGATTCTTCACAAAAAAAAAAATTGAATTTATCTTTGTTTGAAGCCTGAAATGTGGCAAAAGGTTGAAAAGTTCAAGGGGGCCAAATACTTTTCACAAGGCATTGTATTTCATCTAGTACGGTTTTCTAGATCATCAGTCTCAGCAGTTATGTCGGTGAATTGTTTCACACATTGCTTATGGGCTTTCTGCAGTTTAACAATCTGGTCTTCTGCAGCACCCTCTCTTTGTTCCACCTCATCAGTCCTGATATCGGCCTTTTTCATGTCAGCTCTGATGGTACCCACCTCTCCCTGAATTACATTTACTTGTTGGGTCAGGGTTGTTAAGGCCTCTTTGCAGAAGGACACTATTTAATTTATTTTAATTTAATTAGTGGACTCCACTGTGGTCTCTCCTTTGCTGTGCTTCCCTGTGTCAGCAGGGGTCTCAGCCTTAGCATTGTCCTGAGCTCCAGCCCATCTACATCCACATCCCGTTCCAGTACCTCCTCTGCCCCCAAACCTTTTTCCCTCTGCTCATGTGGATCATTCTCCTCCTCCTCCATTCTGGCAAGCCTTTCCAGCCGACCGGCGGCCACCATCCTCCTCAGCCTCAGTGCCATTTTAGGTCCGGCTCTCCTCCCCTGCTCAGAGATCCCGCTGTCTCCTGCTGGTCAAGGAGGGACTGCAGCGGCCATAAAAGGTACCCACGGAATCACGGGAACCTCCAAGTATGGCGTCCTCCGGGCTGTGTGATACGGTGGTCACGGCTTATGGAACTGTATGCATGCGGGAGCACTCCGTGCTGCCACCGCTCACATCTCCAGTCAGGCCATGCCCCCAAGGCTCACAATCTAAATATCTTATCAGCTTCTCTTTGGAGTGTAGGAGGAAATCTGAGAACCTGCAGGAAACCCACACAAAGACAGAACATACAAATTCTTTGCAGATATTGAGCTTGTTGGTATTTGAACCCAGGACCCCAGGGTTCCAAAACTGCCATGCTAACCACTGAGCCACCTTTCCATCCAGTAATATTCAATGATGTTCCAGATGTACACGATGGAGAAGTGTGCAGATTCTTCATACCATGGTATCACGTTTGGGTTACACAGCCTGCTCACAGTATCATCAGCAAAATGTTGAAAATGGTTTCTGGGACACTTTGGAGAAATGGCCATACTTCTGGTTCCATGACAAAATAAAGGAATCACTGAGGTGTTAGTATTTTCGAATGCAGACTAGAGGGGTCCTGCCTACCCTCCCCCTCCCCACACCATAATCCCAGGAAAAGGACCCACGTGATAACCCCCCCCCCCCCCCAATCCTTCATGAAGGCTGCTGATTTTCAGATATATGGACAAATTGTAAAGTGAGAGTGGGGTGCACCACTGTGAATAAACTATCCCTGTAGGGATGGGGGTGCTGCTTTGCCAACAAGAGATTAGTGAGCCTGAAGAGAATTGACAAACACCAGCAGCACTCCACCTTTTAAAGTATGAAATAATACAAAGTTTATTAAAGACCAAACCACAATACATTTAAAAACTGTTAAAACCATACAAAAAAAACAGACCATCAGAAAGGAAAGGAACCCCTGTAAATATATTCCATAAGTTTTCAATATCAGCAGATCCCCAGTAATTATCAGAATAACAGTAATTGTGACACAGCACCCCTATAGTCAAAAAACCATCAACAATTTGGTCATAAATCAAATTAACATATGGTTTGACATATTGCAGGTATAGACTGTAACATGCAAAGAAGAGTGTGTGTCTGCCACAAATGGAAAGGCAGGGAACTGCAGTGAACTGCTCCCAGTACAAGGGCAGCCCGGCATGCACAAATGGAACATGTACAAGTGAAAAAATGAATGAAATGAACCACCCCACTGAAACTACTTTCTCACCCAAACAATAAGCCTCCGTAGTGTACCAGTCATGAGGAGAAGTGTCCAAGAAGTGGGAGGCAAAGTCCGTGCATGGCCGGCCGAGCCACTGGGAACAGAGCGTGGAGCAGGGGGCCTATCTCCCACGCGTATTCCTAAGGAAGCCGCCATGCAACGGCGATACGCGTGGGAGATAGGCCTCCTGCTCCACGCTCTGATCCCAGTGGCTCGGCCGGCCATGCACGGACTTTGCCTCCCACTTCTTGGACACTTCTCCTCATGACTGGTACACTACGGAGGCTTATTGTTTGGGTGAGAAAGTAGTTTCAGTGGGGTGGTTCATTTCATTCATTTTTTCACTTGGTGTTTTGACTATAGGGGTGCTGTGTCACAATTACTGTTATTCTGATAATTACTGGGGATCTGCTGATATTGAAAACTTATGGAATATATTTACAGGGGTTCCTTTCCTTTCTAATGGTCTGTGGTTTTTTGTATGGTTTTAACGGTTTTTAAATGTATTGTGGTTTGGTCTTTAATAAACTTTGTATTATTTCATACTTTAAAAGGTGGAGTGCTGCTGGTGTTTGTCAATTCTTTCTCTTCAGATACACTGACAGCTTGGCGTTACATTGATGTGGTTGTGTAACCAGCAGCCATTTCTCCAAAGTGTCCCTGAGACATTTTTTCAACACGACAGCATCAGGCTGCAATTGCTCTTGCTACTGTGAGCTGCCTTATGGCTTAACCATTCTACCATGGTCTGCAAAATCTCCATCCTCGTCTCCCTTAGGGCACCGTCACACTGTGCACAGCACCGGAGATGTCAGCGGCGACGGGCGGGAGCACGCACGTTTACTGCCCTCGCCAGCGTCGTCGTCCCCCATTTACATGTTTCTTAAAACCCCAGCGTCGATGCCTTAACATGGGAGCCTATGGCTCCCATCTCCTGGCAGATCGCCGTCGGCTCTGAAACCAGGCGACCTCTAAAAGGCGTCGCCATCACCTAATTACGTTAGGTGATGCAGGGGCGATATCGGTGCCGATAGGCCACGCCCCTGCATCGCCTACGCACCGTGTGACTGTACCCTTAGAGTACATTTGAGACTTCATTGGTTTACAATTGCAGAGGAAACTTCCAGCAGTGGATCTTGATGATTTGTATGCCCAACTGCATTCAGTGTTTCAGAACATTCAGACAACTATTAGTAACCTCATTGTTACTCAGTGCTGCATTCTTAATGTTTGTATGTCGAGGAGTGTAGTAACATATCTCTTGCTTTAATTACAGGAGGTGAAAGTGTCTAGCCCTGATTACCCTGAAAGAGACCGAGAGAATGTGATGGATGACTTTCTGAAGAGGATTGAATGCTATAAAGTTACCTATGAGCCCCTGGACCCAGATTCTTATGACAAGTAAGAGAAATGAATACATCATACATATCTCCATGTTTACATTGTCTCTAATATAAAAGTGTCATCATCGGGGAATAGCATATAACTGTATACCGAATCTTAGAAATAGGCTTAGTATACAGGTATACTGGTCATTTCTTCTACTAGGTACTCTGCTGTAAGAAGCAGAAAGACTCCTATTCTGGCAAAATAACTTGCTGTTACCTGGAAACAGGTACAAGGGTAATTACAAGTTAAATATTAGTATAAATGCAGAAATGCTGAACCTGTGATCTCTTGCTAAAAGCATTCCCAGATTCCCCACTATAACCCTATACTGGAAAAAAAAGTAAATAAATAGCAACATGACCTCTACTCCCGGGGTGTTTGCATACATACAGCGGGTGGCATATATATTAAGCATGTCACCAGTTTTCTAAGTAAATATATTTGTAAAGTTGCTTTTCAAATGATAACAATCCAACCAATACACATGGGCAAAATAATCAAACCATAGATGTCCATAAATTATGCGTAACAAATATGCAAATTGTCACTTCATTGAGGAAGTAGACGAACTCTAATGCCACCTATTGAAAGTAGCAATCCTAAAATTCAAAATTGACTCTTTAACAAGCCTTTCCATGTGAGGCTTCGTTTACACTGGCATCAGTGAGGTCCATAACTAACAGGATGCCCGCGGATCAGTTTTCGGCCCCATTGTCTTTCAATGGGAATGGAAAACACTTCCGTGGGCATCCTGGTGTCATCGATTTGCCGCGGATCCATGTGAATCTGCGGCATTCATAGTACGTTTTTGCTCTCCGTGAAAAGTATTATGATGCATTTCTGAACGCCATGAAAAGTAACGTGATGCCACGGATCCACATGGATCTGCCACACCACATAAAAAATCAGAACGGGTGCCTATGGGCACTGAAAGCCGTGGACAATACTAATTCCGGTAGATGTGTACTTCCGGGCTGGAAATTATGAACTGCACATACACAGGACATGCACATAATGCAGGTGTTAATGATACATCTCCTAGGGGGGCTTGTCATTATGGGTCCTTTTGGATCCATGAAAATTATGCAAACGGATGCTGCTTGCAGTATCCAGTCTGCCCTTGCCTGGGAATCCGTGCCCGTACAGATATGCCCAGGGATTCCAAAATTAGCAGTGTAAAAGCAGCCTGATTGGGGTTTTATTCTGCCATAAATCCTAAATCTGCAGACACTGTGTTTTGGGGTGATTGCCCCTCATCAGTGCAGTGTATGGGATCTCCACTCTTGTTTCATGTTTATAATCCTGGTTAATGGCAACAGAATTTTATCAAGAATGGTAACACTTGCCCATTCATCCTTTCTCCAACTACAATGTTATATGTTTAATTAAAATAAATGTTTTTCTTTTTTGCTCCATTGGGAGACCCAGACATTGGGTGTATAGCTTCCGCCTCCAGAGGACACACAAAGTATTACACTGAAAAGTGTAACTCATCCCCTACTGCCTATACACCCCCTCCAGGAGAAATCCCATCAGTTCTTTGCTTTGTGTTGAAGGAGGGGCACACTCTGCACTCATGCATTCTCACTTAGTCTTGCTCACTCTCTCTGTAGAGTGTCGGATGGAAGCAAAGTGGATTCTTGGTGATCCCCAGCATGTCTCCTTCCTCACCCTCGGGCAGAGGCAGTTGAGGTACCCTTGGGGTACAACGGCTTTGAGCCCTCATGCTGCTTTTCCTTCTCCATCCCTTAGGGGCTTTGGAGAAGTGGGATCGTTTTGGGCTCCAATGGCGTCTGGAGCTCTGACTCCATCCACAGTCCCTATGGGAATCGGCTGGCTGGAGTTGTGGCCCCCAGGGATCGGCCCCTGCAACCTGTTCAGGTACTCTGGGGGTTTGTGCTGTGGCTGCAGCCCGGTCTCTGGCCTGGGGTGCTCATTGAGAGGCTTCCCTGTGGTCCTGGGGTCCTGACCTGACTGCACCGCGGGGTCTGCGGTACTTTTGTGGGGTACCGCGCTCGCCCGCTACCGAGCGCCAGCCGGCCGCAAAAATCTAGGCCCCGGCTTCTATGCGGCCTAGTTTTAAGCCTGGAGCCCAGGCTCCACTGGAGGCGGGCTCGGCCGCCTTTGTGGGCGGTCTTGGAGCGTCGGCCACTCCCATCCCTTTGGATGGCTGCCTCCTCAGCCTGTTAGGAGGTGGGATTGCCCTCCGGATTCCCGCCCCTCGTTGGCTCCACCCCCTCTTTCGGCATCAGCGGCCATCTTTTCCCTGGGCAGGAGAATACTCTCATCATTCTCTCCTGGACCCTGGGCTGCTAGGAGGGAGCGCTGTATCCGGAGGGCACACAATCCACTCTGTTTGGCTGGTAGGTCACCCCAGTTTATCTGGTGGTGTCTTCCTTCCCCTGGGGCCCCCTCTAGTGTATTCCCTCTCTGAGGTTACTGCTTGGAGGAGGTATGTCTTCCACCAGGAGCAAAGCCCCTAAGGTGCAGACATTCTATTCATCTTGCACTGCTTGCAAGGTTGCGCTACCTGCTGGGTCTGTCTTTCCTCATTGTTCAGCCTGCACTTCACATGTGTCTGAGGTGGATCATGGGGCTCCCCCCAGCTCTGCAGCTTTGGAGCCTTTCCCTAGCCAGGGGGACCCGGCAGTGCCACCTCCTTGGACTGTAGCTTTCACTAAGTACTTTACTGACTCTTTTTCCCAGTCTATGACTGCTCTAACCAGAGTCCTGCAGGAGTCTTTACAGGCCAGTCACCGGGAAAGTACCCCCACTCCCTCTGCCTCACGCCGCAGGCACTACAGCGAGTTGTCCCCTTCTAGGGGAATGGACTCTGGGGACAATACAGGGGTCTCAGACTTGGCTCCCTCTCCCCGACCCCCCCGAACGGCCACGCAGAGCAATCTCTCCTGCTTCCTCTTGTCACACGGAGTCTCATGCTGAGGGCTCTCAGCTTGAGGGGGAGGATAGGCAGGATTCTGTGAGATCTCCGGTCGAGTCCTTGGAAGAGGATTCCTTGGTGGATGACTTGGTGTCCTCCATTAATACCGTGTTGGACCTGACGGCCCCTCCCCCCCACGGTGGACACGTCGCTCTCGGAGGAACTTTATCAGTTCCTTCCTCCGTCCAGGTCTCGGGGTTCGTTCTTCGATCACTCGAACTTCAGATCCACTGTACAGGCTCCTAGGGCTTGTCCTGATAAACGTTTTTCCAGGAAGCAGAAGGATACCAGTTATCCTTTTCCCCCTGACGTAGTGAAGGGTTGGTCGGTTTCTCTTAGGGTGGACCCTCCAGTGGCTCGACTGTCTGCCAATACCTTTATGTCCATTGCGGATGGTTCCTCTTTGAAGGATCCCACTGACAGACAGATCAAACTTCTGCTGAAGTCGATCTATGAAGCCACGGGAGCCTCCTTTGCTCCGGCTTTCGCGGCAGTTTGGGCCCTGCAGGAGGTTTCTGCCTGCTTGGCAGAACTAAATGTTGTCGCTTAGGATATTCCGGAGGTGACTACCCTTTCGTCTCAAGCCTCTGCGTTCACTGACTACGCTAGGTCGGCGATCATGGAATCTGCCAGCCGCACCGCTGTGGCCTCGGCTAATTCACTGGCAGCCCGCAGGATGCTGTGGCTGCGGGACTGGAAGGCTGATGCCACTTCCAAGAAGTTTCTCCAGGGCCTTCCCTTTGCGGGAAGCAGGCTTTTTGGAGAGCAGCTGGACGATCTCAAAGGAATCTACAGGTGGGAAATCCACCTCCTTGCCCCAGTCGAAGGTGCAGAAGTCTGGCCAACATCAGTTGCACGCCAAGTTTCGGTCCTTTCGTCCCTCCTCGAAGTCCGCCTCCTCCTCCTCTTCCCGTTCAGATAAGGAGCAGAAGTCAAATCGGTTGTTGAGATCTAGGTCTCAGCAGAAGTCTGCCGGCGCCTCAGCCGCCAAGGCTGCCTCTGCATGACTCGCCGCCTCTCCCAGCAGCATCCTCGGTCGGTGGCAGGCTCTCTCACTTTGGAGACGTCTGGAGCAGTCATGTCCAGGACCGATGGGTAGTGGACGTCATCTCCCACGGTTACAGGATAGCGCTATCCTCGCATTCTCCGACTCGGTTTTGCCTCTCTTCGCCCCCGCCGGCGAGGGCTTTGGCCTTTCGTCGGGCGTTGGACACCTTGAGACAGAACGGGGTCGTGGTCCCGGTTCCCTCTGGGGAGCGTTTCCAGGGGTTCTATTCGAATCTCTTCACAGTTCCCAAGAAGGACGGCTCGGTGAGGCCGGTTTTGGATCTCAAGCTTTTCAACTGGCACGTGAGGGTCAGGCCATTCCGAATGGAGTCTCTGCGGTCTGTGATCGCTTCACTGTCTCAAGGGGACTTTCTAGCTTCGGTGGATGTCAAGGATGCCTATTTACACGTTCCCATCGCTCCTGCTCATCAATGCTGGCTGAGATTCGCAGTGGGGAAGGAGCACTTTCAGTTTGTGGCTCTGCCCTTCGGCCTTGCCTCTGCTCCGAGGGTTTTAACCAAAGTGATGGCCGCAATGATGGCTGTTCTGCATTCCCAGGGCCATGCAGTAACGCCATACTTGGACGATCTGTTGGTCAGAGCTCCCTCTGCGGAACTGTGTCAACTGAGTCTCTCAGTTACTCTGGACACTCTCCAGCGCTTCGGTTGGTTGGTCAACGTACCGAAGTCTGTTCTCCTCCCTGCTCAGACGATAACTTATCTGGGCATGGAGTTTCACACGGCTCAGGCCCTGGTCATTCTGCCGTTCCACAAGCAAGTGTCGATTCAGGAGGAAGTCCAGTTTCTCTTGCAATCAGACTCGGTTTCCATCAGGCGTCTGATGCACGTGCTGGGGAAAATGGTGGCGTCCATAGAGGCAGTTCCCTTCGCGCAATTTCACCTGCGTCCACTGCAATTGCAGATCCTGCGTGGATGGGACAAGAATCTGACTTCTCTCGATTCCTCTATCGCCGTCAATGAAGGAGTCTCTCCATTGGTGGTTGCTTCCCACGTCGCTGTCTCGAGGCAGATGTTTTCTGCCCCCCTCTTGGTTGGTAGTGACCACGGACGCCAGCCTCCTGGGCTGGGGAGCCGTGTTTCTTCACCACAGGGCTCAGGGCTCATGGGCGGAACAGGAATCCTCCCTTCAGATCAATGTCCTGGAAATTCGGGCCATTTACCTGTCTCTTCTGGCTTTTCAGAGGTTCCTGGCGGGGAATCATATTCGGATTCAGCCCGACAACTCAACCGCGGTAGCGTATATAAACCACCAGGGAGGCACTCTCAGCCCTCAAGCCTTGGCGGAGGTCCAGCGTATATTGCAGTGGGTCGAGGACAACGGCTCGTCCATCTCGGCAGACCACATTCCCGGAGTGGACAATTAGGAGGCCGACTATCTAAGTCGGACAAGGTATGGACGCGGGCGAATGGGCTCTTCACCCGGATGTGTTTCGGCACATCTGCGACAGATGGGGAACTCCGGACGTGGATCTGATGGCCTCCCGGGTGAATCACCAGGTTCCGATCTTCATGTCTCGCTCTCGAGACTGCAAGGCTGTAGGGGCAGACGCTCTGGTCCAGGATTGGTCCCAGTTTTGTCTCCCCTACGTGTTTCCTCCTTTGCCTCTGTTGCCCAAGGTTCTACGGAAGCTCAGGGCGGAATGTCGGCAGGCCCTGCTCGTCGCCCCAGACTGGCCCAGGAGGGCTTGGTATCCGGACCTGTTGCAGCTCTCGGCGGGGGATCCGTGGAAGCTCCCGGCCCGGCCAGACCTCTTGTCGCAAGGTCCGTTCTTCCACCACAATTCAGCGGCCCTCAGCCTGACTTTGTGGCACTTGAAGACTGGTTGCTGACATCTCGTGGTTTTTCCTCTGACGTTGCCGCAACCATGAGACAAGCCAGGAAACCTGCTTCGGCTAGGATTTACTGCAGGGTTTGGAAGATCTTCTTCTCCTGGTGTCGTCTCCACGGAAGTTCTCCCTGGCCCTTTTCTCTCCCAACCCTTTCTTGCTTTCCTTCAATCAGGGTTAGCTAAGGGTTTGCCTCTCGGCTCCATCAAGGGCCAGATCTCGGCACTTTCTGTGCTGTTTAGCAAACGTCTGGCGAACCTTCCTCAGGTGAAGACGTTTGTTCAAGGGGCGAGTCACATTATTTCCCCCTACAGGCGTCCCTTGGACCCCTGGGACCTTAATCTGGTTCTTGCGGCCTTACAGAAGCCACCTTTCGAACCTCTAAGAGAGGTGTTCCTCTCCAGACTTTCCCAGAAGGTTGCCTTTCTGGTCACCATTACCTCTCTTCGGAGGGTTTCCGAGCTGGCAGCCCTGTCTTGCAAGTCTCCATTCCTGGTGATTCACCAGGATAAGGTGGTGCTTCGGCCTGTGGCAGAGTTCTTACCCAAGGTGCTTTCCCCGTTTCACCTGAATCAAGACATTGTTCTGCCGTCCTTTTGTCCTAATCCTGTTCATCAGTATGAGAAGTCTCTCCATACTTTGGACCTGGTCAGGGCTGTCAGGATTTATGTCTCTCGCACAGCTTCTTTTCGCCGTGCGGATGCCTTGTTCGTTGTTACGACAGGTCAGAAGAAAGGTGAGCCGGCCTCCAAGTCCTCCTTGGCCCGGTGGATCAAAGCTCCTATCTAGGAAGCTTACCTTTCCTCTGGTACGCCTTTGCCTGCGGGTATTAAGGAGCATTCCACAAGAGCTGTGGGTGCCTCGTGGGCCTTACGTCATCAGGCCACGGCACAACAGGTGTGTCAGGCGGCCACTTGGTCCAGCCTGCACACCTTTACAAAACATTATCAGGTTCATGCATTTGCTTCGGCAGACACTACTGTGGGCAGACGGATCCTTCAGGCGGCGGTTGCTCACCTATGATGTTGCTGCCATGCTTGGGTCTTTTCCTGCCCAGGGATAGCTTTTGGACATCCCAATGTCTGGGTCTCCCAATGGAGCGAAAAAGAAAAAGAGAATTTTGTTTACTTACCATAAATTCTTTTTCTTCTAGCTCCTAATTGGGAGACCCAGCACACACCCTGTTGCCTTTTGGGCTTTGTTCTCCTGTTTAAGTGACTGAGGTTTCATGTCGCTTTTATGGCCTTGTGGGCCGATGATTCTTAGCCGGACCTTTCGGTCTTGGTGTGGATTATTTTCCTCCTTCCTGCTTGTGCACCGAACTGATGGGATTTCTCCTGGTGGGGGTGTATAGGCAGTTGGGGAGGAGTTACACTTTTCAGTGTAATATTTTGTGTGTCCTCCGGAGGCGGAAGCTATACACCCAATGTCTGGGTCTCCCAATTAGGAGCTAGAAGAAAAAGAATTTACGGTAAGTAAACAAAATTCTCTTTTTTTCTGTGCAAAAGAAGTAAAGCACAAAAACGGCTATGTAAATTTGGTGTTATAATAATTTTATAGCCCTACAAAATAAAAGAAATCTAGCATATTAGATTGATGCTGTCTGAACCATGGGCAGCATGAATCGGACCTGGTTGCACAATTGTAGCTAGGGTTCTCTGAAACACTTAAGCCGTCAACATTACAACGGCACAACGCCTGTTTGACCCTGCTTCTGGCTGGGTCTAACAGGCCATCTTGACGGAGGGCTGAGAAAGGGAGCACTGTCTCTCTCACACTCTTCCAATTGCCACGATCGCTAGGGGGTGGAAAACGCAGCTGGGGTGGGCTTAGATGGGGTTAACGTCATCGTGATATGAGCCAGTCTCTGACCCTACCACTGCATGACTGGCACCATATAATATTGGGGCTTTACACAAAGCTCAACAAGTGATAACATATATTTACAGTCAGCGATCGTGTATAGGTTGATTAAAAGAAAACTGAAGATGTTGTCATTTCTCACACTGTCTACTATATCTACTTTAAATGCAAACTTTGTCAGGAAGACTTTTCAGCAGGCTTTTTATCATCACAGGCAGAATTACAATGACAGCTAGCAACTGAAGGCCATGTGTGTGTAGAGTGTCTGTAGTTGTGGACAAGGGATTGACTCCAGATGTCCCGACACACTACATGAAAACCATGGTCGTGGCAGGGTGCGTAGACGTGTATAGTGCAAGTCATACCTTTTAGCAGGTCACATGTTTCTTTTGCTTTCGGCAGGGTAGGACCAGTTTTTAGCTGAGACTGAGACAGAGATTATCAGTTCTTTTCAAATAGCAGTTCTTTACTTAACATTTACACTTTATTTCATTGAAAAAAAACAAAATCCAGTATTGCACTGGTTATTAATGATGAGTCACACAACAGCTAAGATAATGCTTTTGTTGGTCATATGACTTGTTTTCTCACATTTTTATGTGTTCTTTTAAAAACGACATTTTAGGGCTCTGTGGGCGTGGCCAGAATATGATAACCGTGAGCAGTGCAATGTGATAGAGAAAGGGCAAGAGAGATCCTGAACTGTGTGGGAAACCAGCAGAGAAGGGCTTAACAGAGATCATGACTGAACTGTGTGGAGGCAAATGACAGATCTTTCTTTAGCACAAACTTTTGAGGAGTTTGACCTGATCCTGACACACTGTTTTTGCTTAACAACTCTGCTGATTAATCTGATACATTGTTTTCTCACCAATGTAATAGTTCATTGTTTTCTCACCAGCTGCAGTCAGCAGTGTTCATCATGGTGCAAAAGAAGCGCCTTTTTGCCCTCGCAGTCGCTTGATGAGGTTCCAACCAGGAAGGCCAACCATGTTCACATGCTCGTGATATTAAAATCATTATCTTCATGGCTAAGGCTGGCTTCACAATATGGTAAGGTCCGGGGCTTTCCGGGGTAAACCAAACAGCCCCGGACCGGTTTTTGGCCCCATAGTAGCCTATGGGGCCGGATGGCAAAGAGAACTTTGCCAACTTGCCGCATTACCATCTACCTCCGGAAGACTGTGGCGGCGTTGGTGACACATCACCAGAAACTACAGGTGGCGTCACGACATCTTGTATATAACATCCCCTGTAAATATTCCCATTTTTGAAGATATACCCAGGACACTGGATCAGGCGCAGCCACCTCTCCCCGTGACACAGCAGACGCTACCCCTGGAGCCTGATACCCGAGTACCCCAAAGCCTGGGCTCGACATGTGCATATAGCAGAGCTGCGGCATCGTGACAACCGTTCCCAGTTCTAATACTGGTGAATCCTCACAGTGTATATAGCGCGTGCGACAGTGACTGCAGACTTGTGGGTTTAGATCAGACCGGACAACCACTGCCTCTCCATTGTGTTTCCCCACCCAGAATTAAGCTCTTTAACTTGATTAATAGCTCACTAATTTCCTTGCATGATATCATACAGACAGTTAGATTTCAATGAATGTAAAGAGGCTCATCCTGGGTGTGCAAACAAACCAAGGAGTTGCAATTGTATTTACTTCTCATTTGAGAACTGTAAGGCTGCTTTCACACAGCGATTTTTCCCTGTCCGTGGGATCCTACTTTTTGTAGGATCCCATGGACAGGAACGGACACCACAGGCGGTGACCTATTCTGTGTCCGGGTCCGTGATTATCACGGATCCGGACACAGCGGGGCCCTTTCATTTCTGCAATGTATAATATACATTGCAGAAGTGTAATTAGGTTAGGAGCAATTTTAGTGTACTGAGCATGCTCCGTACACTAAAATCGGGTCCGAGGAACGATCAGCTGTTTCCTCGGACCCGCGCTCATAGGCCCCCATGTTAGAGGAATACGGATCGGATCGGATTTGGCCTATGTGCCATTCGATTTTGTGGGATCCGATTGTTTATTTTTTTTTTCTGTACCCAAAATCGGAGCAGTCTCCGATTTTTGGGTACAGCAAAAAATCAGACACACATCAGATCCCACAAAATCGGATGCCAATTAGGCCAAATCTGATCCGATTCGACCCCCATAGGATAACATGGGGGCCAAAAATGCATAAAAATCGTTATGTGAAAGCACCCTAAAAGATTTGTACAGGCTGTCTGTCTCTGACTGTATAAGACTACTAGCGTTCTTGTTAAGTAACACCTTGCATTTTCTATTAGAATGCCTCCAAAAAAACAAGATTCCAACAGGAGCCCCTACAGAGCCGCTCACACTTGATTTGATACTTATGGAGTCACTGTGGACTCTGTCCGGCCTTATTCCTGGAAGTTTTCATCTTTTTCAGACATGCACAAAAATGTTGCATACCAGTGTGTGGCAAATAGAAAATGATTTAATTAATATCTTCAGGTAGTTATCTCCAACCTGATCCTGTACGTTGTCCACAAGAAAATTATATATACTCCACTAGAAATAAACTCGATGCTATCGCATCGGGAGTGCGGTGTTGGCGAGGGAATTAATGCTGCCCTGTTGCTCATCTCCCACTGCCGGTCATCTCAGCTGAGTGGTCTTTAAATCTCCTGTCAATACCGCGCTGCTCAGCTGATTGATCGCGCACTAGGCAATGCGTGACCAATCAGCTGAGCAGTATTGGCAGGAGATTTAAAGCTGGCTGCAGCTCATCTCCTGCCGCCGGGAGATCAGTGGCGAGTGCCGCTGACCTCCCGGAGGCAGGAGATGAGCGACTGCCACCGCAGGGAGATCAGTAGTGAGGGCTGCTGATCTCCCAGTGGCCCGCCACTCACTGCTACTCTGGCGGGAGATCAGTGGCGGGTGCCGCTGACCTCCCGGAGGCGGGAAATCAGCGGTGAGTGCTGCAGATCTCTCGGTGGAATAGTAGTGACGTGTATGTCACGGAGGCAGGTGCCGTGAATCATCCTGTGATAGGGTTACATCGCCCACTGGCAATTATATATTGGATTTGCTATGCATTCAAGTATTGTGATAATTGTAGCAACCTGTCAGACACCTGCACGTCTGCATTTTACTGTTGTTCTGACTGAATGAAGATGTATAAGTCATCTTTTTCTCCCTATAGGGAACATTCTCTTATAAAGGTTATCAATGTCGGCCAGAGATTCCTGGTTAACAAGGTACAGGACTATATACAGAGTAAAATTGTCTACTACCTGATGAACATTCATGTCCAACCTCGGACCATCTACCTGTGTCGACACGGTGAGAGTGAATGCAATCTAGCTGGCAGGATTGGAGGAGACTCGGGCCTTTCATCACGAGGGAAACAAGTACGTACAATTCTAATATATATTCACGAGATGGTGATCTGAAAATTATCTTTTCAGTATCCTTGAATAGCATTCTACGTCTTCACAGGATAGGCTGATGGGGTTAACATTTAGATGAAAGGGCCTCCTGTGTGTGGAAATGTACTCACTGAAGTATATTCTTCTCTTTTAGTATGCCAAGGAGCTAAAGAAGTTTATCGAGGAGCAAGAAATCGTAGACCTCAAGGTGTGGACGAGTCAGCTGAAGAGAACGATTCAGACGGCAGAGGCTCTTGGGGTGGCTTATGAACAGTGGAAGATTCTCAATGAGATTGATGCAGTGAGTCCAGCTTGCATGCTGTATGTGGGCTTGATTACCAGATCTGCCACTATTTTCACACTTCTAATTTGGTTTTAATCTCGCTCTTCTCACCACTGGGAGAAGTTACCACTACAGCCTAGCTCTGAGCCATGAAAGCTGTGCTGTGACGGTAAATTCTTTCCCAGGTGAATAGCTCACCCGTACCCAGCGGTCAAAGAGTTATTCACTGCCGCAATGTAATCATCCCGGAAACACTGACTCTGCTCAGGCAATGTAAAGCCTCATTCAGGTGTCCGTTATGCTTTGACGTCTGAATGAGGCTTTACTGCCGTCTGCAAAGCACATCAGAAGAGATGACTCTGACACTGGTGGCAGTGCTGTGCTATACTTCATTGTACAGTCACCAAAGCCCTCTCTTCTGCATCACGGACATGTGAATGAGGCTTTACATTGAGCAGAGCTGAGCCCGTGTGCAATAGATAAGGAAAAATAACATTTTAATTACCTGCTTTCTTCCCCATTAAAAATAAATTCAAATGAAAAGAACAAACATGCGGCATTGCCACATTTGTAAAAGTCAAGTCTAACAAAGTATATCCTTAATTAACCCTTAATAAAAATGCCATAAATTGAAACATAATAAAAAATATTTAAAATTGTACGTTAAGGTACCAAAGCTTGAAAAAATAAATGCATTGCCGTAATCCTAGTGAGCAACAGAATGAAGATGGCATGTAACTAGAGCACAGTGTCCCGAAGTGGTACCATTAAAGAGAGACAACTTGTCACATGCAAAGAAAAATTAAACCATTCTTAAAATGCAGTAATAAAAAAAATTATCTGGATACTGAAAATTGTGGTTATCTTTACATATAATAATGATAATAATCATTTATATAGCGCTATTAATTCCATAGCACTTTGCATACATCGGTATACACCATATACAGTATGATGTGTATGTGACCTTGCTTTGTTTGAACAGGATGACAAACCTTGGTCTATTACTCGGGTGTGTGTTGTGCCGACATGTGGTCACATAATGCAGATCTCCTCTTCAGGTAAAATCTTCTTACTGTTTATATCTTGTCTTTTAGGGAGTCTGTGAGGAAATGACTTATAAAGAGATTGAGGAGAAATTCCCAGAAGAGTTTTCGCTGAGAGATCAGGATAAATATCTGTATCGCTACCCAGGAGGAGAGGTGAGTGCGCTTCATGGTGATGTGACACCTGTATGGTGGAGAATTATACTAGTGCACCTCAATGCATTATAATATTATCAAAAATCAATGTAATATTGCCATGTTTCTGGGAGCCCTGAAACACGTTGACTAATATATCAATATTATATTCACTTTGTCATGTCTCGGGGAACACGGCAGTGTGATTTTTGACCCTTCATCCTCCCTACTTTAATTTTCTGAGATAATGACCTTTGGGTTTTCATTGGCTGTAAGTCATAATCATCAACATTTACAGAAACAAACACTTGAAAGAGATCACTCTGTGTGTAATGACTCTATAATATATGCATTTCACTTTATGTATTGAATTACTGAAATAAATGAACTTTTTGATGATATTCTAATTCATTGAGATCTATGTAAAGAACATCTACCTAATTTATAACCCTGTTCCTTTAATCTGTGTCTGACACACAGGGAATACAATCTGTAAGATAAAGCTAATAAGGAGCAGAGTTCCTCCTCTATCTCCGATGCTTAATGCGGTTATAGGACAGTGCCGATGTCCTGGAATATCAGAAAGCCTTGTGTACATAGTCCATTGTAACCCAGTCAAGAAGCTAACTAATTAATTTTTACAGCTCGTAAACTCCTGGACATTACAATTTTTTCATGTAAAGACAGCATACATGCTGCAATGGAAGCCAGTATTCTGCTGACATTCTTATCATTCTCATAATAGAGGTCTATATTCTCATACTGTGCCTTGAAAAAGTATTCATTCCCTGTGAACTTTTTCCACGTATTTTCACATTACACCTACCGACTAGATT
Organism: Allobates femoralis; assembly: GCA_033576535.1. NCBI lineage: Eukaryota > Metazoa > Chordata > Amphibia > Anura > Aromobatidae > Allobates > Allobates femoralis. Next base: position 233,186,364 of record JARQOC010000002.1, read on the forward strand.
TTTTGGGGATTTTATGCGATATACCAACACGAAGTAGCAAGAAATCGAGAAGTGTAAAAAAAATTATGCTAGGTTTCTAATTGCTTCTCTAATTAGTGCTCTCAGTGATTGTGATGCCAGATTAGGTGGACAGCCATGTTTTTTGGTAGGTTTACAGTTGTGCCATTCTCCTTCCAGTTTTGGATGATGTATTGAACAGTGCTCTGTGAGATGATCAGAGCTTGGGCTATTTTTTATAACCTAACCCCGCTTAACTCTTCACCACAACTTTATCCTTGACCTGTCTGGTGTGTTCCTTGGTTTTCATGATGCTGTTGGCTAGCTAGTTTTCTCAAACAAACCTCTGAGGCCTTAACAGAACAGCTGTAGCTAGGTCATGATCACAACCTCAGTATTTGTTCAGTATTTTACCTCCGATTTTTCTAGCCAAAACCAGGAGTGGATGATAAATCTAGAAGTGGTGACGTGTTTCTATTATACTTTTCCTCTGATTGTTCACCTCCAATTTTGGCAAACAGATATTGAGGTAAAAACTCATCAAATCCTCAACATGGCAACGTGGCCATATACTGGGAATAAATTAAACACAGGTGGACCCAATTTACTAATTGAATACAAGTGCACATTGCAATTTTCTGATTTATACATTTAGAAAACCTTGGTATAATTTCCTTTACACTTCATAAATACTTGATACTTAGGGCCGCTTTACACACACCAACTTCTGTGACCAACTTCTGAACAGATCTCTGGTTGCAGTGAAATCATGGACACATTGCTCCATTTTGTGGCTGTGTACAAATGGAGCAATGTGTCCATGATAAATTATATCCTTTCAGTTTCTCTTCTTTTCTGTGTTGAGTTAGAAAAGGAGCAAGTGCATACATTGGGTACAGTGCCTTGTGAAAGTATTTGGCCCCCTTGAACTTTTCAACCTTTTGCCATATTTCAGGCTTCAAACATAAAAATATAAATTCTAATTTTTTTATGAAGAATCAACAAGTGGGACACAATCTTGAAGTGGAACTAAATTTATTGGATATTTTAAACTTTTTTTAACAAATAAAAAACTGAAAAGTGGGGCGTGCAATATTATTCGGCCCCTTTACTTTCAGTGCAGCAAACTCACTCCAGAAGTTCGCTGTCAACAGTAGAGAAAAGGCAGCACTCGCCGGGCAGGGCTGTTCAATACTTTATTCACCAAGTTTTCCAAAACATATTCAGCGGTACAAGTGGCTGTGCATAGGAGAGGTGGGGGGGAGGATGGGGGTTCTCTCACAACGACGGGCCGTTTCGCACCCCTTCACGGTGCTTCCATTTCAGAAGTTCAGTGAGGATCTCTGAATGATCCAATGTTGACTGGTAATGATAAATAGAATCCACCTGTGTGTAATTAAGTCTCTGTATAAATGCACCTGCTCTGTCATAGTCTCAGGGATCTGTTTCAAGTGCAGAGAGCATCATGAAGACCAAAGAACACACCAGACAGGTCCGAAATACTGTTGTGGTGAAGTTTAAAGCCAGATTTGGGTACAAAAAGATTTCCCAAGTTTTAAACATCTTCAAGGAGCACTGTGCAAGCGATCCTATTGAAATGGAAGGAGTATCAGACCACTGCAAATCTAACAAGACCTGGCCTTCCCTCTAAACTTTCATCTCGAACAAGGAGAAGACTGATCAGAGATGCAGCCAAAAGACCCATGATCACTCTGGATGAACTGCAGAGATCTACAGCTGAGGTGGGAGAATCTGTCCATAGGACAACAATCAGTCGTACACTGCACAAATCTGGCCTTTAAGGAAGAGTGTCAAGAAGAAAGCCATTTCTCAAAGATATCCATAAAAAGTCTCGTTTGAAGTTTGCCACAAGCCACCTGGGTGACACATCAACTATGAAGAATAAGGTGCTCTGCTTAGATGAAACCAAAATCGTACTTTTTGGCCACAATGCAAAACAATATGTTTGGCGTAAAAGCAACACATCTCATCACCCTCAAAACACCATCCCCACTGTCAAACATGGTGGTGGCAGTATCAAGGTTTGGGCCTGCTTTTCTTCAGCAGGGATAGGGAAGATGGTTAAAATTTCTGGGAAGATGGACGGAGCCAAATACAGGACCATTCTGGAAGAAAACCTGTTGGAGTCTGTAAAAGACCTAAGACTGGGACGGAGATTTATCTTCCAACAAGACAATGATCCCAAACAAAAAGCAAAATCTACAATGGAATGGTTCAAAAATAAACATATCCAGGTGTTAGAATGGCCAAGTCAAAATCCAGACCTGAATCTAATCGAGAATCTGTGGAAAGAGCTGAAAATTGCTGTTCACAAACACTCTCCATCCAACCTCACTGAGCTCCAGCTGTTTTGCAAGGAAGAATGGGCAAGAATTTCAGTCTCTCGATGTGCAAAACTGATAGAGACATACCCCAAGTGACTTACAGCTGTAATCGCAGCAAAAGGTGGCGCTACGAAGTATTAACTCAAGGGGGCCAAATAATATTACACGCCCCACTTTTCAGTTTTTTATTTGTTTAAAATATCCAAAACATTTCGTTCCACTTCACGATTGTGTCCCACTTGTTGATTTATCACAAAAATATTAGGATTTATATCTTCATGCTTGAAGCCTGAAATGTAACATAGTAACATAGTAAGGGCCCTTTCACACCTGCGTTTATTTGAAATCGCGGCAGATGCGGTGAAAAAACCGCATCTGCCGCGATTGCCGCATAACCGCTGCACTTGCGGCGCGGTTGCGGTAATCCCCATAGAAAGTATAGGGGGACTTGCGGCAGGTGCGGCAAGTGCGGTTTTGCACTTGCGGCAGGTGCGGCCGCGAAAAAAAACGGCTGACCGCGGGTTTTTTTCGCGGCCGCACCTGCCGCAAGTGCAAAACCGCACTTGCCGCACCTGCCGCAAGATCCCCTATACTTTCTATGGGGATTACCGCAACCGCGCTGCAAGTGCAGCGGTTATGCGGCAATCGCGGCAGATGCGGTTTTTTCACCGCATCTGCCGCGATTTCAAATAAACGCAGATGTGAAAGGGCCTTAACATAGTTTTTAAGGTTGAAGGAAGACTTTAAGTCCATCTAGTTCAACCCATAGCCTAACATGTTGATCCAGAGGAAGGCAAAAAAAACCATGTGGCAACACTAAGCTCCACATTGGGGGGGAAAAATTCCTTCCTGACTCCAGATACGGCAATCAGACTAATTCCCTGGATCAACGCCCTATCAAAGAATCTAGTATGTATAACTGGTAATATTATAGTTTTCAAGAAAGGCATCCAGGCCCTTCTTAAATGTTAGTAGTGACTCACTCATTACAACAGCATGTGGCAGAGAGTTCCATAGTCTCACTGCTCTTACAGTAAAGAATCCGCGTCTGTGATTATGATTAAACCTTCTTTCCTCCAGACGTAGAGGATGCCCCTTGTCCCAGTCTCAGGCCTAAGAGTAAAGAGATCATTAGAAAGGTCTCTGTACTGTCCCCTCATATATTTATACATTATTATAAGATCACCCCTAAGCCTTCGTTTTTCCAAGCTAAGTAACCCCAAGTTTAATAACCTGTCTTGGTATTGCAGACCCCTTAGTCCTCTAATGACTTTTGTCGCTCTTCTCTGAACCCACTCTAGTTCAGCTATGTCTTTCTTATACACCGGAGACCAGAATTGTACACAGTATACTAAGTGTGGTCGCACTAGTGACTTGTATAGAGGTAAAATTATGTTCTCCTCATGAGCATCTATGCCTCTTTTAATGCATCCCATTATTTTATTTGCCTTTGCAGCAGCTGCCTGACACTGGCCACTAAATGTGAGTTTGTCATCTACCCATACACCCAGGTCTTTTTCAGTGACAGTTTTGCCCAGTGTTTTACAATTAAGCACATAATTATACCTTTTGTTTCCTCTGCCCAAGTGCATGACTTTACATTTATCCCCATTAAAGCGCATTTGCCATTTAGCAGCCCAAGCTTCTAGTTTACATAAATCCTCCTGTAATATAAAATTGTCCTCCTCTGTATTGATTACCCTGCAGAGTTTAGTGTCCTCTGCAAATATTGAGATTCTACTCTGTATGCCCCCTACAAGGTCATTAATAAATATATTAAATAGAAGCGGGCCCAACACTGACCCCTGTGGTACCCCACTGTTAACTGTGACCCATTCTGAGTGTGTTCCATTAATAACCACCCTTTGTTTCCTATCACTAAGCCAGTTCTTAACCCACTTACACATATTTTCCCCTATCCCCATTTCTCTCATTTTATTTATCAACCTTTTGTGTGGCACCGTATCAAAAGCTTTTGAAAAGTCCATATACACCACATCCACTGCATTTCCTTGGTCCAGTCCAGAACTTACTTCTTCATAGAAGCTTATCAGATTAGTTTGACAGGAACGGTCCCTCGTAAAACCATGTTGATAATGGGTCATGAGGTTATTTTTCTTCAGATACTCCAGTATAGCATCTCTTAGAAAACCCTCTAGGATTTTACCCACAGTAGAGGTTAAGCTTACTGGCCTATAATTTCCAAGTTCAGTTTTTGTCCCCTTTTTGAATATTGGCACCACATTTACTATACGCCAGTCCTGTGGTACAGACCCTGTTATTATGGAATCTTTAAATATTAAAAATAATCGTCTATCTATGACAGTACTTAATTCCTGCAGCACTCTGGGGTGTATCCCATGCGGGCCCGGGGATTTGTCAATTTTAGTGATTTTTAGACGATGCCGTACTTCCTCTTGGGTTAAGCAGGTGACATTTAATTGAGACTTTTTGTTATCACTGATCATATTTTCTGTCATGGGATTTTCTTGTGTAAATACTGTTGAAAAAAAGTCATTTAGCATATTGGCTTTTTCCTCATTCTCATCCACCATTTCACCCAGACTATTTTTAAAGGGCCAACACCATCATTTTTTAGTTTCTTACTATTTATGTAGTTAAAAAATATTTTGGGATTCTTTTTACTTTCTCTGGCAATGAGTCTCTCTGTCTCAATCTTTGCTGCCTTGATTTGCTTTTTACAAATGTTATTTAATTTTCTGTATTTATTTAATAATGCTTCATCACTAACTACTTGCTTTAATTCCCTAAATGCTTTCTTTTTGTCACATATTGCACTTCTTACCGCTTTATTTAGCCATAGTGGTTTCCTCCTATTTCTAGCATGCTTATTCCCATAGGGTATATATTGTGCACAGGTCCTATTCAGGATGCTAATAAACATCTCCCATTTGTGTTGTGTACTTTTATGTCTCAGGACATCGTCCCAATTTATTGCACTAAGATCATCTCTCAACCGTTGGAAATTTGCTTCCTGAAGTTTAGTGTCCTTGTAGCCCCTCTACTACACGTCTTAGTAAAGAATACTTGAAAGCTTATTAAGTTATGATCACTATTACCCAAGTGACCTCCAACCCTTATATTTGATATGCGGTCCGGCCTGTTGGTTAATATTAGGTCCAGCAGTCCCCCCCTTCTTGTTGGGTCCTTGTGGCAAAAGGTTGAAAAATTCAAGGGGGCCAAACTGGAAAAATCAACAAAAGTTAGTTTAATATTGTGTAGGTCCACCTTTTGCGGCGATTACAGCCTCAATTCTCCGAGGTATGGATTCATACAAGGTGATATCATTGGCTCGGTGGATCTCCACGAAATAGCACCCCAGATCATCGCAGAACCACCGCCATGTTTTACAGTTGGGAGAAGGCAGTCTGGATGGAATGCTTCTTTCGGCTGTCTCCAAACGTACACTCGGCGATAGATCGGAAAATGGGGTAAACTATGATTCGTCTGAGAATATCACATGTTTCCACTGCTCGAGGGACCAATTCTGGAGGTTTCTACACCACTCTAAACGCTTGGAAACATTTGTCATTGAGAGCAGCGGTTTTCTAATTGAAGCTCTTCCTTGGAATCCAGATTTGTGCAGCTCCCGACGAACAGTTTTCGTGGAAACTGGGTTCTGTAGGTGTTCATTGAGCTCAGCAGTGATTTTCAGAGCCGTAGTCTTGCGATCCGCTCTCACAATTCGCTTCAGAGTCCGACGGTCTCTCTCAGTCAACTTCGACTTTTGGCCGGACCTGTGCTTTGCTGCGGACATTTTTCCTTCTTTCAAATGCAGTCATTACTTTGGAGACAGTACCTCTTGACACACCAAGCATTCAGGTACTTTCTGTTACACTAGCGCCTGCCATACGAGCACCAACAATTTGGCCTTTTTGAAAATCCGAAAGGTCTGCCATTGGTATCAGGTTCTCATCAATGTTCTTACAATTCGGCAAAACAAAGTTAATTTACATACACATATCACTTAATAAAAATAATCAACTACAAAACATTAACATATGTCACGGTTTGCATGTTTACAACATGTTCGAAGATTATGATGGGAAAACGTTAGGTGTTTCCATTATTTTGTCCAACCCTTGTGTGTGTGTGTGTATATAATATATCTAATATATAAAAGCCGAAGCCACTTCCGTCTTCAAGGGACAAAAATTACGTTACCCGACGGAAGTGGCTTCGGCACTACACCCGCTCAGGGTGATCCAAGATGGCGGCGAGCGGTGGCGCTTTAGCGCCCATCGCGAGCCGCCATCCCCACACCAGACACTTATACGCACACACCTATACGCACACACCTATACGCGCACACCTATACGCGCACACCTATACGCACACACCTATACGCACACACCTATACACACACACCTATACGCGCACACACACCTATACGCACAAACACACCTATATGCACACACACCTATATGCACACACACCTATATGCACACACACCTATATGCACACACACCTATACGCACACACCTATACACACACACCTATACACACACACATACTCGTTTAAGTGCTTTAGGGGGACACCTGACTGGAACATGTATTGTGGGGACTACCATTCCCTGCAGTGATATTAACAAGGCAATCACATAGGAATATTTAAGTGCAATGTGTAACCACAGTTATCACTTGAGGTAATCAATATTGCTTAAAATAAGGAACCTGATTTTTACTATCCTTGTGAGGACCGTTTCATGAACAATGACCATCTGAGGACATCTGTAAATACACACATCTCAGGGTTTTAACCACCTGAGGACTAAGATATTTTTCTGCTGTTAGGTCACTAACAATGGAGGTCTATAGGGAAATTACATTTAAGGCTCGCCCACACAAGCGTATTTGCCCGTCTGTGCAGCGTCCGCAAATAGGGACCAAAGCTTTGGTCTCTAATTGCGGACACTGCACAGACGGGCAAATACATTCGTATGGGAGAGTCCTAACTTGTTGAAAAATAAAATCACCACACCAAGACCATGCTGTTTTTTTAAACAAACTGCCAATTACCCAAGAAATACAAAGTGAGAAAATGCTCCATCCACAATACTTTTCATTTTGTGGTTATTATACTTTCCCTGTTCAGTTCTAGCCAATTTGTCAGCAGCATTTTTCTGCGAAAAAAAACAGGTATCAACCTCTGATTAGTTGCTATAGGTGATTAAGACAGAGTGCTAAGTACAGGCCAATGGATTTTTATAGAAAATGGTGCATATAACACCAGCCTTACCAATTTTACCATTGATGTTGCATTCAGGCCCTTAAAGTTCATGTTTTATTTCCTTCCCGCAAAATGACCTAACTCTACATTAAAGGGGTATTCTGGGAAATACATCTACAGGTTGTCACAGGGCAGCAGCATCTGTGACAACTGAGTGACCCCACTCACAGGAGCTGCAGCAGCTCAAATCTGCCAGGACGTTGTACAACGTCCTATGTCGGGAAGGGGTTAAATCACTAGTGGGACACTTCACAAGCATTATTATTATTATTATTATTATTATTATTATTATTAATATTAGCTGTACTACCCGCTATGCCCGGGTTAATAAGTAACTGCTGTTAGCTATAACAAAATAGAATTTGAATATGTCATATTAATGACATGTAGGAAAATAGAAGCTGAGCTATGATTGGTTGCTTTAGGCAGCCTTAATAAATCTCCAGCCAACAGTAAACCCTCCCCCCGGCCGGGCACTATATGTTACCTCACACATACACTTAAAAGACAGCTCATGTGACTGACATCTGCCTTAATTCCCTATATGGCACATGTGCTGCACATTGGCTGTTTTTAATCAGATGTTTATTTTTGGAAATTAAAGATACCAGACGTATGAGGCGAGTTGTGTGAGGCGATTTGTACACATCTGTATCTGTCTGTGTGGTGTGTGTGTCCCTGTGGGGTGAGTGCATGTGTCCCTATAGGGTGTGTATGTGTGTGTGTCCCTGTGGGGGGGGGTTGTCTGTGTGGTGTGTGTGTCTCTGTGTTGTGTGTGTCTCTTTGTGGTGTGTGTGTTTGTGTTCGGGTGCGTGATGAGTATCCAATGTTGGGGCTCCACCTTAGCTGTTACTCTTTGTGTGCATGTGGCGTGTATACATGTCCCCGTGCGTGGTGAATATTCCATGTCGGGGCCCCACATTAGTGACTATATGCTGTTAGTCTTTGGCACTGTCATAAAGCCCCTCTCATTCACAACTGTCAACTCTCACTTTCTCTCCATTATGTAGATAGGGACAAAATTGTTTGGTGAATTGGAACGCGCGGGGTTAAAATTTCACCTCACAGCATAGCCTATGATGCTCTCGAGATCCAGACGTGTGACTGTGCAAAATTTTGTGGCTGTAGTTGCGACGGTGTAGATGCCAATCCCGGACCTACACACACACATACACACATTCAGCTTTATATATTAGATATGGTACATTTGTTTCTCTTGTAGTTTTGCTGCTTATTAATCAGATTTTTATTGTTGAAGGATAATACCAGACTTGTGTGTGTTTTAGGGCGATTTATGTGGCGAGGTTAGTGTATGTGTGGTGAAATGTGTGCTGAGGGTGGTATATGTGTTCAAGCACGTGGTAGTGTGTGGCACAATTTGTGTGTGTGTGTTCATATCCCCGTGTGTGGTAAGTATCCTATGTCAGGGCCCCACCTTAGCAACTGTACGGTATATACTCTTTGGCGCCATCGCTCTCATTCTTTAAGTCCCCCTTGTTCACATCTGGCAGCTGTCAATTTGCCTCCAACACTTTTCCTATCACTTTATCCCCATTATGTAGATAGGGGCGAAATTGTTTGGAACGCGCAGGGTTAAAATTTTGCCTCACAACATAGCCTATGACGCTCTCTGGGTCCAGACATGTGACTGTGCAAAATTTTGTGGCTGTAGTTGCGACGGTGTAGATGCCAATCCCGAATAAACACATACACACACACACATTCAGCTTTATATATTAGACTAGTGAAGTATGGAGGTCTGATTCTGGCACCCCTATTATCCCCCAATTGATTGTATGCATTTTACTTATGTGAGACACTGCATTTGTTGTAATCTGTTGTAACTTGTGTGCTCTGAAGATTTTTTATGATTTTATGTCCTTCATGTGCTTTTGATGTTTTCTGTACCCTGCTTTACCACTGCACCTAGCTCTTGTTTTTGTGCCATAAAAAAGGATAAATTAAAACCTGTAGATTTATTGCGACACACAGACCCAGGGATCTCTACCTTCACCATTATACCCCTGTACAGGGATAGAGACTTATCATAGGCCCAGGGATCTCTACCTTCACCAATTATACCCCTGTACAGGGATAGAGACTTACCATAGGCCCAGGGATCTCTACCTTCACCAATTATACCCCTGTACAGGGATAGAGACTCACCATAGGCCCAGGGATCTAGATCTACCTTCACCATTATACCCCTTGTACAGGGATAGAGACTCACCGCAAGGTCAGGGATCTCTACCTTCACCATTATACCCATGTACAGGGATAGAGGCTTGCCGCAGGCCCAGGGTTGTAACTACAGAGTAGCTGCTGGCCGGAGAAGTGAGCTGGATGCTGGAGTGGTTGATTTCTCCCTATCTAAATTCAATATAGCAAAAGAGGGCAAGAGTATTTATCTGCCTTATAAAAAGATGAATTCCTTTATTAAAATAATCACATGGATGTTAAAAGCATCTTGTCAGGCAAAGGCTGAATCCAGCATAGCATGCAAAACTATATATGATAAATATGAGGTATTGGTCGATATTTTGGCCAAAATATGCAACAGTTCAAGTCCCTGTACCAAAATTAAAATCCAAGCCACAAAAAAGGGAACTCAAATTTCCCAAAAATTCTCAAGTCAATATAGAAAAAAACACATAACAAGCAAAAATATAACACATTTATGTGGCATTGGTCGATGTTTTGGCCAAAATACACAAAGCTCGCAACCCGCGTCAAGGGTCCTCATAGTCTTGCGAGTCCCTATCCTAAAATTAAAAGCAAAGTCACAGCAGAAAAAGGAGTTAAATTTCCTCCAAAGTTTATAGAAAAAAGGACAAGATATTTTTCTGTGACTTTGCTTTTAATTTATCCCCATTTAACTAAAGCTTATTTTCTCCTTTGTGATTTAGTCTAAGGCTGTCGGCTCAAAAAATCTTCCTGGGGCAGACATGCTGATCCCAGAGAAGCCCTGGCCGACAACCTTAAACCTCAATACAGGGACAGTTTCATAGTTTTAAGGCTGAAAGACACAAACAAGTCCAACAAGTTCAACCTAAAAGCTAAAATGTTGATCCAGAGGAAGGCAAAACCCCCTATGGGCCCCAGTTTGTCCATTTTAGGGGGAAAATTCCTTCCCGACTCCATTTATGGCAATCAGACTAGTTCTCTGGATCAACGTCCCAGGTATGAGGTCTTCCTCTACATTCTACTACAATTCAGGAACGCGTATAGCAAAATCATTCCTTGCTCAAAACCTTTGTGGTCATTGGGTCGCCCTCGCTCTTAATTTTGCTTCACCATTGTTTAGAATGTAGAGGCAGACCTCATACGCAATTCGTCATCTACCTTCTACAGCAAGAAAATACATACATACATACATACATACATACATACATACATACATAAATACAAAAACCTCAAAACACAAATGCATATTACAAGAAAATACATGATTACATATATACATAAACCTCAAAACACAAATGCATATTACAAGAAAATACATGCATACATATATACATAAACCTCAAAACACAAATGCATATTACAAGAAAATACATCCATACATATATACATAAACCTCAAAACACAAATGCATATTACTTATATAAACCTTCTCAAAACACACATGCATGTTAGGCCCACGTCACACATACAGATATTTGTGCAGATATTGTTCGCAGATCTCTGGTTGCAGTGAAATCATGGACACATTGTTCTATTTTGTGGCTGTATATAAATGGATTAATAATGTGTCCATAATTTCACTGCAACCAGAGATCTGCGAACAATATCTGCACAAAAATCTGTGTGTGTGACGTGGCCCTTACTTACATATACCTTTACCTTAATACAAAGTACATGTTAACTAATTATATAAACCTGCTAAAAAAAGTGCATGTTAATAACAATACAATTATAAGGTGCCCATGACACTCATAAGAGCATCAGAGGCGTCTCATGACACTCCTGAGAGTATCAGAGAAAGTCAGGGGCTCCACAGTGTGAAGACCATGACTCTTCTTTCCTCCTGGTGCTCCATCTTCCTTGTAGAGTGCAGACTGACAAATGGCTGTGCAGCTGCCAGGTCGGTGTTTTATACCCGCTGATCACTGTGTCATCACAAAGCGATGACATGGGCAAGTGGGCAGGGCTCCTTTATTTAGTCATCGGCTGAACTTTATATACTACATCTTAAACTTTTTTCACTTCTCATCTGGGCTGTGGTCGGCTGATGTCATCAACCTGTGATGTCATAACAAGAACAGACACGAACATTCCATCTCATCATCATCTGAACTAGCAATGAAAACAAGAAGAGCTTCAGATGTTGGGACTCAGTTTTCAGACTTAGTTTTATAAAATACTATAAATCAGTCAAAACAAATACATAATAGTGCGTGAGATGCAATAGATGCGCTACCTATGTTTGGAAGCGCACAGACATATAGGAAAATAAACACATTTTATTCATATTCAAAACAGAACAAATAATTACAAAAAAATAGGAGAAAATAGGTGAATTAAAAACAAAGATGGTACAATACTGGCAAAAATACTTGACTACACATATAGAACATGGATGTAATGTGTATAGTAAACACACTCAAAAGGTACCAAGATAAGGTAAATGTTGGGCCCAAAAATATGATCAAATAATACCACCCCTAAAATTCATACTCCAACTAAATAGATATTTGAATGATGTGACGGAGTGCCATGACATATATATATGTTAAATACAAATAAATAAACTCTTGACTCTACAGCTAATAGGTACATAAAGGGCAAAGCAGTGCGATACATGTCAAATATATAAACTACTATATATAATATATATATATATATATATATATATATATATATATATATATATATATATATATATATATATATATATATATATATATATATATATATATATATATATATATATATCTCTATATATATATATATATATATATATAATTTTTTTTTTGAGCAGCATATATAAATCTATATATAGTAGCTGTACTACCCGGCTACGTCCGGGTTAATAAGTAACTGCTGTTAGCTATAACAAAATAGAATTTGAATATGTCATATTAATGACCTGTAAGAAAATAGAAGCTGAGCTGTGATTGATTGCTATAGGCAGCCTAATAAATCTCCAGCCAACATTAAACCCTCCCCCCCCCGGCCGGCCAGTGTATATTACCTCACACATGCACATAACAGACGGCTCATGTGACTGAAATCTGCCTTAATTCCCTATATGGCACATGTGTTGCACAATGGCTGGTTTTAATCAGATGTTTTTTTTGGAAATTAAAGATACCAGATATATGAGGCGAGTTGTGTGAGGCGATTTGTGCACATCTGTGTCTTTCTGTGTGGTGTGGGTGTCCGTGGGGTGTGTGTGGGTGTCCCATTGGTGTGCGTGTGTCCCTGTGGGGGGGTCCCTGTGGTGTCTGTCCTTGTGGAGGGAGGGGTCTCTGTGGTGTGTGTCCTTCCCTATGGGGTCTGTGTGTTCCTGTGGGGTGTGTGTGTGTCTGTGTCCCCGTAGGGTGTGTATGTGTGTATGTCCCTGTGAGATGAGTGCATGTGTCCCTATAGGGTGTGTGTATCCCTGTGGGGGAGGGGTGTCTGTGTTGTGTGTGTCTTTTTGTGGTGTGTGTGTTTGTGTTTTCGGGTGCGTGGTGAGTATCCAATGTTGGGGCTCCACCTTAGCTGTTACTCTTTGTGTGCATGTGGTGTGTATACATGTCCCCGTGCATGGTGAATATCCTATGTCAGGGCCCCACCTTAGTGCTGTTAGTCTTTGGTGCTGTCATTAAGCCCCTCTCATTCATAACTGTCAACTGGTAACTGTCACTTTCTCTCCATTATGCAGATGGGGCCAAAATTGTTTGGTGAACTGGAACGCGTGGGGTTAAAATTTCACCTCACAACAAAGCCTATGACGCTCTCGGGTCCAGACGTGTGACTGTGCAAAATTTTGTGGCTATAGTTGCGACGGTGTAGATGCCAATCCCAGACACACACACACACACACACACCTATACACACACCTATACACACACACAGACACCTATAGACACCTATACTTACCACTGGCCCTGCATCCGCCGCCTGCATCCTCAGTCCACATGTCGCCGCCCCCGAACTCCTGGATCCAATATGGCGCCTGGGAACTCTCGCGAGACTTCCCGGACGCCATATTGGATCCAGTCGTCCGGGGGCGGCGACATCCTGGACGCCATCTTTGAGAAAGTATGTCGCCGCCCCGGACGACTGGATCCAATATGGCGTCCGGGAACTCTCGCGAGACTTCCCGGACGCCATATTGGACCCAGTCGTCCGGGGGCGGCGACATACTTTCTCAAAGATGGCGTCCAGGAAGTCTCGCGAGACTTCCCGGACGCCATATTGGATCCTGTCGTCCCGGGGCGGCGACATGTCGACTGAGGATGCAGGCGGCGGATGCAGGGCCTGTGGTAAGTATAGGTGTCTATAGGTGTCTGTGTGTGTATAGGTGTGTGTGTGTGTGTGTTGTGCGCCCACGCCGCAGCGCTCACCACTCTGCCCGCGCCGCTGCGCTCACCACTCTAGCGTGACTCCGTTTTACGTTACCTGTCACATTTACTATAGCATCTAAGACTGTTGTTTTTTTTTTGTTTTTGTTTTTTTGTTTCATTTGCTTATGTATATATGTATGTGTCTTCAGAATTTGTGTCATTATTTGCCTGACGAAGGGGCCACAGTGTCCCGAAAGCTTGCTATGTTTACCATCTTTTCAGTTAGCCATTATAAGATATCAACCACTGAGGAATCTCAGATTCTTCTACTGGCTAACACAGTACAAACATTTTTTACCTTATTTAACTGGTCTGTAGGAGCCAGAACTCCTAATGGTTGGTAGGGGCTCAAATACTTATTTCTCTCTGCAAAATGCAAATAACTTTATACAATGTGACTTTCTGGATTTTATTTTTGATATTCTATCTCTCGCTGTTAACATCAACCTAGACTTCAATTTATAGACTGTGGGCAAACTTACAAAATCAGCAAAGGATCAAATACTGATTTCCCCACTGTTTGTGTGTGTGTATAGATATAGAACTATGACATTCCGCAATGCTTTATACACATCATCATTTTTCCCATAGGTCATTTAGCTTTTTAATTCAAATCACTGTCTTTAAAGTGTGAAAGAAAATCAGAGCACCTGGAAAAGATCCACTCTAACACAGGAAAAATGATTACACCAAACTTATTAAAATGGCCCACGCTGTGTAATTTGTATGATGCAAAAAGTGTCTAAACACCTAATTAATTTTGCACAGTTTGTGCTCAGTCTGGTAGATTTCCTTGTAATGCACAACTCCCCTAAGACTGGTTTCACACTACGATTTTGTGCAATCCGACGCTGTCCGACATAAATCGGACAGCATCGGATCCAAACTGATCCCTGCAATCAGATGCAAAATAGGCATCCGATTCCGACATTTTGCAGGATCAGTTAAGAGGCAGAGAGGAGCGAGATGCAGGAGGAGCCGGCCAATCACCTGTCTGTCCAATGTTCTCCCCTGCTCTCCCCCGGTACTCCCGCTTCTCCCCTGTGTTTTCCTGTTCTCCCCGGTGCTCCCCGCATTTCCCCCGGTGCTCCCCTCGTCTCCCCCGTTGCTTCCCTCTTCTCCGGACTCAAAAAAACATCTTTATTCTCACCTGTCCAAGATTCCCTCGGCGTCTCCAGCTATATCTTCTGATCCTTACAGGACCTAGCATGATGTCAGTCACATGACCGGTTACTGCGGTAACCGTTCATGTGACTGTGACATCACAGCAGGTCCTACAGGCAGGAGGTGCTGGAGACGCCGGGGGACTCGTGGACAGGTGAGCATACATATTCTTTATTTTTAACCCCTGCTTTACTTAATGTTACATCCTCAATGTCCAAAGCGCAAGTCATTAGTACACCATCAGTGGCGGACCAACACCCAGTATGCCGAGGATCTGCTACTTGTTGTTCCTTATACATCTTGAAGTAAACAGTGTATGGAGTTAGGATAGCCGTATGACATGCGCTATTTATTGGCGATGCTCCGGTACTGCAGATCAGCTCTCATTCACTTCAAATGTTGCTAATCTGTAATACCCAAATATGGCCACTACACCGTGTATGGCTCTGCTGATTTGATGGACCCCCATATGTATGATTTTGATGACCTGTACTAATTATCAGCCATCAATATCCAAGTTCTGTGCAACCCCATTTATATACTTTCTTTGATATTACCTTTATACTTCCTTAGGTTTGGTAACCTACTAATGCATTGTAATGTTTTATCTAGTCCTATCAAGATCTTGTACAGCGTTTGGAACCTGTCATTATGGAATTGGAACGTCAAGGGAACATTCTAGTTGTTTGCCACCAGGCCGTCATGAGGTGCCTTTTGGCTTACTTCCTAGATAAAAATGCAGGTAAGGCGTTATTAATCTGGATCCGTCATTGTATTGTAAATGTATAGTCAGTGATATTTTATTACAATGGTTAATGATCTACGAGTGACACACAGCTCAGATATATGCAACAGGGTTCAGAAAAGTACATTATTGATTGATTCTCCGAATCCCTCCTCCCTCTCACCGACATACCCTCTGCTGGTGACATAGACACTGCCACCACCCTGTACAACACCACAATAACGAACACCCTCGACCTAGCCGCCCCCCTCACATTCCAAGCTCCACGCACTAACAGGCAACCCTGGCATACGACCCTCACTAAAAACCTAAGACGGGCGTCCAGGGTCGCCGAGAAGAGATGGAAAAAGTCCCGCACCTCCGAGCACTTTGCTCTGTTCAAACAATCCCTCACTGACTTCAAGACGGCACTTGCTACTGCCAAGCAAGCCTTCTTCTCATCCCTAATAACCTCTCTGTCCCGCAACCCCAAACAGCTCTTCAAAACTTTCAACTATTACTCCCGGCTTCCCACCCCTCCACTCCACCGAAACAACGCTGACAAAAGTCACCAGCGACCTACTTGCCGCCAAAAACAAACGCCACTACTCCATCCTCCTCCTCCTCGACCTGTCCGCCGCCTTCGACACGGTTGACCACTCCCTTCTTCTCCGGATCCTGGAATCCCTCTGCATCACCCACCTTGCCCTCTCTTGGATCTTCTCATACCTAGCAGACCGGACCTTCAGTGTCTCCCACTCCTACACCTCCTCCTCGCCTTACCCCCTTTCTGTCGGAGTCCTGCAAGGTTCGGTCCTGGGACCACTACTTTTCTCCATGTACACTCTCGGCCTAGGGCAACTCATTGAGTCCCACGGCCTCCAGTACCACCTCTACGCCGACAACACCCAAATCTACTTGTCCGGCCCCGACATCACCTCCCTACTCTCCAAAATCTCACAATGCCCTTTCCGCCATCTCATTCTTTTTCTCTGCTCACTTCCTTGAACTCAACATGGACAAAACTGAATTCATAGTCTTCCCCCCAAGAAATTCCCCCCCACTTCCCAACCTATCCATCTGCGTCAATGACTGTGCCCTCTCCCCAGATATATGAATCATCATAGCACCAAGATACCAGTAAGCTGTAGACTTGTGCAGCCAGGAGAAGTAGAGATGCCGTATTTCATGAGGGCAACCCCCGAGGAAGTCTGTGTGTATGTATATATAGTTCATTCAGAAGAAAAAAGAGGCTAGCGGCACTCACTGGAGATGATCTTCATCTTTTATTCATCATTCCATGCAGTTACAGCGGAATATGAACAGCAAGGGAGGGGGTGCATGGACAGGGGATGATGGCCTGCTGTTTTGCGGCTTGATGCCGCTTCTACAGGTCCTGAATAGTGTATATATACATACTCACACACAGGTAACACAGACCTGTGTGTGTGTGTGTGTGTGTGTGTCTATATTATGATATTTTGAAATATTAATTAGTTGCCTGCTCCTGGCCTAATAGGTATGCACCAAGCGCTAGCATGAAAGTATGTCACCAGAGTCAGATGTACACTCTACTTGGTCAGCTCCAAGTGAGTTTTTTTTTTTTTTTTTTTCACCAGGCATGGACTTGTATAAACTCAGTAAGGGGCTCGGCCAGCCCTACTTGGATGTATTCATTGGTAGTGGGTAGGACAATGGGCTAGTGCATGGGCGGATCCATGAGGTCATCAGGGGGTGTGGTCTTGATGGAATATCTCCAGGTGATGGTTCTGTGATTGGTCAGCGCTTCTATGGAATTCAGCTTCCTCCAGGAACTTCTTATTAGAACGGGATGTAGTCATAGATCCAGTCACCATCTTACATACGAAGGCATCATGTGATGAAACCAGAAATGGCAGCTATGTTTAAGTCTAAACCAAGCTTATGCAATGTAAAATAATACACTCTATGGGTCGATTCTCTCAACCCCTTATGTCTTAAGGTTAATTAAGTATTTGATCTTATGGCTTTCCTCATCACTCTTAATGTTAATGCTTGTGTGTGCATGATACAAAGGTTTCTGTTCTAGAGCACTTAGGCCATTTTTGAGTGGAGCTTCGTCTGCTTCGTCTTCATGATCACCAGGGAAGGCCAGCAACCAATTTTATGGTTGTTGCCACAATCCTTTCTCTTCTAAGCAACCCTTTGTTTCTTATTCCAGATGACCTTCCATACCTTCGTTGTCCGCTGCACACAGTACTAAAGCTGACCCCAGTGGCTTATGGTAAGTGGTGATTCATTAGATCTCATTTGCGAAGCATAAAGCTTTTTGTGTGCGCAATACTCCAGTACTGTGTGTGCACCTGTTAAAGGGTTTTCTCTTGAACAAAGGTAGTTTTAAAGTTCATTTTAATCAACAGATCTTGTAATAATAATTTCCACAATAAGATGTGATTTAAAACAATGTTCCTGTGCTGAGATCTTATATATGTGTCCCTGCTATGTACTGTGTAATGGCTGTGTCTGACCGTACAGGGACATGGTCTGATCATACCACATCTCCTGTGCTGAGATAATCTTCTATATGTGTCCCTGCTATGTACTGTGTAATGGCTGTGTCTGAATGTACAGGGGCATGGTCTGATCATACCACCTCTCCTGTGCTGAGATAAACTTATATATGTGTCCCTGATATGTACTGTGTAATGGATGTGTCTGACCATACAAGGACATGATCTGATCATACCACAGCTCCTGTGCTGAGATAATCTTATATATGTGTCCCTACTATGTACTGTGTAATGGCCGTGTCTGATCGTACAGGGACATGGTTTGATCATACCACATCAAAAAAAGTCTACAGTATACAGACATTACAGCACGAGCATGCACATAATTTATTCTTTGAGGTAAAAAGTTTTTACAAACAGGCAGGGAAATGTTTTACGTCCCAAAAGGAATCTGCTGTTATCCTGTGCTATAATATCTGTATACTTTTTTGCATCCTCCCCTGCCTAACAGCTATGGTATGATCAGACCATGTCCCTGTGCGGTCAGACACATCCACTACACCGTACATAGCAGGTGCACATAGATTATCTCAGTCCAGGAGTTGTGGTATGATCAGACCATGTCCCTGTACGATCAGACACACCCATTACACAGTATATAGCAGGGACACATATAGAAGATTATCTCAGCACAGGAACATTTTTTATTTTTTATTTTTAACCGCATCCAGTAGTGGAAATGATTATTATTACTCCAAGATCTATTGATTTAAAATCAACTTTGTTTGTAGGAGAACCCCTTTAAACCCTTCACCTCCGGGTGATTTTTTTTTTTTGTTTTCCAGTTTGTTTTTCCCTCCCCTTCTTCCAAGATAACTTTTTTATTTTTCATTCAATATAGACATATGAGGACTTGTTTTCTGCGGGAAGAGTTGTACTTTGAATGACATCATTCATTTTACCATACAGTGTACTGGAAAAGAGGGGAAAAAATCCAAGTGGCATGTAATTGTAAACAAAAGTGCAATTATAAGATGGTTTCTTATCCATCATGTTCACTGTATGGTAAAACAGACATGTCGATGTGATGCCTCAGGTCGGCACACATTCGTAAAACCAAGTGTGTATACTTTTACTGTTATTTAAGTGCTGACAAAAATCTGAACTTTTTAAAGAAAAACGATTACGCTTTTGGCGCCATTTTCTGTGACTTGTAGTGTACTTATTTTTCAGGATCTGAGGCTTAATTCATACTTACTTTTTGTGTCTTGAGATGACATTTATAATGATACCATTTTTGCGCAGATATTCTGTTTTGACCGCCAGTTATTGCAATTTTATTGCAATTTGGCGGCAACCAAAAAATAAAATCGTAATTTTTTTCCCGTTATGCAGTTTACATAATATTTTGATAGATCAGGCATTTCTGAACATGGCGATACCATAATGTGTATTTTTTTTTTTTTCATTTTTCTTTGATCGTTTTATTTTCAATGGGGCAAAAGGGGGTTGATTTTATTTATTTTTTTCTTTCATATTTTTAAAAACTTTTCATTTTTACTTTTTCTTTATTTTACATGACCCTTTAGGGCACCTCAGCACTGCAGTATCTGATTGCTTGTGTTATTCAGAGAGATGCTTCAGCACAAATGATCACTTTCTGCTGGCGACATTACTTGGGCATCACTGGGAGGAAGTGAGTCATGACAGTATTCGGGGTCATCGGCTGACACTGGGCTGTCATGACCATGCACCGAGGCCCCGTGATTGCATCATGGGGCCACTGATGTCAGCAGGGAACAGCGTGATCTCTGCTGTGGTGCTTTAGATCATGTTGTCAGTGATTGACAGCGTGATCTAAAGGGTTAACGGTGCCGATTGGATTACTGATCCGATCGGTGCTTTTAACTACACGTCAGCTGATCACATCATCTGATGTGTGCAGGGATGATGCGAGCTTAGCGCCTGAGTTTACATCAAAGGGTGGCAGGCGACCAAGGGCGTACATATACATTCTTGATATAGAGGGAATTAAGTGTCCGGATTCCATATTCTACATGTGGCCTTACAAGTGATTTATAGCTGGGTAACAATACATTTGGATGATAACATTTTAAGGGTAATAGAAGAAAAATAAAATGTTGTTTGCTTTTGCAGCTGCTATTTGACATTGGTTACAAGTAAATACATACAGCTGAGCCAAGGCACAAAGTGAACAGGTCTGTAAGACCGTGTTCACACCACCAAAAGACTAAATCACAGAAAAACAGTATGACAACATCTAAAAATACTCGGCTATAAACAAAATGCTAGTTAGAAAAGTGTTAATAGCAGGGTAATTAGTGAATGCATTTTTTGAAAAAAAAATGCATTCACTGCCATTCTACTGCCATCAAGGTGACCCATATCAGAGCAGTCTCTTGTTGAGCAAGATAGGGAGTGCCCCAACCCTTCCTTACTGAGCCAAGCACATATAGTGCCGTATGATGTGCTGTGCCTATCATGGGATTTTGACCCTTCTGCACCCTGAATCCATTGAGATTTTTATATACAGGGGATCAGGTTTTAAATAAGGTAGGTTAGGGACCGTTCTGATATGGGTCACCTTGATGGCCGTAGAACAGCTTCATATGCATTTTTTGCAAAAAATATTAATTAAGAACCCTTTTGGTAACATTGTTCTCACAAGCACTTGCTTTTTAGTTTTATTTATCGCACAGTATTTTTAGACATTGTGATACTTTTTTTTTTTTTTTCCCCTCTGATTTATTGGTTACAAGTAAACTGAGCAGCAGTATTCAAAGTACCCATTTTACCCCAGCCAGTCCTTAGACAGGAAATTTTCTTGATGCTTCTTATTAGATTTTTTTTATGATTTGGAAAGGGATACTTTAGTAGGATGCCAGAGTTTACCTAAAGTTCATTGGGGTAAGATGCACCAAATACGAGGGGGCAGCATACACATCTGTTTGCCTGTTCTCTGGTAAGCAAGTCTATACCACCTATGAGCTGGCCTAAATTCAGGCCATATATTGCTCCAGTTTCTGGCTAGAGTTATGGTAAATCTATTGCAAGCTGAGGCTTGATCCCATCACTAAATGCCTATCACTTCTCTTTTACCTTTCAAGAACAGTTGTGTGCTACCTTTTTACATAGAGTACATTAGTCTGAACATCTGCCTGTAATCACATCTCCGCTTAAGAATGATTATGCTTTTGTTTCAAGGCTGTAAAGTTGAAATGATCAAGCTAAATGTGGATGCAGTGGACACGCACCGAGAGAAACCAGAGGTCAGTTCTAAACAATGTCAGAGCAATGATATCTGGAGTCGACCATGTATAGATATATACTCTACTAGGAAAAGGACAAGGTGATAGGCTGTTTTAGGAGGGCTTTCTTTTTTCTTTTTCTTCATTGGTTTAGAATAATAAAAAAAATCTCTAACATTCCCTAAGGAATACACCTGGCACATTAAACTAATAGCCCCTTTCTGTGTATCACTGCTATTACACTACCTATAGAAATACTACTTGGGTTATTAATTTTTGGATTATGAGTTCTCTAATATACATTGGATCCAAGGTGGAGCTACTGTTCGTCACTTGGTGTTGTGTGATGTACAAACAGGCCAATGCTTTTATAATATTTTTTATAACTTTCAGGGCACCTTTGATGTGAACCATACACCTATGCGAATGAGGCGGAACAGTTTTACTCCTCTGTCCAGCTCAGACACAGTCAGACGACCACGAAACTACAGTGTTGGGAGCCGCCCTCTTGATCCAGTAGGGGCAGATAGATTCAGAATGGCTCCGGATGGGTCTGATCGCCCACTGAAACAAGTCAGTACTTTATCATGATTGTCATAATTTATTATTTGCCGCCAAGCATGCTTCAATATTTCTGGCAGCATTCACATACCAATATTTTTAGCTGAGAGTTGTAAAACGTCACACTTGAACTTTGATATAAAATTAGGAATTGATTCTACCATCTCTGCCATTCTTTACTTTAGAGGCGATACTTCTAAATACGTTTGTAGAGATATTTATCCTAAGGATTTATCTTAAGGATAAGGCACCAAAATGAAAGTCCAAGAACTTTAATTTCCTAAAACCTTACTCCAAATCGCTTAAATGGGTAAACAGGTCCTTAAAGGGGTTGTGTCACCATAGAATATATTGTTAATGCTGCACATATCATATAAATAAGTGTTTTTGTAAATAGCACCCATTATAAATTATGCCCCATTCGAAAGCGATACACCTTTGAAGTGTAGTATGGCGCCCCCTGCTGTTAGCATAACTGGCCGCTCTGTCCGACCTGTAAAAATCTCCCTTCAGGTCGCGCATGCGTTGTTTCCTCTCTTTGAAGTGTGTGGAAACATCCCTCTGCGCCTTCAGCCAGGCCGGCTGGATCTCATCTTGCGCTGACAGTTCACATGTGTTAGGAGCGTCTGATGTGCTGTATACAGACTCTCCAGCACAACGTGAGCTGAGCTGCTTCTCACCTCCACCTCCCACATCGCAGCCTCTCTGTGTGGGGAGATGAAGTTGTGGCAGTGCTGAACACAGTAGGTGAGATGTGTTTGTCATGTGAATAGTGAGAGGCACTGACACAGCAGTTCTCACTATTCACTTGACAAATTCCTCACTGCTATTGTACCCCAGAGACTGCATGGAGAAGCTGTGCACTGTCCGTCATATGAGCTGTGGAGGCTGGAGAGTGATGGCACGGGTGATGTCCCGGGAGCATGGCCGGCCCAGAGGGGTCAGGGGGAAAAAAGAGTTCTCCCTTCTGCATCCTGGCTCCTCTGTAGGGTGGAGGGGTGCCTGCACACACAGCCAGAGAGGAAGGAACACTGCTGTCCTGGAGCCACGTGAGAATAGCATAGGTCACTATGAAGTGGCATATTAGAGTGTGTGTATATACATACATGTCAGTGTGTGTGTGTGTGTGTGTGTGTGTGTGTGTGTGTGTGTGTGTGTGTGTATACAGTGCCTACAAGTAGTATTCAACCCCCTGCAGATTTAGCTGGTTGACACATGCGGAATTAACTTGGCATTGTGACATTTGGACTGTAGATCAGCCTGGAAGTGGGAAATGCAGTGCCACAAAATTTTTTTTTTTTTTTTTAAAGCGTTAAATGTTAATTCAGAGGGTCATTTATTATTCAACCCCTCAAACCACCAGAATTCTGTTTGGTCCCCCTAAAGTATTAAGAAGTAATTCAGGCACAAAGAACAATGAGCTTCACATGTGTGGATTAATTATCTCTTTTGCCAGCCTTTTCTGACTATTTAAGACCCTCCCCAAAGTTGTGAACAGCACTCATACATAATCAACATGGGAAAGACAAAGGAGCATTCCAAGGCCATCAGAGACAAGATCGTGGAGGGTCACAAGGCTGGCAAGGGGTACAAAACCCTTTCCAAGGAGTTGGGCCTACCTGTCTCCACTGTTGGGAGCATCATCCGGAAGTGGAAGGCTTATGGAACTACTGTTAGCCTTCCACAGCCTTGACAGCCTTTGAAGGTTTCCTCCCGTGCCGAGGCCAGGCTTGTCCGAAGAGTCAAGGCTACCCCAAGGACAACAAGGAAGGAGCTCCGGGAAGATCTCATGGCAGTGGGGACATTGGTTTCAGTCAATACCATAAGTAACGTACTCCACCTCAATGGTCTCCGTTCCAGACGTGCCCGTAAGGGGTACCTTTACTTTCAAAGCGTCATGTCAAGGCTCGTCTACAGTTTGCTCATGATCACTTGGAGGACTCTGAGACAGACTGGTTCAAGGTTCTATGGTCTGATGAGACCAAGATCGAGATCTTTGGTGCCAACCACACACGTGACATTTGGAGACTGGATGGCACTGCATACGACCCCAAGAATACCATCCCTACAGTCAAGCATGGTGGTGGCAGCATCATGCTGTGGGGCTGTTTCTCAGCCAAGGAGCCTGGCCATCTGGTCCGCATCCATGGGAAGATGGATAGCATGGCCTACCTGGAGATTTTGGCCAAGAACCTCCGCTCCTCCATCAAGGATCTTAAGATGGGTCGTAATTTCATCTTCCAACAAGACAACGACCCAAAGCACACAGCCAAGAAAACCAAGGCCTGGTTCAAGAGGGAAAAAATCAAGGTGATGGAGTGGCCTAGTCAGTCTCTTGACCTTAACCCAATTGAAAACTTGTGGAAGGAGCTCAAGATTAAAGTCCACATGAGACACCCAAAGAACCTAGATAACTTGGAGAAGATCTGCATGGAGGAGTGGGCCAAGATAACTCCAGATACCTGTGCCGGCCTGATCAGGTCTTATAGAAGATGATTATTAGCTGTAATTGCAAACAAGGGTTATTCCACAAAATATTAAACCTAGGGGTTGAATAATAATTGACCCACACTTTTATGTTTAAAATGTATAAAAATTCAACTGAGCAACATAACTTTTTGGTTTGTAAGATTTATGCTTCTGTTAATAAATCCTACTCTCGTTTGCAGTTTGAAGGCTCTAACTTATTTGCATCTTATCAAACCACCTAAATCTGCAGGGGGTTGAATACTACTTGTAGGCACTGTATATATACATTATATATATCGACAAAAAATGACAGCAGCACTCCAACTTGAAGGTCTTTAGATGGCTTTATTCAAGGCCCACAGGGCGACCACGCGACGTTTCAGTCCCAAGTGACTTTTGTCTAGCCAAAAGTCATATGAGCAAGTACTTGGTTTGCTGGACAGATTTTCATCCTGAAACTTTAGTATTGCTCAAAATTTTATGTATGTGTATAATACATATGTATGTATGTGTGTGTGTGTGTATGTGTATGTATATATATATATATATATATATATATATATATATATATATATATATATATATATATATATATATATATATATATATATATATATATATATATATAATTATATTATATAAATATATATGCTAGATGGTGGCCCGAACCTAACGCATCGGGTATTCTAGAGTATGTAGTTTTATTTATAAAGATTTAAGAATAATGCAAAGCTGGGTTTAAATCCTGCACAAATCTCGCTGATTGCTGGCAACCAATCAGCAAAGCGTGGTAGAAATTTTGCGCCAATCACCAACGAGGATTTGCATAACAGACAGATGTAGACAGTTATATAGTAGGTGTGTGTGTGTGTATATATGTATGTATATATCTAATATATAAAGCTGTATGTGTGTATATCCGAGATTGGCATCTACACCGTCGCAGCTACAGCCGCAAAAGTTTGCAGAGTCACACGTCTGGACCCCGGGAGCGTCATAGGCTATGTTGTGAGGCGAAATTTTAACCCCGCGCATTCCAATTCACCAAACAATTTTGCCCCCATCTACATAATGGGGAAAAAGTGACAGTTACCAGTTGACAGTTGTGAATGAGAGGGACTTAATGATAGCGCCAAAGACTAACAGCACATACCAGCATATAGTCACTAAGGTGGGGCCCCAACATGAGATATTCACCACACACAGGGACATGTATACACACCACACGCACACAAAGAGTAACAGCAAATGTATAGTCGCTAAGGTGCAGCCCCAACATTGGATACTCACCACGCACCCGAACAAACACACACCACAAAGACACACACACACCCCCAAGGGGACACACACACACACACACACTCTATAGCGACACATGCACTCACCACACAGGGACACACACACACCACAAAGAGACACACACACACCACACAGACCCCCCCCCCCCCCACAGGGACACACACGCATAGCCACCCTATAGGGACACATGCACTCACCCCACAGGGACACACACACCACAAAGAGACACACACCACACAGACCCCCCCCCCCACAGGGACACACACACATACACACCCTATAGGGACACATGCACTCACCCCTCAGGGACACACACACACCACAAAGGGACACACACAACACGGATACACACACACACACCACAGACCCCCACACAGGGGCATACACACATACACACCCTATAGGGGCTCATGCACTTACCCCACAGGGACACACACACCACAAAGAGACACACACACACACCACACAGACCCCCCCACAGGGACACACACACATACACACCCTATAGGGACACATGCACTCACCCCTCAGGGACACACACAACACAGAGACACACACATCCCACACAGACACCCCCCCTACAGGGACACACACACACATACACACCCTATAGGGGCACATGCACTTACCCCACAGGGACACACACCACAAAGAGACACACACAACAGAGACGCACACCACACAGACCCCTTCCCACAGGGACACACACATACACACCCCAGGGACACACACACCACACAGACAGACACAGATGTGCACAAATCACCTCACACAACTCGCCTCATACGTGTGTTATCTTTATTTTCCAAACATAAACATCTGATTAAAAACAGCCAATGTGCAACACATGTGCCATATAGGGAATTAAGGCAGATGTCAGTCACATGAGCTGTCTATTATGTGTATGTGTGAGGTAACATATACTACCCGGCCAGAGGGAGGGTTTACTGTTGGCTGGAGATTTATTAGGCTGCCTATAGCAACCAATAATCACAGCTCAGCTTCTATTTTCCTACAGGTCATTAATATGACATATTCAAATTCAATGTTGTTATAGCTAACAGCAGTTATTTATTAACCCGGGCGTAGCCGGGTACTACAGCTAGTATATATGTATGTATATATGTATATATGTATGTATATATGTATGTATGTATGTGTGTGTATATGTGTGTGTATATGTGTGTGTATATATATATATATATATATATATATATATATATATATATATATATATATATATATATATATATATATATATAATTATATAATATATAATCAAAAAAATGGAAAAAATCAAAAAAATGGACAGCAGCACATCCTTTTCAATCACTTATGTGGATTTATTCCTGGACTGTGACGTTTCGGCTATGTTAGCCTTCCTCAAGCAGTACAGCCTTAGTGAAGTAGTGCACATATATAAGGCCCACACAGGGGCAATTACAATCAATAGTGGTTACATAATTTAGATATAAAAACTGTCTATATACAGTAATTAATAGTGAAAAGAAGTACCCTTTATATAGTAAAGTGCTTTTTAAATAGTGCTCAAGTGAAAACATTCTTAAAAAATTCTTATTAGAAAGTTAAAATATATCATATTCCCATAATTGGTACTTATCTATTCATTTCCCACACATGTATGCAAGATCACGATGATTGCACCTAAATTGCAGCCTGTATACAGCTCACCTATAACATCTCGATGTACATATATATATATTGTATATATACATGTCATGTGTTTGTATGCGTGTGCATATGTGTATCCCCACCGTGTCATGTGACCCGCAGCGTGTGTATATGTGGACCCGCTGTGCCACTTGGCCCACAGTGTGTGTGTGTGTGTGTGTGTGTGTGTGTGTGTGTGTGTGTACACGTGTGTGTTTCCCTGCTGCATCACTTGTCCCACCACATATGTTTGTATATGTGTGTTTAAATATGTGTATGTATACGGCTGTGTCGTGACCTGCTGCGTGTGTGTATGTGTAACATATATATTTTGCATATGTATATATTTACATATACTGTATGTATGATGTGACCAGAAGTGTGTGTGTGTATGTTCATGTATATGTATGACTTGACCTGCCGCGTGTGTGTATATTTGTACATGTGTGTATGTATGTAAACACACACACCTGTTTTCCCCCCTCCTTCCTGTTACCCCGTGCACTAGATTGCGGTCGGGTTTTTTTATTGCCTAGTGGTGTGGTGACATTTCAAGTGCGGAAGGATACAGTGAAGGCAGGAATATGGCAGTTGTAGTCATGATATCCACTCTAAATATTTTTTTGTTAATATTTACCGTATATACTCGCGTATAAGCCGAGTTTTTCAGCCCAAAAATTGGGCTGAAAAGTACCCCCCTCGGCTTATACGCGAGTCAGTGCTGTATACCGATGTATACATCGGTATATACCGATGTATACATCGGTATACAGCAGCCCCCGCATCCCCAGTAATGCAGGGCCCCCCCCCCGCGTCGCTCCGGTCACCTGTAAAGCTAACTATACTTATCACAGTCCCGCTGTCCGCGCCCGCTCGCCGCTGCCGTCCGCGATCCTCCATCTTCATGCGTCTTCTTCCTGTTTCTGTGCTCGTCGCAGGCAATGACGTCATTCCCTGCGACGAGCACAGGAAACAGGAAGAAGTCGCATGAAGATGGAGGATCGCGGACGGCAGCGGCGAGCGGGCGCGGACAGCGGGACTGTGATAAGTATAGTTTGCTTTACAGGTGACCGGAGCGACGCGGGGGGGGCCCTGCATTACTGGGGATACTGTATACTACCGCTGGGGCTGCTATACACTACTACTGGGGCTGTATACACTACCACTGGGGCTGCTATATACTACCACTGGGGCTGTATATACCTCTGGTGCCCTGTATACTACCACTGGGGCTGTATATACTGCTGGGGCCCTGTATACTACCACTGGGGCTGCTATATACTACCACTGGGGCTGCTATATACTACCACTGGGGCTGCTATATACTACCACTGGGGCTGCTATATACTACCACTGGGGCTGCTATATACTACCACTGGGGCTGTATATATCTCTGGGGCCCTGTATACTACCACTGGGGCTGTATAAACCACTGGGGCTGTATATACTGCTGGGGCCCTGTATACTACCACTGGGGCTGTATATACTACCACTGGGGCTGTATATACTACCACTGGGGCTGCTATATACTACCACTGGGGCTGTATATACCTCTGGGGCCCTGTATACTACCACTGGGGCTGTATAAACCACTGGGGCTGTATATTCTTCTGGGGCCCTGTATACTACCACTGGGGCTGTATATACTACCACTGGGGCTGCTATATACTACCACTGGGGCTGTATATACTGCTGGGGCCCTGTATACTACCACTGGGGCTGTATATACTACCACTGGGGTTGTATATACTGCTGGGGCCCTGTATACTACCACTGGGGCTGTATATACTACCACTGGGGCTGTATATACTGCTGGGGCCCTGTATACTACCACTGGGGCTGTATATACTACCACTGGGGCTGTATATACTGCTGGGGCTGCGTGTATACTACCACTGGGGCTGCTGTATCTACCTCTGGGACTGGTGTATACCACACTGCTGGGCGCTGTATACTTGTGCTAGGGTCCACCCTCGGCTTATACACGAGTCAATAGATTTTCCCAAGTTTTGGGGGCAAAAGTAGGGGGGTCGGCTTATACACGGGTCGGCTTATACACGAGTGTATACGGTACACCTTTTTGAATCTTTTGCTAGAAAAGTGTTTCATAGCACAACCACTTCAAATGTTAACTCTTTGTCACTTATATATCTATCATTTGTTGCTGCATTCCCAAAAATGTAGCATTTTCATTCATGTGTAAATGTAGCAGTAGGTGCTCTTGAAGTGATATAGCACTTTGAGGCTTTAGCTCCCAAGATTGTTTCCCCTCTCAGCACCAGCTTCTTTAACTTGATTAATAGCTCACTGTCTAACTTCTGTTACTGGTATCAGATGTCCTTCACATGGTAAGTCTTCAATCAAGCTATAGAAGTTGGGTCTGGGCTGGAAAATAACTCCGGAAGGCTGGGGCTCATGACCCTTCTGTCACACCCAGAGGACTTAATAATCTTCCCAATTGGATGTGTTAAAAAATATGTTTGTGTGCTGAGATATCATCTTATAAATGTGTCCCTGCCAAGTGCTGTGTAATGACTGTGTTTGACCGCGCAGGGACATGGTGTAGACGTGCCACAGAAACTCGTGATTTTACCACAAGTAAAAGTCATCTAGGGTACAAAATAATTGCCATCCTGAACTTCTAAATCAATAAACACCATGAATGGAAACCTCTAATTTCATTGAAGCCGCAGTGGTATTTCTGTGCTGGTCAGTTAATCGAATTCCAATATTATTTATGCATGTATTGCTTTGGACTCATCTGGCTATCACAGAGGAGCATTGTGGCTTTAAGTGTCCTCACTGCTGGCTGGCAGAATACTCTCCACTAATAGCTAGTCCCCCAGACCTAGTTTTAGCCTCTCATACGGCCAGATCAGAATTCTCACACACTGCACTGATGAGGGGCAATCACCCTGAGATGCAGCGTCTGCAGTTTGGAGTTCTGAGCTGGCAAAAATCCTAAGTCATATTAATAGACTTGTTAAAGGCTTGTCAATTATGACTTTTAGGATTGCTACCTTTATTATGTGACATTAGAGTTTGTCTACTTCCTCACTGAAGTGACAAATTGCATATGCAATTTCCCAGAGGAGCATTGCAGCTTTGTCTCCTCACTGCGGCTGGCGGAATACTCTCCGCAAGGAGAATAGCTGTTCCCCTAGACATTGCTTTGGCCTGGGCAACACAATCCTGTGTGTCAACCCAGCCTACAGACATCATTGTATTTTTTCATTACTTATTGCATAAGGTACATTTAGTGATATACTGTATATCTAAATCTGTACATGGCAAAAGTGATCTTCTCTTAAAACCATTTGTAACTGCAAAATGTACATCCTTCCGGTAGGTTGGACAAGACTGCAGAGCACGGGTTGTCTTGTAAAATCTCGTCTAATATAGAGTTTTTTCTTTTTGTCTTTTCCCATAACTTGCAGCGTTCCCTGGAAACCTCTTACATGTGAGTAATATCTAATATTTAGATCTTCATTGCTGTATTTAGAGATTACATCACAACCACTTGTAAGGATACTTTTATTTTTGAAAGAAAAAAATTGAGTGTAAACAGGTTTTGAGAACTCTGGTATCTTTAAACAGCTAATTGGTGAGGGTGTACCCCAACGATCTAATATTCTGACCTGGGGAAACAGGACAAGTTTTAGCATGAAAACCCCTTTAATGTCACGTGATTGATATATTCACGAAGCATATGGAGAGGTGGCGTCACACTAGGTATATGCTGGTATGTCAGCTGACACCTGCCTCTAACAGCAGGGATCGGCGGACCAACCAATCACTGCTGTTATCCTCTTTAAATGAAACTGTCGATTGCTGACCATGGTATTTAAGCGACTACCCAAAGTGAACGCTGGCATGGGAGGCAGTCGGCTTTTCTGCTATTCAGTAGCAGGGAACCTATGGATTGCTATGAAAACATGGGGCCAGTTGAACGCTCCATATATGTCATATGATCTCTCCTCTGATATCCAGCTTGCAGCTGGTGTCATAGATGACTGCGATTTTTACTATATATTGCAATACTGTGGTATATCTGCTTATGGTAGAAGCGATCAGATGAACACAGGTCTAAGTCCACTAAGGGGAAGTTCCAAATAAAGTAAATGGCAAGGAAATTGTTTTTGTTTTGTTTTTTTTAAAGTATACAAAAAATTAAATGTATAAAAATTCTAATCATTCCCCTTTTCCCCAGTTAAAGGGAACCTGTCATCAATTTTTATTTGTCTGAACAAAGACTACCACCTTAGGCAGTGCCTGTACTGTATTGCATAAAGATGTTTATTACCCCTGACTCTGACTCCCCCCCCCCCCCCCTATATACGTCCCAAAAACCTTTTGAAACTCTTCCATACTCTATGTAATTCCAGACAGTCCAGTACACGGTTAGCAGACCCATCGGACCCCTTAACCATGAACTTTAGAAAGTGGCTTTTTCAGGGTACAGGGGGCTAGAGACATGGGGGAACCCTTCCATGAATGCAGCATACCCGCTGCATTTAGTGGTGCTTTCACTTTGGACGCACCAGGGGGTGTCCAGGTCCTCTTTATCTTGTGAATACTGGTGAAAGTTTATCTTTATTAGCTCAGACTTATAGACCATCCTATGTTAATTTTGATATCCATTGTGTATGAATGGGAATATAAAGACATGTAATGTAAGTATTATTGTAGTAATTTTTTTTTTTTTAAATCGCAGGGGACCAACTGATGCCAATGGTTGTGATGCCTTTCATTCTGTCTCTGCTGCTGTGTAATTGGCTGAAGTGTCTGTAGAATAAGCGTCTGTTTTTCCATGTAGTCATTCCCATGGTCCATTACTGCCCTAGATTTCTTCTTGTTAAAGAGAGTTTGCTACTACGCTTCTTTCCTCTTAGAAGCCTAAAATGGTTTTACTTGTGTTTTGTCCTTGTCGTCTGTTGTCGTCTCCTAGCACTGTATCAAGACTGAAGATCGACTTGTGACATGCATTTTCGGATCTGTAATAAGAACACGTTGACGAGGATCAGCTGATGAATGCCGCATTGTGTAATATGGTTTTCTTCTTTATTATAGACGAAAAACCTGATATGCTTTGTGTAGTCACAGTTTTCTTACCATGTTACTCTAAATACTAACCGTGTCTGTAAGTAGAAACAAAACTTTTAGTGCCAACATATCTGATAGTTCAGGGGCTAATAAGCTTGTTCTGTATAAAGGGTTTGCCTGGTCTTCTGTTAAGTCTGTGTGAGTACAGACTTCAAGCTTCTGTCTGCTTGCACTGCAAAGATTCAGAAGTATGGAAATCATATATTTGATTTCATGTGATAGGCCGCTGTCACTGGCGACACCAGAGCATCCTGACAGTGTGTGGTGCACGATTTGTAAGTATCTAGAAGTCTGTAGTCAGAGTGACTGTAGACTTTTTGCAGACGACAGGACAACCCATTTAATATAGGAGGAGGGAGTTCATCAACTGTCAGGAACTTCTGTAGGAAGCAGAATGGTTTTGGAAGTCTAAGGCTGGAAACACTATGTCCGAGTGACAGGCGAGTTACTTGCACGAGTCTCAGATGATTCACCCGGGATGGCCTCCCCCTCTCTGGACGGGAGCAGTGGAGCTACATAGAAAAACATACCACTGACCGTATCCCGTCCAAAGAGGCAGGGGCCGTGCCGGGTGAATGATCCGAGACTCGTGTGAGTAACTCGCATGTCACTCGGACAGTGTGTTTCCTGCCTAATAATGATTTACTTCTACTACTGCTTGGCTGGGTTCGTTTCAGACAACTGTTCAAACGGTCTTCTGACGAGGGCTGCAAGGGCTGATCAGTGATAAACGAAGTTGATTGCACTCATTTATTCGACATTTACCGGTACATGTTAAAATATTTGCGGGTTAATACAAACAATCAAATAAACTTATATTATAATCTGCATCACAGTTCTACTGCTCACATGGTTGGTTCTCCCGCTGACCAATCATGACCACATGAACAATGCAACAAACAAGTGGATGATCATTAATTTACCTGCTGAACTTACTCACACTGGGTACGATTGTTCATCAGCCCATGTATAATGACCTTAAAGGGATTGTCCTGGGAAGCGGTAATGTTACCTTTCCACCCAACCACTTCGGCCGAGATTAGCTGCATTTTTCAAGTGACTAGAAAAGCATGTCAT
This sequence comes from Allobates femoralis, assembly GCA_033576535.1. Lineage (NCBI taxonomy): Eukaryota > Metazoa > Chordata > Amphibia > Anura > Aromobatidae > Allobates > Allobates femoralis. Next base: position 233,220,337 of record JARQOC010000002.1, read on the forward strand.
CAGATATTTTATGATGTCGGTCTACTCCATATTGCCTGATGGCTGCAGCCAATCATATGGCACAATAACCGGTAGATGTGTATGACAAAGTTTAATTATTTTACATATTTGGTCTCCTGGTTTTATTTTGCCTGGACAAACAGTTTTAAGACTTTAAGAGGTTTTACTGTATAGGAACAATCTCGTCACAATTATAATCTTAATTCCTCTATTAACTTCATTGCAGCCATAGTTGGCACTGATGGTCAAGGCATTGCCAAACTTGTATAATATGAGACATGGTAGCCATTGTTACTGCCTATTTAAATGTTGTTTTTTCTCTTCTATTATTTGGTAATGTTAATTTAGGTGGAAGATAATTGCATTTGCTTTAGGCTGGTTTCACTCTATCGGTTTTTTAATACTTAGAAAACTGCATTTCCCCGCAATTTTAAAACCTGATGCAACTGGATGCTGCCGCACCGTTATTATTACTGATCCGACTGTCTGATCTGGCATAATAACGGTGCAGGAGCATCCAGTTGTATCAGGTTGTATATGCTTTTTGGAAAGATCTGGTGAAAAATGTCATTTTTTGGTAAATGCCCCTAGTGGGTGTGTCATGAAACTGGCTTCTGGGCATGCTCAGTCAAAAAAACCAAGATCTGGCTTTTGGATCTGGGTTCCATAGAGCAACATTTTATTTTAGCCCGCATTGCCCTGGATCTAGTTGTTTTATGGGTTTTTTTTTTTTTTTAAAAAGCACAAAAATGTTTAAAACTGCGTTTTTTTTGGTTTCTTTTGAAAAACGTTCTAAGCATGATCTGACTGGAACCGTATGTGACCACATGCTGCCGCATGAGCCTGCATCCCCATTGAAAGTCAATGGTTGCATACAGTTTCAGCTAGGTTCAAAAAAGGTAGTGTGAAACCAGCGTTATCTAATTTGTTTTTTTGTCGTTCCAGACATTATGATTTAAGCCTGTTTTTGTTTCTTTTCTTTATTGTACATACCTTACATTAATTACATATATAAAACCCTTTTTATCTTTTAGCTTCAAACGGCAAACTCACAAGAAAACAACAAAATTAAAAACTAGTGCATAGTAAGAAAGGGAGGAAAGAAGACATAGGCTCTGTATACTACTCTTCCTCCTCGCCTGTACCTAACAGCGGGGGTCTGCACCATTGTCCACGATATAGCGCCCCTTGACTGTCCCTGATAGTCTGAATCTGCACACTGGATATAACGCGTCCAAGGAGCTACACTGATATCTCGTGGAGAAACTACAAGAGGTACAAACTGTGCACACAGTGGTTAAAACACGCTAGCTGACTCTGGTTACTCAGCCCTACCTATCGGTGGGGGTCGCTGCCCTAAAGATGCGATTTGGCACCCCCACTTCTGACGGCTTTTGCCCAGACCTGTCCCTGCGTCAAACAAGCCCAAAAGGGGAGGTTATGGATATACTCCCAAATGGGACAATATAGCGTTACAGCACTTATCTTTTCGCTGTGCTCAGTGTAATCCAGTCCCTTGATTACACCTCGACGCGTTTCACTCTGTCAAGATTATCAGGAGGCTGGTCTCTTGCATTCCATCTAGTGTGCTCGCTGATACTAGCGATCTTATGGGGAACCAGTTGACACTGTTCGTTTCCCTTTTACCACCTGTGGGTATTCAGGCCCCACCCCCTCATATGACATTACCTCCTGATACACAGTTCTCTCCCAATCACCTATGCACCAAAATTGATTAAAGTGTTTTCATCTAGGTTACCTGCTTTAATGTGCATATGCTGGTATGCGTTAATCAGCGTCATGTCATGTCATGTCCCTGGACTGTACGCGGGGTCCGCCCCCAGCCCTCCTGGAACGCAAGCCAGGAGCTTCATCCCTGAGCAGGCCGAAACGGACCTTGCTACGTGTAAGCGTACCCGCATCACGGACATGCGGCGTGCCTGAGCAGCGAGGCGGCGGGACTCTCGTAGCAGCTGTGACGTCACGTCCTGCGTGTCACAATGGGTGCTTGCGCACTACAAGATGTGACACATTGTGCTGCGGGTATGCTAGGTGATTGGGAGGGAATTGTGTATGAGGAGGCGATGTCATACAAGGGAAGGGACCTGAGTACTCATAGGTGGGAATAGGGAAACAAGTAGTATCAACTGGTTCCCTGTCACATCTCCTGTATCAGGGAGCACACTAGATGGAGTGCAAGAGACCATCCCACTGATGATCTTGACAGAGTGAAATGCGTCGAGGTGCAATCAATTGACTGGTTAACCCTGGACACAGCGAAAACGTAAGTGCTGTAACGCTATATTGTCTCATTTGGGAGTATATCAATAACCTCCTTTTTTGGGGTTGTTGGACACATGGGCAGGTCAAGGCACAAGTCATCAGGAGTGGGGGTGCCATATCGTATCATTAGGGCGCCGACCCCCACCGATAGGTAGATCTGAGTTACCAGGGTCAGCCAACTCATGTTTTAACCACTGAGTGCACAGTATGTTACCTATGATGGTTTCTCTATAGGTACCGTTACACGCAAAGATAGTAGAAACGTCACGTGTTTGGAGTCGTTCAAACGACATCGTTAGGACGTCGTTGTGTGTGACATCAAGATACGACTATGATAAATCGTTGGATCGCTGATCGCAGATTTGAGAACATGTTCTCAAATCAGATGACCTGCGATCAGTCAACCTGCTGCATTGTTGTGTGTGACACTGTGTAAACTATGTGGATAACGACTTTGCCTATTCACCGCAATGAACAAGGATCATTCGCAGGGTTGTGCGAACTATCGCTGCACATAACATAGCTCGTGCATTGTGCACGACATATATACGTGAGACATCTCACCAATAATGTCAAAACAATGTCCTAAACGAGCGCTCGCCCCTGAGATCATTAGAGATATCCTAACGACATTGAAGCGTGTAACGGTACCTTTTGAGAGATCAGTGTAGCCCCTTGGGCACGTTATATCCAGTGTGCACTGTTTCAGACGAACAGGGACAGTCAAGGGCTTATGTAGGGAAAACCATCGAGGAGTGGGGGCACCATACCGCTGACTAGGGTGCCAACCCCTGCTGTAAGGTAGAGGTGTAGAGGGAGAATAATATACAGGGCCTTCCTCCCTTTCTTACTGTGCACTATAGTTTTTCATTTTGTTTTCTTGTGAGTTTGCAGTTTGAAAAGAAAAGATAAAAAGGGTTTTATATATGTAATTCTGTTCTGTGGAGACCCTATTACAATCAAAAACGATGTACTACATACCTTACATTAGAAGTAGAGAGTTTGTGTTGCAATTTACTCCCAATTAGAGATGTGCGAGTTAATTTGCAGGAGTCGTGACGAGCGTACATGTCTGTGGTCTAACAGCTTGATAGTGGACCCGTCAATCCATTACCTTCCAGTCTCCCTAGTGTGACTTTTGATTAGCAGAGCTGGTGTCACGCACAGATGTCATCGCATCAGTCCTGGCTAAAGAAAAGCCACACCCAGGGCACACCAGAAGATAAGACATTCATATCATTGACCTGGACCAGAGTCCCACAGTGGGAGCTCATCTTTAATTGGAAGTATATTGCATCACAAACTATATTTTCCCCACTATGCCATAGTTGTGTAGCCGACTCCTGCAGTTTTGATTTCTGGATATTCTCCATCTGTTATCCTCTGCTCATTTTTTTAAATTATTTAATTGTTAATTTGTGGCCTTGGCATAAGAAGTGCCATCCTTTTTAGAATGTGTGTGAGTGTATATATAATATATACATTTTAGAATATGGAATCATTGCCATACAAATGCACAACCTCATACTGTCAAATGTTTGTAACTTTTAATTGCTTTGTATGTTGACTACAAACACTACTTTAACCTCTATAACACAGGTTCCTACAGTGACAGTGAAGTCTTTCTAGGTTCCTATTTCCATGGACCAGTGTCATGTGATCTGATGTGATTTGTGTATTTAAGGTGATTAAAAGGCGAATGTGAGAATGACAGTAAGGTGCTGGGGCATCTCTAGTACTTGAGTGAGGAAATGAAGTGTGTTTGGTATTTATAATGTACTTGTACTAAAAGTCATGTCACTGGTCCTAAGTTTTCTTTTTTTTCTCCCTAATTCTGCATTTCTTTTCCTTTTTAGATATAGTGATAAACTCTACTGCTGTTTTGTTGTGTTTACTGTTGGGATACATTAGTTTCCACTCAATTTTATGTCAATTCCATCCAACTACACTCAGCTTGAAAAGGACAGCGCTCTGAGCAACGGGTCAACATATCTAACCATTGTTACAGAATAGTCCTATTATATAGGATTTCAGGTTCCCTTTAAAGTAGCTTTGTTGCAGTCATTATAAGGCTGGCTTCACACTTGCAGATGCATCTGCAGCGTTTTGCAGATGCATCTGCAAGTATCAGCATGCAGACCACGGCCGTGTGTGAATGCTCTCATTGATTCCTATATGTGAGCCGTAAGCAGGCGTATGCCTGCTTACAGATCACATCTCTCCCGCCCGCACTATGGACGCGAGATGTTGCGTCCAAGGTGCGGGGCGGGAGTGTGTGATCTGTCAGCAGGCATACGCCTGCTTACGGCTCACATATAGGAATCAATGAGAGCATTCAGACCGCGGTGCGCCCTATTATAAACATAGGGACCGCGGTCTGCATGCTGATACTTGCAGATGCATCTGCAAAACGCTGCAGATGCATCTGCAAGTGTGAAGGCAGCCTTACATCCCTCAGATGCAGCTGTACTGCAATACAGGACAATTGTAACTAGATAACTGTAGACTCAAGACAACACTTCTGGTCTCCTTCAAAGTCATGTAGTCTTGGCACTACAAGTCCATTCTAGCAGCATCTCTCCCATAAAAAGATAAAGCCAAAGCAGGTACACCTCGCTTTAAGGCACATATGCTCCTAGAATTGACCTGTAACAACAGGACTGCATGAATTTTGTCAGATCAAAACTGCCCTCTTAACTC
>JARQOC010000002.1:233225419-233350561 GCA_033576535.1 Allobates femoralis
CTGCACCGCAGCTCCAAACACGCTGTGGGTGGGTAAAGAATAGTGAGGATGGGATTTCTTGAAATCCCATCCACTATGCTTGTACTGTACTACGCAGCGTTTTAGATGCAGAAGCAAGACGCTGCATACACTGATCGTGTGCACACACCCTGACTGCATCTCTGCTGATATGTCACAGGACAGGGAGGGGTTAAATACCAAGTATTTAATATGTTTTGGAAATAAAGAAGATTCCCCTTATTGATATCAGATAAAACAAATGACCGACCACAATCCACTCTACCAAAACCAATATTACCAGATACAAGTCTGAAATACCACTACACCGTGACCAGATCACATATTACCATGACATAGTACCTAAATAATGCCACATACAAGGAACAAATACTGCCACACCATTACCAAAGCACATAAAACCATAATGATCAAATGCTACCACATATAAGGTATAAATACTGCGACACCATGAGACCTCATATTACCACCACATAGTGACCGAATAATACTACATACAAGGGACAAATACCGTAATGTCATGACCAAAGTACATAATGCCACCACATAGTGACAAATAATACTAAATTAATAAAAATGTAAAAAAGCTCTGCATATAGTGTCAGTGTACAGGCAATGCAATGATCACCATTGACATTCTACACAGGAGCTCTGTATATAGTGTCAGTGTGTGTGTTATAAGTAAGGCTAAGGTCACACTTGCAAAATTCTAAGTTCCCTGCGTTGTTTGCATAGAACTTACATTTTTTTTTCTCCCTACGCAGCCTGTACGCAGCCTTCACGCAGGCTGAGAAGCGGCGAACTCGGCCCCTAGCACCCCGCTGTGTTTCCTGGATACCAGCTACACAGCGGGCTATGGGGAGTGCAATATGCACTACGCATGCACCACGCACAGGGGAACGCATCACGATGCGTTCCCCTGTGCGTGGTGCAAATTGCACTCCCTGCAGGGTTGCTAGGGGCCACATTCGCCGCTACTCAGCCTGCGTGAAGGCTGCGTAGTGAGAAAAAAATTCTAAGTTCTATGCAACCAACGCAGAGAACTTAACATTTTGCAAGTGTGACCCTAGCCTTATACACATACTCACGAGTGATGTCTCTAGGTGAAGTTCTTTATCTGTCGCAGACCGATATCACGTCTTCTATGTAGGACTCATCTCTGCAGAAAATAACATAGTTAGCTATACCTGACTCACTTCCAGAGCACAATCCACACTTTTCCCAAGATTTCTACAATACATGAAATGACAAAAAAAGAAACATAGTGCCGCACTACATAGTAACAGTGCTCCAGTGTCATTCTGTGCCTGCTCATCCTTGTCAGTAGACATATTTGTCTGATGGCAAAGATGTAGCAGAGCTGAAGACAAAAGACCCGTGGATTACGTCAAAACAAGGATTTTTTAATTAAAGATGGTGTCCCTAAATGTGTTTTGTTTTATTTTTAAGTTAAAAAAAAAATTCATTTCTGTTTACTAGAAATTCATGTTGGCCATGTCTAATTTGTCATGACACCATGAAGTTTGGGCTTAGTACCAGCTAATAATACAAAGCTGGCCTGGTACTAACCCTTTTATTACGCAGGGTGCTACTCACCACCAGAGCCACTGGAAGAGCTGGGTAAAGTGCCTGGAAATGGTGCTATGATGAATGCACCATTTTCAGGGGTGGCTGTGGTTTGCGATTTTCAGTGTGGGAGGCCAAGAAAGCTTGGGCCTTACCATGCTGAGAATCCCAGCCCCTTGCTGCCTTGTTTAACCTGGCTGGCGATCAACATATCACGGGAGCCCACACATTTAAAAAAATATAGATATTTTACATAAGTTTAAAACAAATATTAGGCTTCTCTGTCTTTTGATTGCCAGCCAAGGTAAAGCCAGGGAGCTGGAGGTGGCAGCCCGTAGCTGTCTGCTTTATCTGCGCTGAGAATCAAAAAATCTGCGGAGCGCTACGTCATGTTTTTTTTAGTATTTATTTGTTTTCACACATATGTGTGACAGGCCCAACAGCTAATCACAGACACTGACACAGAGAATGGGCATCTGTGATTGGCTGCTTAGGTAACCTGAACGCAGCCCGTTCTAGAATGTATGGGCTGGTTGTAGATTACTCGAACAGCCAATCACAGATGCCCATCCTCTTTGACCGCATCTGTGATTGGCTGTTGTGGTCTGTCACATATAGAAGTGTGAAAATAAATAATTTTTAAAAACATGACGTTGCGCTCTGCAGAATTTTTGATTCTCACCGCAGATAAAGCGGACAGCTACGGCCTGCCACCCCCAGCTGCCTGGCTTTACCTTCGATGGTGATCAAAAGTCAGGAAAGCCCAATATTTTTTTATAAATTATTAAAAAAAAATGAGTGAGCTCCCGCCATATCTTGATCGGCAGCTGGGGGCTGGGATTCTCAGCATGGTAAGGCCCAAGCATTCTGGGCCCCCGATGCTGAAAACGGCAGCCCACAGCTACCCCTGGAATTGGCGCAGTCATCATAGCGCCATTTCCAGGCGCTTTATTCGGCTCTTCCAGTGGCCCTGGTGGGGGGTGGCACGCTGGGTAATAAAGGGGTTAGTACCAGCTTTGTATTATCAGTTGGTACTAACCCTGAAATTCATGGCATCACGCCAAACTAGACATGGCCACCATGACTTTCTAGTAAACAGAAAAAAAACACAACACAGAGAAAATAGATGTTTAATAAAACTCAAACACATTTAGGGACTCCATCTTTAGTAAATAAAAAAAATCCTTGCTCAGACGTAATACACAGGTCTTCTGTCTTCAGCTCTGCTACATCTTTGCAATCAGACAATATGTCTGCTGACAGAGATGAGCAGGCACAGAATAACAGTAGAACACACCTGTAAGTGATAGAAGCGCTCAGCTGGCCTCCAGCCGCCGACCGTGTTTCCTGTGCATTGCAAATAATGCATACTTTCAAACACATGGCTATTTTTGCAAGCGTTAGAATGCATTTTTGCAATGCAAGTCTACGGTACATTGCATTTGTGCTGATTTACAACGGATCCGTTGCAATGGACAGCGTAAACGCAATGTTAACAGCTGCGAGGAGGGGAGACAGAGCCCTGGATACCGCCTAGTCAGTCTACTGATGGTACTATCATACACATTGCCCAGTATGTCCTTCCAGCCTTTGTGGCACTATTATGCCCATTGCCCAGTATGTACTGCCTGCCTCTGTGGTACTATCATGCTAGTACTACCACCAGTGACTGTCAGGACATGCTGGGGGGGCATGATAGTACCAAAGATGCTGGCAGGACATATTGGGCAATGTGCATGCATGATAGTACCACCAGAGGCTGGCATAACATGCTGGCCAATGGGCATGATAATCATGGCCATTGCCCAGTAGTTTGTCCTGCCAGCCTCAGCTAAGGGTCCCAGGCAGTTACCTTCTCATCCGTTCTGCTGCTGGCTGGGAGTCCTGTATAGTACAGCATGTAGTGTGAATGCCACACTATGGAGATGCTGCTCCTACTACTGCCACATGGAGGCGAGGCTCAGGACCACATAGAGATTACAGGGGCCGCATAAGGGGCGGATGTGGGTCCCAATCAGGGGCGTACATAGAGATCAATGGGCACTCTCAGGGGCGTGCATAAAGATCATGGGGCCAAATCATAGGCGTACATAGATAATATGGGGCACAGTCAAGGGCGTGTATAAAAATCATGGGGCCCACTCAGGGATCGTACATTGAGATCATGGGGCCCACTCAGATGCGTACATAGAGATCATCATGGGGCCCACTCAGATGCGTACATAGAGATCATCATGGGGCCCACACATAAGCGCACATAGCGATCACGGGGCCCACTCAGATGCGTACATAGAGATCATCATGGGACCCACTCAGATGCGTACATAGAGATCATCATGGGGCCCACTCAGATGCGTACATTGAGATCATCATGGGGCCCACACATAAGCGCACATAGCGATCACGGGGCCCACTCAGATACGTACATAGAGATCATCATGGGGCCCACACATAAGAGCACATAGAGATCACGGGGCCCACTCAGAACCGCACATAGAGATCATTATGGGGCCCACACATAAGCGCACATAGAGATCATGGGGCCCACTCAGATGTGTACATAGAGATCGTCATGGGGCCCACACATAAGCGCACATAGAGATCACGGGGTTTACTCAGATGCGTACATAGAGATCATCATGGGGCCCACATGTAAGCGCACATAGAGATCATGGGGCCCACTCAGATGCGTACATAGAGATCATCATGGGGCCCACACATAAGTGCACATAGAGAATGGGGCCCACTCAGATGCGTACATAGAGATCATCATGGGGCCCACTCAGATGCGTACATAGAGATCATCATGGGGCCCACACATAAGAGCACAGAGATCACGGGGCCCACTCAGATGCGTACATAGAGATCATCATGGGGCCCACACATAAGCGCACATAGAGATCATGGGGCCCACTCAGATGCGTATATAGAGATCCTCATGGGGCCCACACATAAGCGCACATAGAGATCACAGGCCCACACATAAGCGCACATAGAGAACACGGGGCCCACACATAAGCGCACATAGAGATCACGGGGCCCACTCAGATGCGTACATAGAGATCATCATGGGGTCCACAAATAGGCGCACATAGAGATCACGGGGCCCACTAAGATGCGTACATAGAGATCCTCATGGGGCCCACACATAGGCGCACATAGAGATCACGGGGCCCACTCAGATGAGTACATAGAGATCATCATGGGGCCCACACATAAGTGCACATAGAGAATGGGGCCCACTCAGATGCGTACATAGAGATCATCATGGGGCCCACTCAGATGCGTACATAGAGATCATCATGGGGCCCACACATAAGCGCACATAGATTTCATGGGGCCCACTCAGAGACGTACATAGAGATCAACATGGGGCCCACACATAGGCGCACATAGAGATCATGGGGCCCACACATAGGCACACATAGAGATCATGGGGCCCACTCAGAGGTGTACATAGAGATCATGGGGCCCACTCAGATGCGTACATAGAGATCATCATGGGCCCACACATAAGTGCACATAGAGATCAAGGGGCCCACTCAGATGCGTACATAGAGATCATCATGCGGCCCACACATAGGCGCACATAGAGATCATGGGGCCCACTCAGATGCGTACATATAGATCAACATGGGGCCCACACATAGGCGCACACAGAGATCATGGGGCCCACTCAGATGCGTACACAGAGATCATCGTGGGGCCCACACATAGAGATCATGGGCCCACACATAAGCGCACATAGATTTCATGGTGCCCACTCAGATGTGTACATATAGATCAACATGGGGCCCACACAAAGGCGCACACAGAGATCATGGGGCCCACCCAGATGCGTACACAGAGATCATCGTGGGGCCCACACATAGAGATCATGGGCCCACACATAAGCGCACATAGATTTCATGGGGCCCACTCAGATGTGTACATATAGATCAACATGGGGCCCACACAAAGGCGCACACAGAGATCATGGGGCCCACCCAGATGCGTACACAGAGATCATCGTGGGGCCCACACATAGAGATCATGGGCCCACACATAAGCGCACATAGATTTCATGGGGCCCACTCAGAGACGTACATAGAGATCAACATGGGGCACACACATAGGCGCACATAGAGATCATGGGGCCCACACATAGGCGCACATAGAGATCATGGGGCTCCGTGAGGTTAGGCTCTCACTGCACCCCAGTATGGTGCCATCAGGGAGCTCCCACAGTGTTTGCTTCATACTAAGGCCTGTCATGCCCTGTGGGACCTCCCTGAGGGCACCATGCTGGGGGCAGTAGTAGAAGCAGCAGCATCTCCTCACACTACAGGCCCCCAGCAGGTGTCACTGGATGGTGGAGGCTGCAGCACGGTCTGGGACCCCCAGGCCCCAGACTGATGATGGCTGAGGAGCCCATTTCTTATGGAAGAATCAGAATGGGCTCCTCAGTCACTCAGCACTGCAGGACGACCTAACACACTGCTCACCCCCCCTGCCCCCCCTAAACAAAGTCTCTGAGTCCTGCCCTGGCCAACCGCCTTTATAGTCACCATGCCTGGGCTGCCGCCTGACTGTCTGCGGGTCTGCTGGGGCGACGGCGGGTGACGGTCCTCAGCCCGCTCTCCTCTACAGTGACTCTGCCGGCTGCGCTGCAGACACAGCCTGGATGGAGACAGTTATCGCAGGCTGAGACTGTCTCCATCTGCGCACGCGCCGGCAGTGTCGCGCTGCGCAGAGGAGGCTGAGCGGCACCACAGCAGGCAAAGCACGGAGAGCTCTCTCCGTGCTTTGCTGCTGCAAGAGGACAACTATCAAGAACATAATCATTCACTAATCATATTGGCAGTGCGCCGATATGATTAGTGATAATACCGGGGGCCGGGGGGGCCCCTCACACTGTCACAGACGCATCTCGGGCCCAGGGGGGTATGGGGGCGTGACTAAGTGGGCGGGGCTAAAATGTGTCGGGGCCCCCCGGGGGATCTCCCGATCTCCCGCCGGGCCAGTCCGCCCCTGATCAGCTTCATATACTAGGTACCATTTCAATCCAAGAAGAACACATAGAATTCATGCACGAAAAACAAATGTCTGAATCACTTTTTGCAGTGTCTGGCAGACACTTCACATGGTAGACTAGGGAAAATCTTTAAGAAATCTGCAACCATTCTGCAACATAACGTGAGATGTATTTGATTTAAATATCAAAGTTGTAGATCAAGTTCAGCTGCTGATATTTTTCCACTGTGTGGATATAGTTAGGTTAATTGGATATTACAGTGGTGATCTTTTAAATAGAAACACCTCCATCCAGTCTCTCAGATGTAGCTTCATTGGCAGTTGGATGAGCATTGAGCTCATCCAAGTTCTACATTTTAATAATCCTTGAGATCTCAATTTAGAAAATTACATCAGAAAATTTGAAAACCAATACTTTAGATATCTATAAAGCAGCTAACATAAAAATGTACTCAGTTACTCATTAATTCTTAATACTGTACAGTGGGATAATTTACCTTAAACTACAGAAGAAGAACTGGAAAAATAATATACTGTATATACAGTCATGGCAAAGGTGTTTGCATCCTTAAATTTGTTCTGGAAAGTAACATTTCTCCCATAAAAGTATTGCAGTTATACATGTTTTGTCATCCACATGTTTATTTCCTTTGTGTCGATTGGAAAAATGTACTATTGGAATAGGGAAAGGGGAATATTGCCTCACCAGTATTCTCCTCCAAGGGCATGTGCCTAGAACCGGTGGCCGGTACCCATGATGAGTATAATGGAATAGAAGATCCGGCCCCACAAGTTTCTTCGTGCATTTAAAATCTGTTTATTCTTTCATACAAATTCCAAGAATATCCTGAACCGACCGGGAAATCTGTGTACCCTTATTCATGATATTCTCGGAATTTGTATGAAACAATAAACAGATTTTCTATTCTATTGGAAAAACACAAAAAAGTAAGAAAAAGAAGGCAAATTGGGAATAATTTCACACAAGACTCCAAAAATGGGTTGGACAAAAATGTTGGCACCCTCAACTTAATATTTGCACGCCCATTGGAATAAAAAACTGCAAGCAATCAATTTTTATAAACACCAAGAAGCTTCTTACACCTCTCAACTGGGATTTTGGACCTCTCTATTTCTGCAAACTGCTACAGGTTTCACTTTTTTAAGGTGCTTTTTCCCTACAACAATTTTAAGATCTCTCCATAGGTGTTCAATGGGATTTAGATCCGGACTCATTGCTGACCACTTCATAACTCTCCAGCGATTTGTTTTCATCAATTTCTAGGTGCTTCTTGTAGAATGCATGCAAAAATTGTCATGCTAGAGCAAACATGACCTAGGATGCAAACTCAGCTTTCTGACACTAGTCCCTCCATTGTGACCTAAACTCTTTCAGTAATCTTCAGATTTTATGATGCCTTGCACATAGTAACTACCCCCTTCTGCTGTATCCCCACCTGTCCCTCTTAGACTGTGAGGCCTTGTGGACAGAGTTCTCTCCCCTCCTGTACCTGCATGACTTGATTGTCCACATTGATTGTACTTGTCATTGTCTGCCCTTTCAATATGTAAAGCGCCATGGAATCTAATGGCGCTATATAAATAATAATAATAAATAATAGTCAGGGCATCCAGTGAAAGAGATAGCAAAATAACCCCAAAATATATTTGAAACATAACCTTGTTTTACTGTAGGTAATGTGTTGTTTTCCTTGCAGGCCTCATTCCATTTTCAGCAAATAGTAGAATGATGTTCTTGAATCTTTACCAAAAAGATCTTTCTTAATTTCATGAAGATTTACTAGAAGGATTTTAGCTTTCATACATTTTGGCAAACTGTAGTCTACCTTTTTAATGTCTCTGTGTGAACTGTGGGTTCCTCTTAGGTATCTTGCAATGACCTTTCATTTCATTCAAATGTGGACAAATAGTTTGTGCTGACACTGATGCACCCTGAGAATGCAGAACAGCTTGAATTTATTTGGAACTCGAGGCTGTTTATCCACCATCCGGACTACCCTTTGTTATAACCATTCACCAATTCTTCTTTGCCATCCGTGTCCAATGATTAGCTACAGTGCCATGGATTGTAAACTTCTTGATTATTTTGTTTGCCGGGGACAAATGAACTTAAAGATCTCTGTAGGTGAACTTGTAACCTTGACATTGTTGATATTTTTCAACAATTTTGGTTATCAAGTCCTCACAGTTCCCTTCTCATCCTTCTGTTCTGTATGCTTAGTGTGGCACACACAGACACACAAAGCAAAGAATGGGTCAACCTCTCCCCTTTACATCTGATATCAGGTGTAGTTTTCCTATTTCAATACACAGAAATAGAAGAATCAAGCACATTTATGTTTTGCACAGTGAAGTAATTTTCATTTTTATTTTATCTATAAAAGCATCACCATCAAAACTGAAAGATTGCCCCAATCCAAATATTCAAAAAATGTCCTAGATAATTTATTGATTGGTCTGTACGTTTCAAGGGACTACTCCTTACTCAAAACCTCATAACCTTATGATTTTCATACCGCCCACCCCTGTAACTTACCACGGTAGAGTTTTAACGAGCATGATGTGCTTGTAACAAAGTTGTTTTCGTACAAATTTATAAAAGTGCCAAGTAATTTATCTGGACCACTTTGGGGGTTTTGTGTGAAATTATGTCCATTTCGTCTTTTATTCTGTTTTTTTTTGTGTGCTGTTCCAATACACACAAATTAAATAAACATATGTTTAACAACATATGTAATTGCAATCATTTTCTGAGAGAAATACTTGAGTTTGTGGAATAATTTCAAGGGTGCCAACATGTTCAACCATAACTATATATCCCACTAGTGCAATTCTTATATTACAGTCATCAATGACATATAAGGCTATTTCCAAAATGCATTAATGAACTTTATAATATTCAGTGTAAAAATGCCTTATAATATGTCTTACCTTATGTCTCCTTAGCTTTAGCCAGTGATGGACGTCAGACAGCACAATGTTGGCGCAATTAATTGAATGCTGTGTTAAAATATCCTTTGTTGACACAGAAATATTTCAGGCACTAATGACAGATTGGGACTTTGAGTAGACAGAAACATTTCAGTTTCTAATTTACATAATGTGACCGTAATCAGATTACTGTAAAGTTCCCACTATTTGGTCACTACTTCTCCTTAACATTGTTCTTCTTTACAACCTTCCAGCCATCATGTCTGGATGACTAACCACCACTGCAATTGATAGCACATCATTCATAATCAGTTAATTATTCCAGAGGAAATAGTCTTATTTTCTAAGTCTATACATAATGATGATTTGTAATTTTAGTACATTGTTCTAAACATCATGAAAGATAAATTTGCTTTGAAAATGTAAATCTCATTTTTTTCAGGTCAGATGATCTTTTCAATAGTTCAACAATATAAAATACCAGAATAACAATGGAATCAATAATATTTTTCGTCTTTTATTTCTTCCATCATATTCAAAGTGGCTCTGAAGTTTACATACCTGTGCTTAGTATTGGTAACGTTGCATTTCAATTGTCTAGTTAGGGTCAAACATTTCAAGGTAGTTTTTTACAAGATTCTCAAAATAAATTGCTGAAAATTCTCATTGTCTATTGCTCCAGATAGAAAATGCATACACTTTTATAGTTCTGCTCATAAATTTTCCTTGAGATTGAAGCCTAGGCGTTTTGATAGTCGATTCATTATCCTCACTTTGTTTTTCATAGCCATTTTGCCACAACAACTTTAACATCTCAACAATTCCTTCCTTCTTTTTTTCCTTCCATCCTCCCTTCCTCATAATTCCATCTATATTGTACACCACCAGTTTTACTTGCAGTAAATCATCCTCACTACATGATGTTATCACTCCCCAGATTCATGGTTGAGATGGTGTTCTTTGATTTTTAAGACTACGACTTTTTTTTATGCGTAATGATGCTAATTATGGCAGAACAGTTTGATTTCTATCAGATAAGAGGACATTATTCCAATACATAATATATTTATCTTTGTGTGCAACTTTTTTATGATGGTTTTGGAGATGTAGCTCCTTGCATGCTAATCTACCTTTTACTTCATATAGGACAAGATATTGTTTCTCTTATACCTGTTTTCTCCATCCTTTCCACAAAGTCTTTAGTTTCTGGTTTTAGATTCATTTGTATGATTTGCATGTTCATCTCTAGAAGACAAAAGGAGTCTCCTTTCTGAACTGTATGATCATCTCATGAGTATTACACTTGAAGATGATCACATAGACAGATGTATTTATCACAAATGATCAGGATTACCAACTTATTTAAATTAAAAAGTTTACTTTTATTAATACAAAAGTTAACATTTTTCAAGACCCACAAATTAACAGACAGTACAAAACATATATACACAGTAGGGCAGTAGGGAAAATACAATCAATCACCGGTATAGGAGGTCATAAATGACCATATTTCCAACTCCTAACTAACAGTGGGGAATAATATGATCCCAAGCAAGTGATGCCCCCACTCAAAAAATGCTTGCCCTAGTCCCTTCTTATGTGAAGGTTAAGAGAATGGCAAGTATTGGAGATGGATAGAACCCATTTCAAAACCTTGCTGGTGATCCAAGGTTGTTTTGAAGTATTCTTTTAACGGGGGCCTTTCATCCGGTCTTTTTGTGTTTCCCGATTTTTATAGACAATTCCTCCATGCTTGACACGTTTCGCCCTTCGTTATGTTACAGGGATCATCATAAATACTATGGATTGTATTTATTGCTGTGTCTAGAGACAAAAGGTCAAAGCATTATGTTCCACTTATCGACTCAACGGTATATACAATGCAGATCAATCTATCTTCATATTAAGACAATAATAGATAGCCTTAATCTAGCTGGTTAAATATGAGTGCTCCCATATCCCATATATAATACAAGTTATAAACTATTATGTGTCCTCCATATAAAGAAATAATACCTTATGGCCGATACAGGTCAGAATCATTAATAATTTCAGTGGGCAAACATACACAGGAAACGAAAAATTGACCAGGCAGATAGGGTAATGCTTTCTTCTAAAGAGATAAAAGAGAAACATATACTAAATGATTTAAAAATCTATTTAATAGAGTGTGTACTACTCAAAAAGTACTGATTTAAACCTTACCCTAGATGTAAGATATGTCGCCCCAGAGCAATCATCCACATTGGTAGGTGCAAGGGTGCTATAGTAACAGATGTTTATACCTGATGTAGATACAAAAGGATGATATAAGGGCAATGTTACCCGTTGTGTACCTTAGATACCAGCCAGTGAGCGGAGAAGGCTGGTAACTAAGGTATACATCGAGTATCTAGGCATTGCGTGCTGCCTAGTTACCCGCAGTTTACCCTGGATACCAGCCTGCAGACATCATGAAAACGATATAGAAATCATTTCCACGATGTCGCTGGTAAAATGATCGCTGGTGAGTCTGCCTGTGTGACAGCTCACCAGCGATCATCCGTCAATGTCGTCAGCGATCAGATCGGGTAATGACACAAAACGGCCCGTTCAAGTATTAATCAGATCACCACTATTTACAAAAAGCCTATGTGCAGAAAATTCAAATATACAAAAATGTTTAGAAAAAAGAGGTGTAACTCAGTTGTTCATTTATCCCACTGGGGTGGACACTATTAAAATTGTAAATCCACCTAGCTTCTTTTTGAAGTTGGACCCTATCAAAATCTCCTTTTCTTGGTGAGGGTTTAGGTACCTCCAAGACTCTGACATTTAGACATTTTGGGTTCCCTAAGTGATATTCCCGTACATGCCGTGCTCGCGCAGTATCCCTATCATTTCTAACATCACCGAGATGTTCATCAAATCTTTTGCGTATTTCTCTCTTTGTCTTACCAATGTAGTCACATAGACAGATGTACCCTTAAGCATATAGGAATTGCTCTCATGGATGTATCAAATTTGTAGAAGTCCATAGTTCTTTTTCCAAAATCTTAGATATTTTATTTTGCTTCTTTCCTTGATGATTTGTTTTGCCTTTTCCACGTAACATTCTACAAATGCCGACCTTTGGGGCTCATTTACACATATTCCCCATTTTTAGGTACAGTAAGCAGTAAACTTGTGGAAAATGCAGGAAAGCTGGGATATTTGGCTAAATTAGAAATAATGTCAAATTAATTAAGATTCATTTTTATAATTCTGCTCATTTACCCTTTTAATTACGTCAACAAATGGAATAGGAATCAAATCAACAGATGCCCAGTTAAAATGCAGAAATGCTGAAATACTGTCATCTTCATGTGTTCACAAAGAAGCTGACAATGCATTTCAGTTACTTCTAAGAATCGAAACTCAAATGGTTTTACTTCTCCTGATTATTGACTACTTCATGGTTTCATTACTTTTTAACTGTAACATGGATAAAATGATATAATGTAAATACCACCGTAAGCTTACATTTTATTATTGTATATTTGATTATACCTTAAGGCTCAAAACCAACTGACAAAAGACAGATAATTTTAAATGTGCAATTGAGCTACAGTTATAACATGGTCATGGGTGTTAAAATCCTATGGCTGTATGATGTTAAAAACTACATGTTTTCTTGGTGCCCACAAGGAATTGTTCTCTTCTCAGTATGCAATTTTTTTTATAATAAAAATAATTATTAATATAATTATTATTAATATACAATGTTATTAAATGCTTTTACCCACAGCATTTAATGTGCTTAAATATGACTAATTCAAGATTCAAGAAAGTTCGTAAACTCACCATAATTAGTGGACAACCATGTGGACTAAGTATCATAAGGTCAGTAATGCATCTGTCCCTGTCATATTAATTTTGCCCTATTGATTGTGCCTGCATTTAGTGAAGATATAAGTAAATGCCTTATTCTATCTGGATTATTGTGTTGGCATGTATAACAAATAAATCATTTAAAGGTAACATGTCACCAGATTCTAGCTGCGCAATTGCAGCCAGATCTTTCAAGAACCATAGCTGGCAACCAAAGTAATCAGGTGCTTCTGACTTTCAGCACTTCCCAGAGCTGCTGCAGGTGATAGACAGGTCTCTCGTTGTGAGATTGGGAAAGGTTGGACTAGTCTCATCTCTAGCTATGGTATTTAAATAAATAATAAATTAAAAAAAGTGTAAAAAAGTGTGGGCTCTACCCTTCTTTTGATTGCCAGCCAAAGTAAAACCAGGCAGCTGGAGGCTGGTATTCTCAGCATGGTTAGGTCCATAGTTATTGAGTCCCCCCAAGGCTACAGAACAGCAGTCTGCAGCCATACTACTGTGGTGCGGCGCATGTGAGCGCCGTGTAGGCCACTACCTGGTTCCAGTATGTGTCTGCATGTTATTCTGTCATACAACTCTCTGCTGTAAGTGACAGGACCTAGTGAAAGTAAAAAATAAAAGATGTAGGTCCCTGGCTATAGAAGTCAAAACAGCTGAGAGCTGCATCTTATTTCCTCAACTGACAGGGATAAATACTCTTGACAGCTCTCCACCATCTATTGTCCTGGTGGGATCCACATCGGCATCAAAGGGGCCTCTCTTCTGAGCATATTTACACCTGTTACAAGTGATTTGAGCCGGGCACGCAGAAGATATTATCCTATTACTCTGGCGGGTATAGGTATCAGGGTGTGCTAATATCTGCTTTTCTTTTTTTTCGTACTCCGGATCTCAGTGCCAAAAGTATCAGAATGTCATGCGGGCGTCATGCGTTTTGACACCCGTATGACATTTGTATGTATTTGTGTGTACAACATGCTTTTTTAAACATCGTCAGACCCATGCTGTTAAGTTAGAATAGATATAGAGATAGATATAAGATCAGATAGATAGGATAGATAGTTGGTAGAATAGGTAGATCGGGCTTACCAGACTCCTGCTGCTGCTTCTGGGGTCGCCCATTAAGCTTCATGCATATTCACTGCATTGACTGGCAACAGCCAATCACAGACAGTCACACTCTGTGAGAGCGTCTGTGATTGGCTGTTGCAATCAGACTTCATTTTCACAATCGGGACAGTGCATAGAGCTTCGCAGTATTTTTCAGTCTAGCCCAGTGAAAGCTGCGAGCTGCAAGCTGCCACCCTCAGCTTCCTAATTTTATTTTGGCTGCCAAAAAAAGGGGCTTTGCCCTATTTTTAATTGCCAGCCAAGCTAAAACTCAGCAGCTGAGGGCTGGTATTCTCAGCAGGGTGAGGGCCCATTATTTTAGTGCACCCTATGGTAAAGAATAACAACCTGCAGCCACACCTAAAAATGGCACATAGATCGTAGCGCCATTTCCAGGTGCTTTACCAGGCTCTTCTAGTGGCCCTGATGGCGGTGGCACACTGGGTAATAAGGTGTTAATACCAGCTTTGTTATTCCAACTGGTATTAAACCCTGAAATTCATAATGACAGGCTAAGTTAGACCAGGTCATTAAGCATCTTAAATAATGGTTATAAAAGACACAACACAGAGACAAATCATTTTATTATAAATAAAAACATAGAGACACTTAGTGACTCCACCTTTATTACCCCCTTCCCACCCTGGGACCCCTCCACAATTCCCATCTTCTCTCTACCTGGACACACGCAGCTTTTCTACTTCAGAGACCACAGGGAGGAAGAACATGTCTGATCCCCATGGTGTCTGATCACTGAAAGATTATACTGAGACCTGTGTATAGTAAGCGGTGAGTTCACCATTGCCATAGTAACCGCTAATACTGCTTACTATGGCAATGGTGTCCTCAACTAAACTCAGTTACTCCTGGCTTACCCAGCTACTATGCTCACGGGTCATTCAGGAGCCTCAGGGATAGTGGCAGGTTAAGCTGGGACTAACTGAGTTCACTCAAGGACACCATTGACATTGCAACAGCTATTAGCAGAGAATCATATGGGCGTCATGCAGGAGTCATGCATTTTCACACCAGCATGACAACTGCAATATACTGTGCTACTTTTGGCACTGAAATCCAGAACCACAAAAAAAGCAAATGAGTGCGCACCCTGATACCTATACCCACCAGTGTAATGGGCTAATATCTTCTGTTTACCCAACTCAAATCACCTGTACCAGGTGTCTATATGCTCAGGAGAGGGTCCCCTTTGATGCCAGTGTGGATCCCAGCTGGACAATAGATGGTGGAGAGCTGTCAAGAGGATTTATCCCTGAAAGCTAAGGAAATCTCAGCATGAGCTGCAGCTCTCAGCTTTTGGACTCCAATAGCTGGGGACCCGCACCTTTTATTTTTTACTTTCACTAGGTCCTGTCCCTCAGAGTAGACAACTGTATGACAGAGCAGCATGCAGACATAGTCTACATTATGTCTGCATACTGTTCCCAAGCGGTTTGAGCACTTTCTCGACCCATCTCTGCCTTCTTACAGCCCTTTCAGACCTCATCTTCTGATGCAGCATAAAATTACTCGCATTTCCCATTGGCGTATTTTTGCTATTCTTTTCGAAAATGCGAGTATTACAAACTACTTGTAATGAATGTAATGACTGCGAAAATTTCACTTCTCGCTCATCCCTAGCTGTAAGAAGCTTCCTACAAGGAATCAGGTACCTGACTGTTTATGAATTTCTTTCTATACTCAGATTCTTTATTAGAGTATCAATAATACTCTCTAAGGCTAGGTTCACATTGTGTCTGTGCTGTCCATTTAATGGATTCTTTGGACAGCAGCACAAAAGCAATGTAAACGGACACATAAACTGTCCTGGGGTCCCTCCTTTTTTAATCTATACACTTGGTCTGGGACAACTCATAAAGTCCCATGGCTTCCAGTATCACGTGTATGCTGATGACACTCAGATCTATCTCTCTGGCCCTGATGTCATCTCTCTCCTGACTCATAATTCCGGAGTGTCTATCAGCCATATCCTCCTTCTTCTCCTCCTCTCACTTCCTAAAACTCAATGTAGCCAGAGCTGAACTCATCATCTTTCCTCCATCTCATACACCTTATTTACCAGATCAATCTATCACAATAAATGACATCACACTGCCTCTGCCTTGTCCTTCAAACCGCATATCCAAGCCCTTGCCACCTCTTGCTGCTTCCAACTCAAAAATATTTCCAGAATCCGACCTTCCTCAACCCTTAATCTACTAAACTACTAGTGCATGCCCTCATAATCTCCCGTCTCGACTATTGCAGCCTCCACCTCTGTGGCTTCCCTGCTAACACTCTTGCATCTCTCCAATCTACCCTTAACTCTGCTGCTCAACTAATAAACCTCTCTGCTCGCTATTCCTCCACCTCTCCCCTCTGCAAAGCCCTCCAATCGCTTCCAATTCACTAGCATATCCAATCCAAACTACTAACACTGACTTACAAAGCCGTCCACAATCTGTCCCCCCATATATCTCTGAACTAATCTCCCGATATCATCCAACTCGTAATCTTTGATCCTCCCAAGATCTCCTCCATTCCTCCACACTTGTACGTGTGGCGCCCTGTACCAGGGAAGTCACAGAACCCATTAGTACACTAAAGGACTTTCCACAGCTGGTACGCACTAACAGCCAACACCTTCCACCCCAGGCCTGTAGGGGGAGCCCAACTGGTTGCTGTTAAGCCAGAACCCATATAAATTCAGATGATGGTGGGGAAATTAGCCAGAGTGTGCAGACACTAGAAGAGCTGTAAAGGTAGCTCAGAGGCTAGTGAGCTGAACTGGTAACCGGAGCCGTGCTGGGTCTGAACCAATACACACCAGAGCCAGTGTGAGGGTCCAGAGAGTAGGGACCGAAGGCAGAGGCGAGGAACACTTTACTGGGGGCAGAGGAGCCATGCGGGCTCACCCCACCAGAACACCGGTCACTGGAGCCCAAGTCTGCAAGGTACAGAGAAGATAAGTCCAGCAGAGAACCCAGCATCCCGAGGAGGCTTAGCTTCCTGGACACCAGCAGCACCAACAATTGAGAGCCAGGGACTGCAGGGAGAGAGACAGCGGTGGTCCACAAGAGAGCCCTTAGAGCAGCAACACGGGTCTGGAGAGAGAAGTAACGGTCCAGTTTGGTTCCATACCTGCCAGACTCAGGACAAGAGAGCAGAATAAGGAGGCCTACATCCCAACTCGCTGTGGAAGTCCTAAGGTGGTTTCCTTCAACCCGGACGTGTGTCCCTACAACCAGACATCAGTGAAGGTACCAAAAGACTTTAGTGTGTGCGTATCTCTCCTTCAACCCATCCTACACCACACCGACTACGCTTCCCTATTCCCACCCTGTGCAGCAATGACTGTGCTGCCCTACTCCACCATCATAACTCTTAGCCCCGGGGACCCCGCTCCTCCTGTAGGGTGCTACTCCACCTTGCTGCCGCCCATCATCCTGGAGGCCCAAGCAGTGCCGGTGCCCTCACTGGGACCTACAGGTGGCGTCACGAACTTCATTTATTTTATTTTACAAACATCATTTTTATTATTTTCTTTTACACATTTTTCATTGACCACCATGGCCACAGACTCGGGCACCGCCACCCATGACTTCCAGCCTGTGCCTGAGATATGAGTCCCCTGGCCTGGGTAAGTCATACATTCCTCATCTAACCGCCTGCAAGACTTCGCCTGAGCATCCCCCATTCTCTGGAATTCTGCACCCCAAAACGTCTGACTGTCCCCCACACTCGGAACCTTCAAGCGGAACCTGAAAATCCATCTCTTCAGAACAGCCTAAAGCCTGCAATGACCACAGTGCCACCTCACCACCACTGGACCCAGTGCTCCACCACCATTGGACCTGGCGCTCCATCACGATCAGAGCAGACCCAACCTACTGTCTCTCTCACCACTGCCCTGTATAATGTAAACCCGCAAGGGCAGGATCCTCTCTCCCCTCTATATCAATCTGTCACTATTAGCTTGTTCATTGCATTTTTAAATTGTTTGTATGTAACCCTTTTTTGTGTACAGCACCATGGAATCAATGGTGCTCTATAAATAACTAATAATATTAATAAACGCATCTATAGGCTTCCATTCAACAAATGCATACTAATGCATGCCAAAATAGGCATGCGTTTGCAAGTATGCGTTTGTTGAAACGCACGTGCAAATGCGGACTGCAGTGTTTTTCAGACCGTTAGAAAACAAATGCAATATAATGCAATGCTACAGATTTGGGCAAATCTACATCATTGCGTTATATTGCTTTTGCAATAGATAATAGAACAAAAAGATGGTAGGACAGAAAGATGAAAGGACAGAAAGAAAGATAGATAGATAAATAGATGTGAGAATAGCGTTACCAGTCTCCCTGCTCTGTCTTCCGCTCTTTGCTGCTGCTTCCAATGCTGATCATTAAACCTCATGAATAAGATAAGATAAGATAAGATAAACTTTATTGATCCCGGAGGAAATTACAGTATTACAGAAGCAGAACAAAGATCAAGAACATTACACACTTTACAAAATAAGTCTATATGGACAGCAGATGCGGGAAGACTGGTACATGTATCTCCCCTATTCCCACCATACACATAGAACTTCACTTAGTCTTGGGATGCTTTACACTTATACATTTGTTAAACATCCCCACAGCTGTCGGAACAAACGATTTTCTGTATCTTTCCTTTTTACACATTAGTTGGATTAGACGCTTGCTGAATGTGCTCTTCTGCTTCGCAAACAGTTCAGAGAGCGGGTGTGTTTTGTTGCTCATTATAGCCTTGCATTTCTTATTATTTCTATCCTCTAATACCTCCTCGAAAGTCCTAAGTTGTAGACCCACCGCCGTTCTAGCCTTCTTGATGAATATTCACCCAGTTACCCTGAAGCAGCAGAGAGAGCAGGGAGACAGAGCAGGCAGACTGGTAATGCTATTCTTGCACCTATCTGTCTTTCTATCTATCCTATCATCTATCTGTCTATTTCATGTAGCGCATATGTTTTTGAGGTATCAAAAATGGGTGCGCTCAAAAATGCCTAAAAAGACCACTTTTGAAGTCACTCACAACGGAAACCGTGAACATTTCCGTTGTAACGAACAGCACAGACGCAATGTGAGCCTAGCCTAATCCTCATTACACTGTTATTTCTTGATGCACTCAACTGACACTAGTTTTCACACTTCATCCATTTTTCAGAACCTGGTTCTCGTCGCACTATCCATCCCATCCGTGCACTCTTAACACCGATGTTGTTCCCTAACTCCGAATAGAGGTAAATATAGGTAACTATGAACGCGGTATATGACATGCAATATATCGCCAGTACGCTTTGTGTTCACAATCATTGTATTATTATTATGTACTTTTCATTTTTGCAAAAAATGGTTCATTGTGCTTTGTATTACCATGTATCATTTTGTAACTTTGTACATTATGATGATTGTAGATCCATCCCCTGATGAAAGTCCTGATTGAATTGAAACGATCGTTAGATTAAAAAAACTGATCTTTTTCCACCAACCATCATTTCTTGTGGTTTGTTCGCCAGGGTTCTGTACTTTTTATGATATTCCTGAACTACAACCTCCATGGAGTGTACAGATGTAACAGCTGTTCAGCCCTGAGAGATATGGCTAAGGTGAGGAAGGCTGAAACCTAACCATCACTGAACAAGGCTCAGAAGTTGAAATGGGAAGCCAGGGCCAAGGAATATCTGAGAACAAGTTTTTCAAATGTTTTATGGACTGATAAGGATAGAGTGACTCTAGAAGAGTTGGATGGTCCTATGACTGGACCAGTAATAGGCAGACTTCCACGTTAACTCAAACCCTTGCAAGTTGGAGGTGGAGTACTGCTATGGGCTGGTATTATTAAAGATGTGCTTTTTGGACCTTTTAACGATGAAGCTTGACTCAAAATCAATTCCCAAACTTACTTGTAGCTTTTCAAAGACATTTGCTAAAAGCATTGGTACAGGAGAAAATCTTCATCAAGAAAACCGTGATTTTTATATAGGGCAAAATTTAATCTCATGCATAGCAATACTACAGTACAATGGTGAGCCAGTGAATAAAAGCCTTCAAGATTACCTAAACCCCATTGAGAAATTGTGGACCCTTCTTATATGGGAGATTTACGATGAAGGAAAACAGTACACCTCTCTGAACAGTGTCTGAGAGATTGTCATTGGTGATGCTCAAATGTTGACCATCAGCAGATTAAAAAAGGGGAGGAAAACTCAAAAATTGGAAAATTGCCCAGTGTTGAAAGGGTTGAAACCAGGGAAGATTATTTAAAATCATGTTGAATGGAAGGAAATCAGAGAGACATCAGGTCTATGCAGTTTGAGCAAACTAATCTTGATGGATTTTGAGTGAATAACTCTTAATCTTGACAAGATTAAAAGATGTTGGCTCAAAACACGAAGACCCTGTGTCTCTCTTTTTTCCTTTCCGTCAACATGATTTTTAATCTTTTTTGGTTTTAATATATCCAATAAAAGTGGTTTTAATGATGTATTGCGGCTGCTAGAAGTACCCTATATACTCGTGTATAAGCCGAGTTTTTCAGCACAAAAAATGTGCTGAAAAGTCCCCCCTCGGCTTATACACGGGTCATATACGGTACTTAGTGGTATACAGCCCCCCCCCCCCATCCCGTGGTATACAGGGCCCCCCCTTGCTTGTGGCAACCTGTAAAAGAAGATATCATCATACTTATCGTGTCGCCGCCACCGCTCTGTCACCGTCACCGCGCTATTCCGGGGTCTTCATGCTTCCTTCACCGACGCACAGGAAATGACGTCATTGTCTGTGCGCCGGAGAAGGAAGTTTGAAGACCCGGAATAGCGCGGTGACGGTGACAGAGCGGCGGCGGCGGCGGTGACACGATAAGTATAATGATATCTTCTTTTACAGGTTGCCACAAGCAAGGGGGGGGCCCTGTATACCACGGGGGGGGCTGTATACCACTAGGTACCGCTGTATACAGCTGGGGCTGCTGTATACCCCTCTGGGGCTGCTGTATACGCCTCTGGGGCTGCTTTATACCCCTCTGGGGCTGCTGTATACCTATGGGGCTGCTATATACCTCTGGGGCTGCTGTATACCCCTCTGGGGCTGCTGTATACCCCTCTGGGGCTGCTGTATACCTCTGGGGCTGCTGTATACCCCTCTGGGGCTGCTGTATACCCCTCTGGGGCTGCTGTATACCTATGGGGCTGCTATATACCTATGGGGCTGCTGTATACCTCTGGGGCTGCTGTATACCCCTCTGGGGCTGCTGTATACCCCTCTGGGGCTGCTGTATACCTATGGGGCTGCTGTATACCTATGGGGCTGTTGTATACCTCTGGGGCTGCTGTATACCCCTCTGGGGCTGCTGTATACCCCTCTGGGCTGCTGTATACCCCTCTGGGGCTGCTGTATACAGCTCTGGAGCTGCTGTATACAGCTCTGGGGTTGCTGTATACAGCTCTGGGGCTGCTGTATACAGCTCTGGGGCTGCTGTATACCGCTCTGGGGCTGCTGTATATACCACTGGGGAGGCTGCTGTATACTACCACTGGGGAGGCTGCTGTATACTACCACTGGGGAGGCTGCTGTATACCACTGAGGGGGCCTGTAAACCACACTGCTGGGGGCTGTATACCTGTGCTGGGGTCCACCCTCGGCTTATACACGAGTCAATAGGTTTTTCCAGGTTTTGGGGGCAAAAGTAGGGGGGTCGGCTTATACACGGGTCAGCTTATACACGAGTATATACGGTACATCTTTATCTATATTTATTATCAAATAGGAACTGGACTGGAGATTCCTTGCACTGCACCCAACATGGTGTATTTCCCATACTGGTGAACTGATGTTCATACTATGTTTTTCCTTATATACCAAATTTAAAATCATGTATCTTTTCTAATTTACATGTTTTTGTAACTTTTTAATTGTTGAACACTTTATTTTTATAAAGAAAGATAAAGGTGGCACTCACCAAGTCCTCAATTGCTGTACATGTGTTTTATTCCAAGTTACAGGAACACAGGGTTACATTAATGCAGGGAGGGAAGGAGTGCAGGTGCGCCCTGCACTCCTTCCCTCCCTGAATAATTTCTTTCTTTATGAGTGATTACACTAAGCCTTTGGGTTGAGCAATGCTGACCGTAAAAAAACCTTGCTGGCTGGGGATTTGTTTATTGCTGCAGCATTGCTGATGCCTATCGTGTTACTGGTGCCCTGATTCTGTCTTCCTTCTTTGACACTTTTTTTTATCCTGTTAACATTATTTTGGGACAAATACTTATACATAAATTTTACAGGTTCTCCCCAATGCTCGTAAGTGCAGACTTTCTTACAAACTGCAAAGCTCTTCTTTTCCCATACTGGATAATAATGGACGGGTATGTGACCAAACTGGTCCATTAACTTCCTCCAATTGAAAACAATCAAACATGGAAAAGCTGTTTGTGCAGTGGAGGAAATTGATGGATTGGTCTTGACACACGTTACTTCATTAGAAAACATGAGCTGTGCAATGTATTTTCTAGCTAGCACCTTCACATACAGGTGTGCCAATCGATCTTTATTATTAATATTATACAGTTTTTGACTGAGCACGCTCCCCCCACCCGATAGCCACTTCTAGTTTAACATCTAGTACACCATCTTGCTGTAGTTCCCAGCCACACAGGTTTTAATTGCATTTAAGAGACACATAGATTCTCACATGCATTTTGTACTACAAACAGAGGCATACAGTTAGGGACCTGATATACATGAGAACACCGTGATGGGATTATCGGGCTCAACATGCAATGGCCACTGCATCAGCTAAGATTCTCATTTTTCCTACGTATTCTTTAGCAGTTTCTGCAATGTCATTTTTCCTCATCCAAATTTGCATCAGCTTTTGTAGAAGCTAGCCATTCATTCTTTAGCCATTATGCATTAAAAACATGTCACCATTTGCAATCTGTAACCCCTATGATGCACTGTCTATTGCTAATTGCTGGATTAATTGATAATGCATCATTGGCTTTGTTCTGCTGGTTTGATGGGGGATTTTTAAACAGTTCATTTATCTTTTCTGAGATCTTCTCAGCCGTTCTTTCATCACAAACGACAAATTGAATGTGCAGGGAAACAAAGAGCCCTGTAAAAACCAAATGCCAAAAACGGTTTAATGAAACTATTTTGAAAATGATTTTCTTTACACCCAAAATAAGTGCACTTAAAGCGTAACTGCTGTTTAAATTTTTATTTAATAATAATGTAGAGCAAGTTATTATAATAAACTTTCAAATATACTTCATTAGAAAATTCTGGTTGCAAACCATTCATAAACCTTCCACAAGGTGTTCCCACTGCACTGTGTGTGAAGCAGACATATTTTCATTCTGAGACAGATCTGTCTTCACAGTGAATGCAGAGCTTGTAACTACAGCAAACAATGTATCAGATTAGGCTGAGCTAACATCACAGTTGCTAAACAACGTCAGAGTTTAGGATCAGGTCAAACTAGTTTGTGCCAAGGTAAAATCTGTCACAAAGGGTAGGGTCACATTGCAAACATGAATTGCATTCACCGCATCCGGATCCGGATGCGGTGAACGCAATGCCGGTCGCACACAGTTTTTTTCAAAACTGTGTGCAGAATACCGCACTGCGGTAACCGGATGGCTCAGGATGTGTAATCCTGAGCCATCCGGTAACTGCATAGGTTGCGGATCCCGGCTATTGCCGGGATCCGCAACCTTACTAAAGAGTTAATTTTGAGACCTAAATGATTGTTTGAGGTCTGTAGGGGGCTTAGACCCCCCTACAGACCGGCCGCCCACTTCTATAGTGTTCTTCTACAATTTCTCAATGGGCACGGGCTCTTCGGAGCCCGTGCATGTCAACCAAAGGTGCCCCCCCCCCTATCACTATACAGGGTGCA
This sequence comes from Allobates femoralis, assembly GCA_033576535.1. Taxonomy (NCBI): domain Eukaryota; kingdom Metazoa; phylum Chordata; class Amphibia; order Anura; family Aromobatidae; genus Allobates; species Allobates femoralis. Next base: position 233,249,864 of record JARQOC010000002.1, read on the forward strand.
TACACCCCTCTATTACAATTATGCTTTAAATATGTGTTCTAAACAATGATTTATCCAAATCGCAAACTAAGAATATATTTACATGTGTCCGGAGGCAATCACCATGGTTTTCCATGGGCGGGGCTGTGTGCAGTAGCCTCCGCCCGCTCCTTCTTGTTGGCCGCCCCCTCTGGCCGTAATCCACTGTTGTGAGGGCGGATGCGTCGTTAAAGGGGCGTGGCTAACTATGTGCCGCGGTTAGCCACGCCCCTTTAACGACGCATCCGCCCTCACAGCAGTGGATTACGGCCAGAGGGGGCGGCCAACAAGAAGGAGCGGGCGGAGGCTACTGCACACAGCCCCGCCCATGGAAAACCATGGTGATTGCCTCCGGACACATGTAAATATATTCTTAGTTTGCGATTTGGATAAATCATTGTTTAGAACACATATTTAAAGCATAATTGTAATACAGGGGTGTATGCACCCCTGTATAGTGATGGGGGGGGGGGGCACCTTTGGTTGACATGCACGGGCTCCGAAGAGCCCGTGCCCATTGAGAAATTGTAGAAGAACACTATAGAAGTGGGCGGCCGGTCTGTAGGGGGGTCTAAGCCCCCCTACAGACCTCAAACAATCATTTAGGTCTCAAAATTAACTCTTTAGTAAGGTTGCGGATCCCGGCAATAGCCGGGATCCGCAACCTATGCAGTTACCGGATGGCTCAGGATTACACATCCTGAGCCATCCGGTTACCGCAGTGCGGTCCCAGAAACGCTGCAAAAACTGCTGCCTGCATGATTTTAAACGCAGGCAGCAGTGCCGGATCCGGCCACCGGATGGCTTGTGAAGCCATCCGGTGTTTTGCATAGGCTTCTGTCAGGAGCGTTTCCTGGTCCGGTTTGGAGCTTTTTGAAAGCTCAAAACCGGATCAGGATTTAAAAAAAAAAACGCCGATATGACCCTAGCCAATCTCGGATAATCCCTTGTCTGCTGGCCCCCACACAGCTCAGGATCTCTCTTGCCCTTTCTCTGCTATCACATTGCACTGTTCTTTATCAGCTGCTGACCACACACACACAGCCATAAAATGCAGTTTTTAAAATAGCACAGACAAATGTGAGAAAATAAGTCACATGGCACAAAAAGCATTATCTTAGCTGCTATGTGACCCATCACTAACAACCAGTGCAGTATTATTTGTTTTGGTTTTTTATGAAATTACATTTACACTTTAAGTAATAATAATAACAATTTGCTATAGGTGGACAACCAGTTTAACCTATCTTCTTCTTTTGGCTAACTCTTGAAAATACTCTAAGTAAATAACTTTTTTGGTTTAAGCCTCAAAGGTTAAACTGAGTTAATAAGTACAAAATAATTGTATAAGCCTTCAATGCACCGTTAACAAGACAGGTGGGTGCACCTTTCAAACTGCTTCCTTTGCATCTACCGTATCACCTCCTCCCTATTTCTTGATTGACAACTCTTTACAGGTGTAGTTGACACACCCCCTACTTGGCCTTAGGATACTCAAAACTGGGCTTTGAGGTTTCATCACAGGGATCACAGGGACCGAGACCTGGCTCTGTGACCCTGGTGGTGTCATTAAAAGTTCTGTGTGGATGTCTCTCTCTCTCAGGGAAGGTTATCTGGCGTGGAGGGTTGATTTTGGGAAGGGATAACTGGACCTGGGGATACTTGTGCTTTTACGTGACGCCACCTGTAGGTTGCGGCTACAGGTGGCTGTCGCTGCATAACAGTTCTCCTAGGGGCCAATGGTAGGGAGGCAGCTATGTTCTTAAGCCCTCTACGGGTAGGGCTGACCCCCAGGGCAGCTAAAGGTACCTGAGTAAGTTTGTAGTCGTATTTCCGGTGCTCTCGATGCATTAAGAACGTTCACAGGCACAACGGGGTGCAGTCTTCAGATCTTTTACTCACAGTTTCTGTGCACTAACCCACTGAGCACTGTGTTGTCGGAGGCAGGGATCCAGCTACTCCCGGATAGTAGGATGGTACATAACCGACACCCCTTCTTTCTCCTTTCTCTGCTGCTTCACACAGCGCTTGTCTCGCCCGTCCTGGCTTGCGCCTTGCCAAACAGAGCTCTGAGCCAGTGACTGTGTGCTTCTCTTAGGGGTTGACCTGCAGTATCACCCCTTAGCCCTATGGTTGCCACCTTTTCAGCAGATGTGCACGGAAGTCGACTGTGTTCTCATGGATGTTTCACAGCCTCCGGGTTGCTAGCTGAGCCTGGTCTGCCTTCTCCACTAGTCTTGCGGTTCCCGGTGCCTCTGTTCTTTGGCCTGGTCCCTCCACTTGCCCGCGCCTAACAATGGATATGAGTTCCACAGGTGGATTGCTCACTTCCTGTGTCTCTGGGACCCCCTCTACCTCCTGGAGCCACCTAGTTCATGTCTTTGCTCCTCAGTCTGGCCTCAGGATGAGCTCCCACTTGCTCCAGTCCTCTGGAGACTTCTCTCAAGTTCTTTCTTTCTGTGACAGGAGGTCTTTATCTAGCGTCTCTCCAACTCGACTCTAGCTGTTCCTCTCTCCAGCTATTCAGCAGTCTCTCCTGTCTGCTGTTAAAGTGTCTCTCCTCCGTTCTAGATCTTTCCTGCTCTATTTATATCCCTTGTCATGTGTCCTACGTCATCTACGTGTGTTCTTCCTGATCTCACTCCTTCACAGGTGCTCTTAGTGCGTGGCATGAGTGTCCGGGTACCGGTCTGTACCCCTCTTACCCGTGAGTGGGATACTACACCCTAACAGGGGTGCAGTACTTCTGTACTTCTGTGGCGATTGGATCCGCAGGGGTTCCACACTCCTCCCTCCTTAAACCCAGCACATTCTCAGGCTGCAAGAGAACAAAATAATAAGTAGTATCAAGACATGCAAAATTTTATAATGCTTAGAACAAGAATAAGAAAGCTTTTCATCCCTTGAATGGGAGGTACCGTTACTTTAATGCTACTTATTATAAAAGTAGAAAAAAGCATAATTAACTATGTACAGTTCACGCCAAGTCCAGTACGATCCCTAGCTGGTTATCCATGACACTGTCCTAGATGTAAAACTGGCAAGTGTCCCACACCGGGTGTCTCCCTTGTCTTCGGGGTGACCCACCACAAACAAACCCCCAGCACAGACCCTGGGTGTGGCGACAGGGTAAGATGGACCAATTTTTCAGCCACACCAGTGGGTTTTTCTTCGCGGTCTTACTGACATGTCGGCTCTAAAATCAACAAGGAAGCAACTTTACATTTAAGTCCAGGCTACACATAGTCCATTGCCACTCAGTTCTTTCAATGCACATAATTTTTTGCAGAACAGAATAAAACAAACAAGCACTCACACCCTAACTGGGTTAGCAATGAAGAATTACATACACGTCTTCATCATTTACATCATCACATGTTGGATCGTGGCTTCCTCCGCAGCCAGGGTGACACTTCCTCATCTGCACTGTACAATGCAGCCAGGTTTTCTGCTGCGGCTGTCCCCGGTGACAAGGGCTCAGTCTGTGTAGCCACCTCCCTGATGCTCACTACTACCACTGCAGTTCGATTCCTCTCAGCACTGTCTGTGTAGCTGCATTGATAGTCCCAGGACAGGGCTCTTTCACTGGTGCGGATGGCTGCTGTGGCTTTTGGGGCTGTACGGGCACAATTTCTGGCTGCAACACCTGGGGTTCAGTTGGACAAGCTGGTGGTCTATCCCTTATGAGGTGGACATCTAGGGCATACCACTCCAGCTCACTCAGGTTGCAGGTAATGGTGACTCTATGACCAGGATGCAGATCGTGGTCTGGGTGACCTTCCGGCAGGTGGGATTCAATGTCCCACTGGGTCACAAATAGTTCTCTGCCACTTTCCCGCTCTTTGACGAATCCCCAGCTTTTGCCTAGGTGGATCCGAACCACAGAGGCTTTACAGACCAGACCCCATTCTGCTGCCCTTCATCGGCGGACCCGCTGCTTGTCTTGCAGATTCCGCTCCTCAAAGGCAAGCTATTTATCCCGCCTTTCCTCCTCTTCAGCCTCCCTCCAGGCCTGCTGCTGGGCCTGCTGTTGGTGGCAGTATTCCGCCCAAATCAAAGTCTTTACTCTGGGCCTTCCCTCCCTGGTCTCTCGAGGGAAGCCCATTAGTGAGTCCCCCGGGTCGACTCATCTGATGACCTCCCACTCTGCATACACCTCCTCCGGGACCAGCTCGGGCTATAGTGGGGCCACCCACCTGTGTTGGACTACAGATTGGTCCCACTGCAGATCTTTGCAATCCGGGCCTGGCGCTAGGGGGGATGGGGCGCCAAGGGGTCCTACCAGGGTGTCGTCAGCAACCAGGGGAACATCAGTACCTTCATCTTCCTCGGCATTGACCTCTGCTTCATCCTCCGGGGCTGGCGACGGTGGTCTTGGCAGCATCCACCTCTGGGTCATCCTGTTTAGCAGATTGTCCTTGCACACGTCCACCACCTCCACCTGAGCCTTTCTCAGTTGCTGACCCAGGCTCTCCACTTCAATTTGCAGGAACCCTGGGTCCAGTAGCAACAGCTTTCCCATGTCCTCCTCCACCTCTCCGGAGTAATATTCTTCCTCCACGAGGATGTACGGGTACTTGGCTGCCATCTTGTTCAGGTGGTTACAACTCTCCTGGTCTCCAGCTCCTTTCTCTGGGTGGTTCTTTGTTTGGGTGCTGTCAGCCACACCTCTAGGTGGGTCTCTCTGGCTGACTGGCAAGGTCTACTACACAAGAATTCCTTTGGTGGGTGGGTACGGATTTTTGCGCTTCTCTGACCCGACCCATGAAGGGAGGCCGCACCACTCCCTCCTTGATAGTCATGGCACTCGTTCTTTTTATTGGACACAGTTCAAAGTTCTTTAACACCACTAACAATGCGCACAAGGCCTGTTCTACCGAGCCAGTGGATCCTGTTTGTGACGCCAAGCTGACACACCCCTCCTTGGCCTTAGGATACTCAGAATCGGGCTTTGAGGCTTCAACATGGGGATCACAGGGACCGAGACCCGGCTCCTTGACCCTGGCGGTGTCATTAAAAGTTCGGTGTGGGTGGCTCTCTCTCTCAGGGAAGGTTATCTGGCATGGAGGGTTCATTTTGGGAAGGGATAACTGGAAAGGTTACTTGCATTTTTACGTGACGCCACCTGCAGGTTGCGGCTATAGATGGTCGCCGCTGCCTGACAGTTCTCCTAGGGGCCGATGGTAGGGAAGCAGCAATATTTTTAAGCCCTCTATGGATAGGGCTGACCCCCTGGGCAGCTAGAGGTACCTGAGTGAGTTGGTAGTCATGTTTCTGGTGCCCTCGACGCATTAAGAATGCTCACAGGCACAACGGGGTGCAGCCTTCAGATCTTTTACTCACAGTTTCTGTGCACCAATCTGCTGAGCACTGGGTTCTCGGAGGCAGGAATCCAGCTACTCCCGGGTAGTAGGATGGTACGTAACCGGCACCCCTTTTCTGTCCTTTCTCTTTCATTTCTCATTGCACTTGTCTCGTGATGCGCCCCCAGGCCGTGGGGTACTCGGGGCTGGGCCGGTGCTGTCTCTCTGGGAATCACGGTAGTCGTGACCCGGTCCCGTGACCTGGGCTCAGTCCAAAAAGGAATGGGTATTTACAGGGAATTTGTTGAGACGCCACCCGTGGGATGTGGTCAGTGGGGACCACCGCTGCTGCAGAACCTCTGTGGATGATGGATGGCAGCTGGGGATGGAATGGCTCTCCATGGGTAATGCCTATCCCCAGGGCAGTGTGGAATGTCTATGTACAGGTTGCAGGGCGACGGGCACAAGGAATAGGCAGACTCACGGTTTAGTAGTTTTCTCAGTCCTTTACTGGAGCAGATGGTAAAAGCTGTCCACGGAGTCTTGAGAGCAGCTTGGGATTATTCTCACCCAGCCGGGGATTTGGCTCCCTTACTGCGCTTGTACTTTGGTTCCTGCAGTTGCTTAAGCTAGGCTGCCGGCCCTGTCTCTTCCTGCGTGGGGTACCAGCATAACAGGCAACTCGAGTCCTTCACTTTCTCCCCCTGCTCCTGGGTGTCAGTGTGTTACTGGAGTCTATGCGTTGCTGTGTCTCTGGTACAGTGTAGCTGGAGAATTTGGAATCCCTACTTTCCGGTGTTGACTGATGGAATGTGTGACCCTGCACAGTCATGGACTCCAGTGTCCGTTCTATGCTCTTTTTTCTCTGGGGAGAGCACAGAGCTGCTCAGCCTCCCAGATGTGTTCCTTCCTCTCCTTTTCTCAGACCCCAGCCCTAGGCCTGGATCTTGTCAGTGGACTCTGAGATGAGCTTAGCACTGCTCTTTTACACTCAGGTCCTCTTCGCAGTCCTCCTAGGAACTGAACTCTTCACAGCCCTCTCTGGAACTGCACTCTTCACAGCCCTCTCAGGAACTGAACTAACTTCCTCCTTCTCAGACCAGAATATATAGGGGAGCTCGCCCTGAACCCGGGCTTGGTCTCCCCTTCTGGCTTGGAGGTGTTGGTGTTGTGTGTGGGTTGCCTGATGAGAATACCCTTTGTTGTTCTCTGGTGACACTACTACCCGGGGGCAGTGATGACACTGGGGCACATTGACCCTGGGTTACCACATTCCCCCTTAGTGAAAGACAGTACTCTGGGAACGTGGCAACGTTTGAACAATGCATTAAATTGTACAGAGTCTTAAAAGTAAAAAGTTACAAAAACCAGAAAAATGTAAAAAAGTAGCCCAAAAGAGTTCAAAAAGCAGTCTCTCCGGTGATGAGTCCTTTTTCCACCGGGGCTGCTGAATATTTACAATGAGTCTCTACCACAACCAGTCAAGTGGAATATTATGGTCCATACTTAAATAAAGTTCAAGAATATTTAAAGAGTTCATACAGGAAAGTCTCTGTAGGTACTGGGCTTACGGTTGCAACGTTACACATATATAAACAAACAAGGTCCCTACGGGTGTCTAGGCTTAGGCGGCCTGGTTCCACTCTTCCCACCCCCAGACACTTTCTGTCTCTAACTTAATGTGCATGGGGGTTAATCCAGTTTCTCCACCCTTCTGTACACTATGTTTACTGGGTTATATTCACACTTTTCACACTAAAACATATGTACATTACTTTATTCATATTTTAATCTTAATCTCTGTAACAAGCTGGGAGCTGACCCTGTGTACTGCGTTGTGACCTTCTTACTACAAGTGTACCAGGAGTACTTAGTGCTAGACTATGTGCAGAAGCATATCTGTCAGGTGTTTCTGATTCTGATAGGGATGGAGATCTGACAGCAGGAATGGCAAGCTCACTGGGCTCAGGAATGTGTTCTTCATGTTCTTTTACAGGTTCTACTTCCAGTTCTTTCTCTCTTGCTACTTCTTGCTGCACAGGTTCAAGTACAGATTCAAGTACTACCACTTGAGGAAGCATTGGGACTAAGACTGCTCCATGGTAATTTGTCCAGGTTTTTGGAAAATCTCCTAAAACAGTATGGAACACATCTTCTTTCTTCTTAGGTTCAACAGGTTCAGCTACGGGGACCTCTGGTGTCTTCAGGGTTTCAGGACACAATTTTAAGTGATCTCTTGATACTGCGGAAGTTGTCTTGCCATCATTTTTACTAATTAGACACACTTTTAAAACTCAACACAAGGTCCCTTTAAAAAAAAAATTAGCTTTCCTTAATACTTCTTAAACCTCACATTAATGGGTGCCTATCTCACACCCAAAGGAAAAATTCACCATAAAGATTCATTTAATTATAAAAAAAAACAATCTTTATTATCTAATATATTAAACCACAAGAGATTTGTGACGTCAGTTCCGTCACTTTGCACACACTTCCGTAACTTTGTCCCAGGGTACACCCGCTCAGGGTGGACCAAGATGCGGGAGTACCCTGGCAACCCACACTACTCGGCACTCACCCCCCCCAACCCACATCCACACACACGTACACCCCTGACACAACACTACCCCTCCCGCCTGGCTCTGCCCACCTCGCCTGCACTGACCACCGAGCCTCCATCCTGGCCTGACCACTGAACCTCCGTCCTGGGCTGACGACCGAGCCTCCGTCCTGCGCTGACCACCGAGCCTCCGTCGTCTGCTGACCACCGAGCCTCCGTCCTCTGCTGACCACAGAGCCGCCGTCCTGGCCTGACTACCAACCCTCCGTCCTGGCCTCACCACCGACCCTCCGTCCTGCGCTCACCACCGACCCTCGTCCTGGGCTGACCACTCACCCTCTGTCCTGCGCTGACCACTCTGCCTCCATCCTGCGCTGACCACTCTGCCTCCATCCAGTGCTGACCACTCTGCCTCCTTCCTGCGCTGACCACTCTGCCTCCTTCCTGCGCAGACCACTCTGCCTCCTTCCTGCGCTGACCACTCTGCCTCCATCCTGTGCTGACCACTGAGCCTCCATCCTGCGCTGACCACTCAGCCTCCATCCTGCGCTGACCACTGAGCTTCCATCCTGTGCTGACCACTCCATCCTGCGCTGACCACTCAGCCTCCATCCTGCGCTGACCACTCAGCCTCCATCCTGCGATGACCACTCAGCCTCCATCTTGCGCTGACCACTGAGCCTCCATCCTGCGCTGACCACTCAGCCTCCATCCTGTGCTGACCACTCACTCCTGTGCTGACCACTGCATCCTGTGCTGACCACTGAGCCTCCATCCTTTGCTGACCACTGAGCCTCCATCCTGTGCTCACCACTGAGCCTCCATCCTGTGCTGACCACTGAGCCTCCATACTGCGCTGACCACTCCATCCTGTGCTGACCACTCAGCCTCCATCCTGCGCTGACCACTCCATCCTGTGCTGACCACTCAGCCTCCATCCTGCGCTTACCACTCTGCCTCCTTCCTGCGCTGACCTCTCTGCCTCCATCCTGCGCTCAACACTCTGCCTCCATCCTGCGCTGACGACTGTGCCTCCATCTTGCGAATACCACTCTTCCTCCATGCTGCACTGACCACTGAGCCAATGCGCAGTGCTAATCACTGAGCCAACGCACTGTGAAAACCACTGAGCCATCAAATACAGTGCTAACCACTGAACCACCATATACACTGAAAACCACTGAGCCATTATACTGTGCTAAGCACTGAGCCATCATACTGTGCAAACCACTAAGCCTTCACACCGTGAAAACCACTGAGCCATCAAATACACTGCTAACCACTGAGCCACCATATACACTGAAAACCACTAAGCCATCATACTGTGCTAACCACTGAGCCAGCATATACTGTGCTAACCACTCAGCCATCATACTGTGCTAACCACTAAGCCACCGCGCAGTGCTAACCACTGAGCCACCGTATACAGTGCTAACCACTGAGCCACCATATACAGTGCTAACCACTGAGCCACCATATACAGTGCTAACCACTGAGCCAGCGTATACAGTGCTAACCACTGAGCCACCATATACAGTGCTAACCACTGAGCCACCGTATACAGTGCTAACCACTGAGCCACCATATACAAGGATAACCACTGAGCCACCGTATACAAGGCTAACCATTGAGCCACCGTATAAAAGGCTAACCACTGAGCCACCGTATACAGTGCTAACTACTGAGCCACCATATACAGTGCTAACCACTGAGCCACCATATACAGTGCAAACCACTGAGCCACCATATACAGTGCTAACCACTGAGCCACCATATACAGTGCTAACCACTGAGCCACCGTACAGTGCTAACCACTGAGCCACCATATACAGTGCTAACCACTGAGCCACCATATACACTGAAAACCACTAAGCCATCATACTGTGCTAACCACTAAGCCTTCACACCGTGAAAACCACTGAGCCATCAAATACATTGCTAACCACTGAGCCACCATATACACTGAAAACCACTAAGCCATCATACTGTGCTAACCACTGAGCCAGCATATACTGTGCTAACCACTCAGCCATCATACTGTGCTAACCACTAAGCCACCGCGCAGTGCTAACCACTGAGCCACCGTATACAGTGCTAACCACTGAGCCACCATATACAGTGCTAACCACTGAGCCACCGTATACAGTGCTAACCACTGAGCCAGCGTATACAGTGCTAACCACTGAGCCACCATATACAGTGCTAACCACTGAGCCACCGTATACAGTGCTAACCACTGAGCCACCGTATACAAGGATAACCACTGAGCCACCGTATACAAGGCTAACCATTGAGCCACAGTATAAAAGGCTAACCACTGAGCCACCGTATACAGTGCTAACTACTGAGCCACCATATACAGTGCTAACCACTGAGCCACCATATACAGTGCTAACCACTGAGCCACCATATACAGTGCTAACCACTGAGCCACCATATACAGTGCTAACCACTGAGCCACCGTACAGTGCTAACCACTGAGCCATCATATACAGTGCTAACCACTGAGCCACCATATACAGTGCTAACCACTGAGGCACCATATACAGTGCTAATCACTGAGCCACCGTATACAGTGTTAACCACTGAGCCACCGTACAGTGCTAACCACTGAGCCACCGTACAGTGCTAACCACTGAGCCACCATATACAGTGCTAACCACTGAGCCACCATATACAGTGCCAACCACTCAGCCACCGTATACAGTGCTAACCACTGAGCCACCATATACAGTGCCAACCACTGAGCCACCAAATACAGTGCGAACCACTGAGCCTCCATATACAGTGCTAACCACTGAGCCACCGTACAGTGCTAACCACTGAGCCACTGTACAGTGCTAACCACTGGGCCACCATATACAGTGCTAACCACTGAGCCACCGTATACAGTGCTAACCACTGAGCCACCGTATACAGTGCTAACCACTGAGCCACCATATACAGTGCTAACCACTGAGCCACCATATACAGTGCTAACCACTGAGCCACCGTACAGTGCTAACCACTGAGCCACCATACAGTGCTAACCACTGAGCCACCATATACAGTGCTAACCACTGAGCCACCGTATACAGTGCTATCCACTGAGCCACTGTATACAGTGCTAACCACTGAGCCACCATATACAGTGCTAACCACTGAGCCACCATATACAGTGCTACCCACTGAGCCACCTGTATACACACAATTAATTTCACCGCACTCCCCTATTAGTAAATAAACTATATATGGATTCTAGACTACCTGATTCTTTAGAATTGGGCCGCCATCTAGTATTTCATAAAATACTACAAATCAGAGCATTCCCTCTGGGGGGACACACAAGAAAACAATCAGGCTAAACAGTATAGTAACATAGTACATCATGCAATATCCATATATTTATCACAACAAGTCACAACAGTATGGAGTCCAAGTACCTTACAACAACCTTGAAAGATGATGGGAGTAGGTGCGTCACGGTCCGCGCTGCTCCAGGGCTTAAAAAAACTCACCAAAGAGCCAGTCAGATTTCCATCCTTTATTCTCCTTCTCCTGCGCGTTTCGGCGCCCCACCTGGCGCCTTCCTCAGGGATATTACATCACTTGTTACAGAGGGGTTTTTTATAGCCCCTGTTTTCACAAAAAAGAGGTGTCATTTGTTTACTAGTGATGTCATCCACATCATCAAAAATGGGTGGATCTGCCCATTTTGGCGCTATTTTTACAAAAAACATAAATAAAACTCAAAAGCATTGTAAAAAGTACCTACTGCTTTCATAAAATATCAATTTGTGTTGCTATAATCAATTTTTAAAGAAATGGTGCAAATAAAAGCATCAAAACACATAAAAAAGATCGATTCCTTTAGTGCTTTTTACAAAATAAAAATAACCTTCTTTCTGCTTACATGGGACAAGAACCTGAGATCTCCATGTATATAGGTAAGCTCAAATGTTCAGTGTTTAGTGCTTAGTGCCACTTGCATTTCTGATGTTAAAGCAATCGATATGGTGGAAATCCATTGTTAGAAGAACAATCTATTATATAATCACGAATGGATTTCGCGCACCAAAGTCGCTGCGACTCAGCGTGGTCATGTGGATACGAAAAATGCATTGGCCGCGCAGCGGCCAATGCGACCAGTTGTAAGGCGACTCGCTATGCCCGCGCAGCGGGCATGGCGAGTCGCCTTAGCACCGCGAAGCATTGGCCGCGAAGCGGCCATTGCGAGCAGTTGTAAGGCGACTCGCTATGCCCGCGCAGCGGGCATGGCGAGTCGCCTTAGCAGCGCGAAGCATTGGCCGCGAAGCGGCCATTGCGAGTCAGAGACTCGCTCGGCTAGAATCCCGATGCATTGTGCATCGGGCACCCATCTAGTGTTAAAATAAGCTAAAACGTGGAGATAAGACAAATAAAAATAGTACAGGAAATCTATAAAAAATATATGTAAAAAAAGTAAAAAAATATATTTATTAAGAAGAAGAAAATTGTATAAAAGAATAAAAATATCTAATGAAATTATTTAATGAAACTGGTATTTGTTAAAAAATGTTAAAATCAATAAATAGTCTACCGTATATACTCGCGTATAAGCCGAGTTTTTCAGCCCAAAAATTGGGCTGAAAAGTTACCCCCTCGGCTTATACGCGAGTCACTGTATACTGTATACAATGTATACAGTATACAGTGCCCCCATCTATATACAGGCCCCCCGCCGCAATCCTGTAAAGGAAGAGATTAGTATACTTATCCCTCCGCTGTCCCGCTGCCGCTGTCCCGCTGCCGCTCCTCCATCTTCATCCAGCGTCTTCCGTCTTTTTCCGGCTTCCTCCGATGGTCACAGGCAATGACGTCATTGCCGGCACGACAGAGGAGGAAGCTGAAAGAAGACGGAAGACGCTGGATGAAGATGGAGGAGCGTGATGGCGGCGGCGGCGGGACAGCGGAGGGATAAGTATACTAATCTCTTCCTTTACAGGATTGCGGCGGGGGGGCCTGTATATAGATGGGGGGGCTGCATATACCTCTGGGGCTGCATATACCTCCTGGGGCTGCATATACCTCCTGGGGCTGCATATGGGGCTGTATATACCTCTGGGGCTGCATATGGGGCTGCATATACCTCCTGGGGCTGCATATGGGGCTGTATATACCTCTGGGGCTGCATATGGGGCTGTATATACTTCTGGGGCTGCATATGGGGCTGCATATACCTCCTGGGGCTGCATATGGGGCTGTATATACCTCTGGGGTTGCATATAGGGCTGCATATACCTCTGGGGCTGCATATACCTCTGGGGCTGCATACACCTCTGGGGCTGCATATACCTCCTGGGGCTACATATGGGGCTGTATATACCTCTGGGGCTGCATATGGGGCTGCATATACCTCTGGGGCTGCATATACCTCCTGGGGCTGCATATGGGGCTGTATATACCTCTGGGGATGCTTATGGGGCTGCATATACCTCTAGGGCTGCATATACCTCTGGGGCTGTATATACCTCTGGGGCTGCATATACCTCTGGGGCTGCATATGGGGCTGCATATACCTCTGGGGCTGTATATACCTCTGGGGCTGCATATACCTCTGGGGCTGTATATACCTCTGGGGCTGCTGTATACTACCACTGGGGCTGCTGCTGTATATACCACTGGGGCTGCTGCTGTATACTACCACTGGAGAGGCTGCTGTATACCTCACTGCTGGGGGTTGTATACCTGTGATGGAGTCCACCCTCGGCTTATATGCGAGTCAATACGTTTTCCCAGTTTTTGGGGGCAAAAGTAGGGGGGTCGGCTTATACACGGGTCGGCTTATACACGAGTATATACGGTATTTTCTCATTGGTGCATCCAGAGGAATATATACTTGGAAAACATGCTATGATCTTACCAACAAACATATTTGCTGAGAAGTGGCTCAACAGAAAAATGTTCGAATCACTACACATTGATATCCCAGGTTCTATTCCCAATCAGGGCACATGACAAGAAAAGCAGGGGGGGAGAGTTTTAACCTATACATTAGGCTATATCTACAAGAGGTTCACCTACTCCCATCATCTTTCTGGATTATAACCACTGTTTAGTGGTCGGTGGAGGTCCTGCAGCAGCTTGGAATAATATTTCCTAAAACGCCTTCAAACCAGTTGTGGGGATCACAACTGCATCAGGTGAGTGACTTCTCAGCACCACCCCATTACGATTAGTGTCACTAGTGATAGGGCACTATTGTGCCTCTTGTCCCCCACCCTTTTATATTTTACTTATAACAACCTTGACCCACATCCACTGAACTGACAATGCAACCAGCTACACATCCTGTAAAGGTGATCAAAAAAATTACCTATCCACTCCTCATTCTCCTAGGTAGTACCTGTTTAAAACCAATCACTCTCCAAAAGCGTGTTTAGTAACTGCAGTTTAATTTTCTATCTATCTATATTGCTATAGCCAGTGCAGTTCCAGGTGCCCCCCGGAAGAAGCGGAAACGAAATGGCTGTAGGTGAGGAGGGAGCACGAGCACATTCAGGCACTTCAGTGAGTCAGGTATGAGGCATAACTATATTATTTAAACTATTGCAACTGCACTTTAAGTTTAGCTGCAGTGATAGGAGGTTATAGACTATTAGGCTGTAGCTATAATATGAATAGTGCACCTTATTATTGGCTATAGCAATATAGATAGATAGAAAATTAAACTGCAGTTACTAAACACGCTTTTGGAGAGTGATTGGTTTTAAACAGGTACTACCTAGGAGAATGAGGAGTGGATAGGTAGTTTTTTTGATCACCTTTACAGGATGTGTAGCAGGTTGCATTGTCAGTTCAGTGGATGTGGGTCAAGGTTGTTATAAGGTCCTTGGACTCCACACTGTTTTGACTTGTTGTGATAAATATATGGATATTGCATGATGTACTATGTTACTATACTGTTTAGCCTGATTGTTTTCTTGTGTGTCCCCCCAGAGGGAATGCTCTGATTTGTAGTATTTTATGAAATATAATAAAGATTGTTTTTTTTATAATTAAATGAATCTTTATGGTGAATCTTTCCTTTGGGTGTGAGATAGGCACCCATTATTGTGAGGTTAGGCACACTTTTGTATTGTCAAAGTTTGATGGGAGAACAGTGTATGGTGTTGGTTCCTATTGGTCATCTAATGTGTTGGTGCCTCTTTTCCTTTTAAGCACTTGCTCACCAGGTTGCAATGGAGTTGCTGGGGCATATTGATTGTAGGTTTTCTCCTGTTTTTCTCGAGCTTGCTGGAGACTCTTTTCAACGCATTATTGAACTTGGTGATACTTTTGCTGGTGTAGGGTATCCCAACGGGTTTCTGGAACCTCTGCATCTGGTTTGAGAATTCCCATATCCAAATCAATTGGCAGCTTACTGGATCTTGCTCTCATGAGATAAGCTGGGGTGCAATTGGTGGAACTAACCTGGACATGGTTATACAAGTCTACCAAGTCGGGTAACTTCTCTGGCCATTGGTTCCTTTCTGATGCTGGTAAGGTCTTCAAGAGGTCAATCACGATGTGGTTCATCTTCTCACATGAGCCATATGTCTGAGGATGATAAGGTGTTGTGGGGATCTTCTTACATCCATACATATTACAGAATTCTTTAAACACTTCTGCTTCAAAAGCTTGACCTTGATCTGCTAAGACCTGTGCAGGGTAACCATGTGGTCTACAAAAGTACATCTGGAATTCTTTTGCTGCTGTTCTTGCTGTGAGATCCTTCACTGGCACTACCACTAGAAAACGGGAATAGTGG
The DNA here is from genome assembly GCA_033576535.1 of Allobates femoralis. Taxonomy (NCBI): domain Eukaryota; kingdom Metazoa; phylum Chordata; class Amphibia; order Anura; family Aromobatidae; genus Allobates; species Allobates femoralis. The sequence continues at coordinate 233,265,513 of JARQOC010000002.1, forward strand.
TCCACGATGGTCAATGCATACACATAGCCAGATATAATTGGTGTCAATCTGATATGGTCTAAGGCGACTAACTCCAGGGGTTGCTTGGTGACTATGGACTGGAGTGGAGCTCTTTGACTTTCTTGATCCTTTCTCCTCAGGTTGCACGGGCCACATTTTCTACACCAATCTTCAATTGATCTTCTCATGCCAACCCAGTAGAATCTTTCTCTTAAGAGCACTTCCAACTTTTTTCCATTCAAAATGCCCTGCGCCATCATGATAGGCTTCCAAGACCATTTTGACATCTCTCTTGGGTACTATGATCTGCCAGACCAACTCATGAGTTTTAGGATTGGTATGTCTTCTACACAGCTTATGTTTATACAGGAACAGTCTACTCTTCTTTTTCCAGAGCTGTTGAGCTTCAGCTGGAGCATTCTGATCAGGGTACGCACCTTCCTGCATCAGCAATTCCTTGACTAGCCCCACAGCTGGGTCACTGTCCTGTGTGTCAGCCCATCCGTGATGTGATAATGGGTTGAGTGTTGCCTTCTGATGCTTCTGGTGCACACCTGTTCTGGATTGGTTTGCCCTAGGGCAATGAAAGGCCGTTAGCTCTGTTTCTTCCAGCTCCTCCGGTTCCTCTTCCACGTCTCTTAGGTGTGGCATCCGGGATAAGGCATCTGCATTTCCATTTTTGTGGCCTGCTCTGTATTTGATGATAAAATTGTAATTAGACAGCCGGGCTATCTATCGCTGTTCCAACGCACCTAACTTTGCTGTATCCAGGTGGGTAAGCGGGTTGTTATCAGTATAAACAGTGAATTTTGCAGCGGCCAGATAACGTTTAAAGCACTCTGTCACAGCCCAGACCACTGCCAGTCGTTCTAACTTGAAGGAACTGAAGTTCTCCGGGTTTCTTTCAGTAGGCCGGAGCCTTCTGCTTGCAAAAGCGATGACTCTCTCTTTTCCCAATTGTATCTGGAACATTACTGCTCCCAATCCCACATTGCTGGCATCCGTATACAGAATGAAGGGTTGATGGTAATCAGGGTATGCCAGGATTTCTTCTCCTGTCCGGGTCCAATTCAACTTTTTGAAGGACTCTTCCTTTTCATCACTCCACTGGATGGGGCCAGAAACTTCTTAAGGCCCCATCACACCTGGTGATGGGGCTGGAGATGTCGGCGGCGACTGGCGGGTGCGCGCACGTTTTTGGCGCCCCGCCAGCATAGTTGTCCCCCATTTACATGGGGCAACATCTCCAGCCCCGCAACGGCGAGCTGACAGGCGGCATCGCCGCCGGGGTGTCTGAAAACCCCAGCGGCGATGCAGGACAATGGGAGCCTATGGCTCCCATTGCCTGACAGGTCACCGGCGGCCGGTTACATGGGGCGATGTGTGCACATCACCCCAGATCGGTCGCCTAGTTTCAGAGCACTGCTCTGACACCAGGCGACCTCCCGGCGGCGCCGACATCGCCCCTTTACATGAGGCGACGTAGGGGCGATGTCAAAGCTGATAGGCCACGCCCCTACGTTGCCTATGTAATTGGTGGCGATGTCACCCCGTGTGATGGGGCCTTAAGACTGTCCTACCATGATGTCTTGTACGGGGGCTGCCAACTTCGTAAACCCTTTTATAAACCTTCTGTAGTAGCCTACCAGTCCCAGGAATTGCGTCACCTCCTTCCTGCTGGTGGGTCTTGGCCAATCCCTTATCATGGTCACTTTCTCGGGATCCGGTGCTACACCTTCTGAGCTTACTACGTGGCCTAGGTACTGTACCTTTGATTTGAGCAGGTGACATTTAGATGGTTTTATTTTCATGCCGTACCCAGACAAGGCTTCAAACGCTTCCGCCAAGTGTTGCAGATGCTCTTCAAACGTCTTGGAGTAGACTATGACGTCATCCAGGTACAGGAGAACAGTTTCAAAGTTCTTATTTTCTAGGCAGCACTCCATCAGTGTCTGGAATGTACCGGGTGTGTTGCAGAGTCCAAACGGCATACAATTGAACTCGCAGAGGCCCATCGGCGTGGTGAATGCTGTCTTCTCATGGTCAGCCTCTGCCACAGGAACTTGCCAATACCGACTAGTCAGATCTAAGGTGGAAAAGTAGTTAGCAGATTTTAATGCAGCTAGTTATTCTTCTATTCTGGGTAATGGCTATGCATCCTTGTGTGTAATGCGGTTGATCTGCCTATAATCTACCACATTCTCATGGTCCCATCCTTCTTTTTAACCAGCACTAAAGGAGCTGCCCAGGGGTTACAACTGTCTCTTATTACCCCTGCTTCTTTCATCTCTTTGAGCATGTCCTTTGCACATTGGTAGTGAGTGGGTCTATACCTCTCCTTTATGGGTGGATGATGCCCTATGGGTATGTTGTGTTCTACCCCTTTGATCTGCCTAAAGTCTAAAGGGTGTTTGCTGAAGATCTGCTTGTACTCCCTCACTACCCGGTATACTCCATGCTTTTGATGAGAGGGGGTAGAACTGGTGCCCACATGTAACTTTTTGCACCAATCCTCCAGCTTTCCCTCTGAGCCATGGTACTCTGCTTGACTTGACGGGTTCAAGGGTTCAACTGTTGAGATGGCATTGTTGTCAACAGTGTATAATTTAGCCATATTAGCATACTTTGGTAGGGTCACTTCATCTTCCCCACAATTTAAAAGACGGATTGGCACTCTACCCCTGTGTACCTCAACTACACTTCTGGCTGTCAGTACAGTGGGCCTACTGTCTGAGTACACAAGTTCTACCAGGGCCTGATAATCTCGCCCCTTAAGGCCTATTGAGGCTCTACACCAGACCATCATTTCAGTTTTAGTTGATATCACAATGGGTATGGGGTCACTTACCCTTGCACTACCAATTTCTCCTCCAGACAATTCTACCTGCTGTCTCATCATCAGAGCCTTTATTTCTTTCTGCAAGACTCATTGTTGTCCGGAATTGGCAGTATCGGCCATCTGCTGTAAAACAACAATAATTTCTGCAAGACAACTTTCCATTACATTCATTCCTAGCAGAATAGTTGTATCACGTTCATGCCAATCAACATCAACAATTATCACCCATTGATTCTACTAATACTAGTCTCCCAATTTTAATGGTCATTTCTTTAAACCCAATCTGTGGTACTAGTTTACCAATGCTAGCCCATATATTAAAGTCATCATCTGGACCACGCGTAATATCTGCATCAGTACAGTACCGTTTATAAAGTATATAAGGTATGGGGATCAGCAAGCCGGTGTCCAGTAGAGCATTCAGGGAATGCCATCCAGCACAACAGGTATAATTGGTCGTCCTCCCACGTACCTGTCCCGCCAACTTGGTGGGCCTTGTGAGTTCATTTCTGAGGAGCAGCCCGCTTCCCCAGGGGATCCTCGTTTAAAGCACATTCCCTGGCAAAGTGGCCTGCCTCCCCACAGCGGTGACAAATGGGCTGTCCATCCGGGTGGTAGCGATCACTGGGTCGTCCTCTGGTCACTGGATACTTCCTGGGCCTTATCCACGGGACATCTTCTTTGCTTGTAGCCAGCTCGATCTTTCCCACGGGCTTGGATTCATCCAGCTCCTGCATAGCCTTGGCCATCTCTGCTACTGTTTTGGTGAGGGCCTCAATCTTTTGGTCAAGAGCCTCGTTGGTGATGGGCTCCTGAGGTTTACCATTAGCCCCTGACATGGCTAGTGAGATCTGCATTCCTGGTTGCTGGTACGTTGAAACTAAAGATTGGGCAGAGTCTGTATCATGAGGCTCTTCTGACTGCAGTATGCAGATGGTCCTCTCTTTAAATTGGACTAAGTTCAAATCATTGTTCTGGATAGCCATCATCCGCAGTCGTCCTCTATGGGGAGGATATAAGAGTTCATCTATGCACTTGTCAATCAGCAATTTATCTTCTCCTTGTACCAAGGTGGGTTCTGCCTGTTTGAGTGCCCTGAGGTCTCCTGTAGATTTTATGCAAAGTCTCTCACACTCTCCTTTGGTTTCAGCCGATACCCAAAGAATCTCATCTTTGCTCTGGCATCTACACTGGTCTCAAAAGTAGCGTTCAGCCTGCTCATTACATGTTCTACAGTGTCTTTGTCATCATCTGACCAGGACTTTGTCTCCCGCTGTGCATGACTAGTTAACTGTCCCATTAGTATGCTGACACGCTGGCCCTCCGTCAGGGGGTATATGCTGTAATAACTGTCCAGCTTCTCTTTAAAGTCTGTGAGGGTATTGGGCTCACCTGAGTATTGTGGCAGCCATGTTGCCCCCCCGGGGTGTACAGCATCAGGAACGGCATGATCGCTGACATGCCTCGTGCTGCAGCACCTCCGGGTGCTCCTTCCAGGCGGTCTTCGGGGTCCACCGGCTGTGACATCTTTCCACCCCCTTAGTTAATCGTGACCCTTCCGGTCTTCTACTTCTGTCGGGGTGTACAATAATAGTTCAGCTGGTGCAGCAGGGTTTTGCATCCCCGCCGGATGTCGTCAGGATGCAGGCCGGGCCTCACTTAGCGCTCTTTGGAGGGTGCTGCCCACGATGACATGCCCCATCTGCGCGCGACAACATTGGCAACAGTACAAATCACGTATTTCACACAATTCACGGCACACAGTACCTGGTTTAACGGGCACAGAATTCTGTTCGTGATGCCAGAAAACTGATGCACCCCCAGGCCGTTGGGTACTCGGGGCTGGGTCGGTGCTGTCTCGCTTGGAATCACGGTAGTTGTGACCAGGTCCCATGGCCTGGGCTCAGTCCAAAAAGGAAGGAGTATTTACAGGGAATTTGGCGTGATGCCACCCATGGGATGTGGTCAGTGGGGACCACCGATGCTGCAGAACCTCCGCGGATGATGGATGGCAGCTGGGAATGGAACGGCTCTCCACGGGTAAAGCCTATTCCCAGGGCAGTGTGGAATGTCTATGTACAGGGTGCAGGGCGACGGGCACAAGGAATAGGCAGACTCACGGTTTTGTAGTTTTCTCAGTCCTTTACTGGAGCAGATGGTAAAAGCTGTCCACAGAGTCTTGAGAGCAACTTGGGGTTATTCTCACCCAGCCAGGTCTTTGGCTCCCTTACTGCGCTTGTATTTTGGCTCCTGCAGTTGCTTAAGCTAGGCTGCCAGCCCTGTCTTTTCCTGCATGGTACCAGTATAAAAGGCAACACGAGTCCTTCACTTTCTCTACCCTGCTCCTGGGTGTCAGTGTTACTGGAGTCTATGCGTTGCTGTGTCTCGGGTACAGTGTAGCTGGAGAATTTGGAATCCCCACTTTCCAGTGTTGACTGACGGAATGTGTGACCCTGCACAGTCTCGGACTCCGGTGTCCGTTCTATGCTCTTTTCCTCTGGGGAGAGCACGGAGCTGCTCAGCCTCCCAGATGTGTTCCTTCCTCTCCTTTTCTCAGACCCTAGCCTTAGGCCGGGAACTCGACAGTACACTCTGAGATGAGCTTAGCACTACTCTTTTACACTCAGGTCCTCTTCTCAGTCCTCCTAGGAACTGAACTCCTCACAGCCCTCTCTGGAACTGCACTCTTCACAGCCCTCTCAGGAGCTGAACTAACTTCCTCCTTCTCAGACCAGAATATATAAGGGAGCTCACCCTGATTCCGGGCTTGGTCTCCCCTTCTTGCTCGGAGGTGTTGGTGTTGTGTGTGTGTTGCCTGATGAGAATACCCTTTGTTGCTCTTTGGTGATACTACTACCCGGGGGCAGTGATGACACTGTGGCACATTGACCCTGGGGTGCTGGGGTTCCACACTCGCCTGTCCTGCCTTGCACCTCGCCAAACAGAGCCCTGAGCCAGTGACTGTGGGCTTCTCTTAGGGGTTGACCTGCAGTATCTCCCCTTAGCCCTATGTTTGCCACCTTTTCAGCAGAAACATAGTAATCAGTAGTATACCTATATTTCTATTTATTCTAACATGTACAGAGAACAAGAAAGATAATGGTGAAATACAAGATCATCTTTACAAAGCTGTGGTCAGAACGTAAGAAAGTGGAAGTGCTGGGCACACCGCCATTGAAGAAAATGTGATGTTCTGCAATGCAAAGCAAAGCAATGCAAAGCACTGTTTTAAATGTGTTTCATATGTTTGATGGTTGACATGAATTTAGTTGGACACATATAGGGTTAGCGGTTGAGTTTGGACTCGACTGGAAGAAGTTACATGTGCAGACAAGGGAGCTGTTTCTTCATATAGTCAGCTAGTACAAAGAGCTCAGTGATGCAAGGTCTGAGGTCTGGTAATTGGCAGATTGCTATCTTACAGGTGTGTGTTTGTGTGTGTGTATGTATATGTGTGTGTGTGTAGAGATACGACATCAGATGATCAGATGATATGTTCTGGGGGGAAGGGAACTCTGAAAAGAAACGTGCCAGATCGCACTATTTGATAGACTGGAAAGACCAATAGACCAGAACCCAGGCCAGGGAGGCCTCAAGTGTCAAGTGGGAACTGAGAGTAGCAGTGAATGGCTGTTTTGAGTCGGTCAACAGGGTAGGGGGGTACTCGGATATCGGGACAGATGGTCACTTTGATGGGGGAATCACAGCTGGTCGGTTGCCGATTCAGTGCCCTGGACCCTCAGTGGCGGGGATGGTCGGAGATGATGATGATGTTGGAAGGGGGAAACGGTAACATGACACCACCTGTGGTACCTGGTAATGTGGATACCAGCGCTGCAGCCGGCCGCTGAGGTGATGGAGGTGCAGCTCAGAGTAGTACAGCTCCCCACAGGTGGAGCTTTACCTCAGGGCAGCGGGGTGGATGAGGGGAGTTGTAGTCCTTACCTTTTTGATGCTGTAGGAGCCCTCCGGGCAGCAGAGCAAATGAGGACAGACACCAGATAAGCTCAAGAAGTTCTTTACTGTCTCCAGATGAAAAACAGGTACACAGTGCAGTCTGGTTTACCGGGGACATAGCCACAGATTTGAGGTAACTTAGCAGAGTCTGTCGGTGGTGCCGTCTCACGACTTTCGGAGTCTGTGTTCCTCTTTACTCTCATTCACCACTTTGAGGAGCTCCTTTGCCAGTCCCCTGGTCTGTTACTATTAGGTACGGTCGGTTCCTTACCAGTATGGACGGGAGCGACAACGAGAAAATTCTCCCCCCCCCCGGTCCTTTCCCTAATGTGTCCTGGACCTTTTTGGAACTGAGGAAGAGGTACAGTCTGTGGCGCTATGGCTCCCGTATGTCAGTCCCACAGCTTGTCGGTTCACAGTTAGCGATAGACCTCTGATTGCCTCGGCTCCGGTATGCCGGTGTCAACCCGGGACTCCCCAAGCGGCTCCAACCGGTCCTGGATTGTCCCCTCTGTTTCTGGGTCACCTCTCTCCAAGGAGGTGCTCTCCTGTCAAGAACGCTGTCAGGCACATCCTCTCTGGCTGCCTTCCCAGCACTGTCTGACTAGACGTCACTCAACTGTCACTCAAGTATCTCGCTCTACTCTAAGCTCCACCCCCTGGACCTACTGAATATACGGTCCCTATGCTAAGGTGGGCTAGTGTATGGATGCTTAGGACAGACTCTGCATGAAACCCCGTATCCATGGCTACAAAGGCACTACGGAGGCACTTCACCTTCTGCTTGGGGTACAGTACCTCGCTGTGACGCCTTCCCATAGGGGCGCCACACACCCAGTCCCAATATTGTTGAATGGATCCAATAGGATACAAGAGTTTGAAGGGCAAAGAAAATGAAGTGACATTTTATGTAACTGAGAAGTACCAATTCCTGCTTACAGCAAGTGAGGTTTGTGCCTATAGTTTCTATTAAGTATAGTAAAAGATGTATTTTTGGACTTTTGTCTGTTGATTTCTTGCAAACCATTTGGTCTAGGCTTGCCATTACGAACAACAAACTACAGTCTGTGGAGGTGTGTTACCTGGGTATCAACCAGGACAAAAGCATTCCCACCTAGCCAGGACCTCCATGTTCATGCAGCTTGGTGGTGCATAGGAGACTAGTACCACACTGATGGCTACTGCCACTGGCCATGTTATAAGAGTGCTAAGAGGCATGCTGCAACCATGTCCTACAACCTTCTTTTAGTATATTGTAATGTCCCTTTAAGGATTTGTTTGTGGGTTGTTTTCCAGAAAATTGGTACATTTTAAATCTAATTAATTTAATTCCTAGTTAATATATAAACAAAGTTCCAGTTTTCAAACAAAAAAACCTATGAAGCTCCATAGTTCCTTTTTTCTAAACTTATGGGAATTTCCTTTACGTGCAATAGTTTAAAAACTTAATAATGAATGCATTGAGAATATTGTACTTTACAAATCTTCATTGTTTTAATCCAAATACACTTCTCTCATGGGTGAAAAAATCCCCCAACATTAAATTTTAAACTAACTTCAGAAAAATACATTAATCTGAAATTAAGAGATAAAGCAGACAGTGGTAGTTGCATTTTATCTGAATAACAAGAGAAAAAAGAAAATTTGAATTGAATGGTTAAAATATCTATCTATCTATCTATCTATCTATCTATCTATCTATCTATCTATCTATCTATCTATCTATCAATATATTATTATCTATTACTATAGCACCATTTATTCCATGGTGCTTTACATGTGAGAAGGGGTTTACATAATAACCGCAAGTATAATCATCATGAACAATACAAGGCACAGACTGGTAAAGGAGGAGAAAGATTCATCTCCAGAGATCTTGAAGTTCCTTTGTCCATACTGCACAACATGATCAAGAAGTTTACAACTATGACACTGTAGTTTATCTCCCTGGATGTGGATGGCAGAGAAAAATTGACGAAAGGTTGCAATTTAGAATAGTCTGGATGGTGGAAGGTTAGACGCCCCCTGAGGAAACTTAGATGTGAAATGCAAGTCCGGGGTGGCGTGGCGCGAGGGACTCTTGACCCATACTGAACAAACAGTAATCATTTAATATGACCTTTGCCTACTAATGGGATGTACAATCGAATATAATTGAACTTTGTGGTGCATTTTTAGACAGCAATGATTTAGGTACAAGGCACAAGCACTTTATGTAGAGTGTATTGAATATATGCTGGATGTAGATGAGATTACTAATCTGTATAAGGTGTCAGTAATGAGCATATTGCTCAGACGCACACCTTTTTATATATGCTGGACCATCTACTGAACTCATATATGGCTATATTTATTTAACCGCGCATGCGCTTTAAAATATTGCTGTTGTCCTTGATACTTGCATCAAAACAATTTATTATCTGTTATACTATTCTTTCTTTATTGCTAAAATTGAAACACTGTTAGGCTGCATACTCACAATCAGTCTTCGCAGCATTTTGGACGCAGCTTCTTGCCGTTGTGTCCAAAACACTGTGTCGTACAGTACAAGCACAGTGGATGGGATTTCAAGAAATCCCATCCTCACTATGCTTAACCCGACCGCAGCGATCTGACATCTCCGGTGCGGATTGCCAGCATTCCGTTCCTCCGCAGCATGTTAATTTCATGCTGCGGAGTCGGAAGCGGCTGGTACAGGGTGACTGCAGGGAGAAGCCACCCCGCACCCACCACAGATTGTGAGTACAGGGCGGCTGCACCCTCCCTGCGGCCACCCGCGGGTTCACTCAGGTCTAGCGGAGCTGCGTTTTGGACATAGCTCCTCCGGACCATGAGCACATACCTTATGGGCATATTTATGGAGGTAACCTCAACTCATTTAAACACTTGAGTATGTATCAAATTGACCTCTGTACTCACCTTTTATCCTTATATTGCTATTATCTTTGCTTTTTGATTGTGGATTAATAAAATGTCATTCTATAAGCAAAATCATCTTCTGTTCTCTTGTTTGTGAATGGTTATGTAGTTGTGCATTCATTTTCTCAAATAAATTTTCAATGCTGAAAATATATTTTGCTGTGGATGGTGAATAAACAGCTCCAGTCAAGTTCCAAAGAAATTCAAGCAGTCCTGCAGGCTCTGGATGCATCAGTGTCTCTTCAAACTATCTGTCCACATTTTAATTAAATTAAACACTATTGTAGGAGACCAGGAGGACCCCACTGTTGACACAGACATAAAAAAGCTAGATTACAGCTTGCCAAAATGTACGTCTGTAACTCAAAATCCTTCTAGGAAAGTGTCTTGAAGACAGATAAGACCAAGAATAAGCTTTTTAGTAAAGTACTTCATTTTACTGTTTGCCAAAAATGGAATGAAGCCTACAAAGAAAATAACACAATACCTAAAGCCAAATATGTTGTAGGTTCAGGGGGCGTGTCCGGGATGCCGTGCTGAGAAGACATATGCTGAGAGAGCTTCTGCCTGGCACAATAAGAAAAACGGCATAAAAGGGCAGAGCTAAATCCACACCACACCCAGCTCTGACATCAGCTGCTCTGATAACGGCTTTGGACATGTTCCTTGGCAGGGAACAGATAGCCTCCAGCATCTCGGTACCATCTTGTGCAGGAATCTAGGGGTCCACAGCAGCACTCAGGGACAACAGGGAGTCAGGAGGTAAGAACTGGAGACTGATTTCTGGCCCTCCCTAGACACCATCAGCTTGAGAAAATCTTCTTGCTCGTATTCCCTCTAAAGAAGACTTCAAAACCCTCATATTTGAGGTGAAGGATGCTTGTGACCCGCCCAGGGGTCAATGAGAACTTGGTAACCGGGCGTTGACACGGGGGTGCTGTCTCGGTGGCTGGTGCCCGGGCCCATAGCCCTGGGAGTCAGTTGAATAAAGGGTACAAATACTAAAAGTCTCGTGACGCCACCTGCAGTTTCTGGTGATCTCACCAGTGCCGCTGTCAGACCGCCAAGGATGGTGGTATTGCAGCCAGTTGATAACGCTCCTTGTAGGTGAAGCGGGATCCCCGGGGCAGTGCTGCTGCTGTGCTGAACGGTGTGGCAGCAGCTGCTTCTTAACAGAATAAAACACCGGAGGCTTGCTGACTCTGTACGGGTACTTTACTGGCAACAGTTCTTCAGCAGTTCAGGTACACAGTTACACAGTCTTTGCGGGCAGCTGGCCGGGTAGTCACTGGGGAGAATAAAGTCTCTTGGAGGCTCCCAGATTGTTCCTTCAGTTACTTTCGCTGTCCCTTCTTCCGGTGCCTCCTTACTTTCCTTGTGCTGGTCTGCACAACCCTCTTGTCTACCAGGCCCATTTGGTGCTATGAGGTTAACCTTCTTCTCTACGGGGCTCAACCTGGTTTAGTGCTTCTGGTGCTTCTGGTGTGGCCGCATGTTCTGGACGAAGTCGGGGCAGCTTGGCAGATCTGTGACCCACTGCTATTGACGGCTCAGGGTTAGACGCGCCTGCACCGTGACTCAGAGCCGGTACCCCATTGTGGACTAGGATTCCCCCAGACCGTGGTCTCCTACCATCGGGGTCGCTGCTCTTTTTTTGGACACCTTCTCTGTGGTGTTCCTCTAGGACTTGTTCCTTGCTTCGTCCCTCAGATTAGACTGCTCCTGAATCACTAACTGTCTGAGTGGCTCCCGCTCCTTCTACTCTAATGCTCCTCCCACCGGGATCGGTTACCCTGGTAACGGGTGGCCAATTGGTCACCTATATTAGGTTTAGGGATGCTGGGATAAGAGCCTTAGGTTGCCTTCACACTCCCCAATGACAAGAATACTGCACACTTGGTTATGGGTACAGTACCCCTTCTGTGGCGCGCTGATCAGTGGGGCTCACCACTGCCTCCGATTGATCCGACCGGTGCAAGGCAACAACTGGTATTCGTTCATAGTCCATGGAAAATGTAGACAGCCAGCAACCAATCCAGTATAAAAAGATGAATTAAATATATTGAAATAATCACATGGATGTTAAAAGCATATTGGCAGGCAAAGCCTAATCATACGCATTTTCGATAAAAATATCTTTCTCAATGACAAAGGTTACAAACAGACTGACAAAATGTATACATATCAAGGAAGTGCAAGAATTGATAACACGTGAATAATTACAAATAGTATCAGTTGTATATCAAGTTACCACACAGATTCAATCTTAAAACCTCAAGTAGAACAAACAAAAATCATAGGAAGCAAAATTGTTTTACATGAATAAATGATGTAAACAAATATGTTAAGCAACATGTTAATAATTTTCGCTGTACATAGAGAATTAATTGCATATTTCCATCATCAAAAATATTGTTAATTAATTTTATAGTGTGTATTTACACAATCAAAAAATGTTTGATCTCATTATCATAGATGACGGATAATAATACCTGTATGGTTTACAACATGAACCATATTACATGGCTCAATATCAAGAATGAGAAAAACTGACTGACATATTGGATGGAATATAATATGAGACACAAAACCAGACGGAGAATAAATAAATAAATAAATAAATAATAATAAATGGAGAAATATTTAACCAAATAATGTGCAATGCAAAGTTCAGGCCAAAAAACAGCAGCAAAAACAAGCAACGAAAAACAGCAAGGAAAGGGTTGATGTTTTAGCTATGAATACTAGTAAAAATACATAAGGTCATTCTTGTAGTTAAGACCTTGTGGAAATCTAGTGTTTAAACTACCGTAAGTGTCCAATAACGTTCCCTGTTTAGAAGGGATCAAACCCAATTTCCCCTGCGTATCGGTTTTGGGACCTGTTCTATCCCTTTCACCACTAGGCTATCTAAGCTACCTGCATGTGTCTCCTGAAAGTGTCTGGATAAACCAGACATAGATATTTTCTCGCCAGTGTTGGATCCCTTAGCTGCAGAAATATGTTCTGAAATCCTCATTTTAATGGTACCATCACACGGCGCGATATCGCGAACGATATCGCAGATATGACTCACCGTGACCGGGGTGTTCAAGTCGCAGGCGTCTGCTTCTCTTGTCACGGAACCGCGCCTGCGGCTGTGAGGCCCGGTGGTCCAGATCAATAAAAGGGTGATGATAATTCTACCTTCTTCCCTGGGCTCTCGTTGGTAGGTGCGACAGGTGAACAGGGGGCTAAACTCCATGTGAAGTATGCTGGTTCTCTGCAGTGGCTATGTAGCTTCCACAGCTTTGGTTCCAGTAACCGGTTATTAGGGGAGAGAGTTATGGTCACTCTGTTGTCCCTGAGAGGTGCTTCTCCTTTTCCTCTAACCCCAATTGCAAGGGTTTTCTCACTGGTAGCTAGGCTGACTAGGCCTGGTGTGTGTCTCATAAGCTTGAGATCATGCACAACCTGCAGCTCTTGTAGCGTCTGCACACTCTGGTGTTTCTCCCTCCAAGACTCTATTTATAGGGGGAACTGGCTCAAAGTGACCAGTGGAGCTCCCCCTAGAGGCTCGGGGTGAAACCAGGTGTTCTAAGGTGTTGTTGTGTTGTTTGGTGTTTTGGTGAGTGATACTTTGCTGTTACTCCATTCATGCCCTAAGGATTTCTGTGGTGCCCAACAGGTGCCAGGGCGCCACATTCCCCCTTAGTTAAACTCAGTTCTCCCGGCTGAGCAAAAAGTTCTTTTTACAACTTAACACTAAGCATTTTATAACAGGTATTTACAGAGTCTTACAGAAAAACACAAAAATCACTAAAAAGGGAGTGAAAAATATGAAAAAGGTGAAAAGCAGTCCATACGGCACTAGTCCATCTGCCGCAGGCTGGAAAAGGTAAAGTTAGTGGTCACACAAGTCCTGTGACAATTGTCCAAAGTTTGTGAAAAAAAAAAAAAAATGGGAAAAGGTAAAGTCCACAAATATTTTCAAACTTTATACATTCCCTACGGGTGTCTCTGCTTGGGAGGCCAGTACTAACTTTCTATACCTTACCAGGCGCTTTCTGTCCCCAACTTGATATACTTGGGACAGAGCCCAGTTCCTCCACCCTTCTGTACACTACTTTTTACAGGTTTTGAAAACAGGGTAACTATTTACAAACACTTTCAGGTAATATGGTTCCACTACATTCTTAAACCCATTCTCCAAGTTTGTTTGGGGATTGTCCTAATGTACTACGTGTGGATCTGCGTAGTGTGGGTGTTTCCAAAGCTGTTGGTGTAGTGTACGAAGTGGTTGTTGGTTCTCTACTTCTGCTGCGTGTAAGACCATAGTAAGTGCGGAGTCTATCAACTGGACTATCTTCTGTAAGTAGTTGAGTAGGAATGGCTTCTCTTACTGTGGGACTAGCAGGTTGACCGATTACAGGAATCTCAGGTTCCATAATAACAGGCTGCAATTCTTGCACTTGAACTTGTGGTTGGACTTGTTGAATTGGATTTGGTTGCTGATTTTCTACAGGCTGGTAGAAATGCATAACTGGTATGAGGAATGCATCACCGCATTGTGGCCAGTCAGCTGGTAAGTATCCAATGTCTGTAAGGACTAGGTTTTCTTTAGTTTCTTCATCTGTAGTTACAGCAGGGTACCTGGTTGCTTGTGGGATTAACTGTGCTGGACATTTCTTCAAATGATCCCTTGAAACAGTTGCAATAGTATTCCCATTACCTTTACTGATAACGCAAGTTTTTGAGTTGTCATAGTGTGACGGCATAACGGTGTAGGGTATAGATTCCCAACTGTTATCCAATTTGTTGGTTTTTCGCTTTCTTTTTAGCACTAAGTCTCCTGTAGCTAAAGGTTCAGCTGAGGTGTGCTTGTTAAAGTCTTTTTCATGCTTGGTTCTACTGATTTCTAGGTTTCTTTCAACACTTTCTTGTACTTTTGTGTACTGTTCTTTGCGTTGACTGACCCAATCTTCATCAGAAGAGTGTTCTGTGGGTTCGATGGTTCCCATCTGCAAATCAATAGGCAGTTTACCTGTTCTTGCTCGCATCAAGTAAGCAGGTGTGTAGTTGGTTGAACTGACAGGTATGTGGTTGTAGATGTCCACGAGATCTGGAAGTTTCTCTGGCCATTGATTTCTCTCTTCAACTGGTAACGTCTTGAGCATGTCAATGACTATGTGGTTCATCTTCTCACATAAACCGTTCATCTGGGGATGATAAGGTGTTGTGCGGATCTTCTTACACCCATATAGCCCTAAGAATTCTTGGAACAGAGCTGATTCGAAGGCTGGCCCTTGGTCAGTTAAGACTTGGTCTGGATACCCATGGGGACGACAGAAGTAACTCTGGAACGCTTTGGCTGCGACTTATGCAGTTAAATCCTTAACTGGAACTACTACCAGGAATCTTGAGTAGTGATCAACGATGGTGAGAGCGTAAGTGTACCCGGTTCGACTTGGGGTAAGCTTCACGTGGTCGAGAGCAATTATTTTAAGAGGTTTGGTGGTAACAATCGGCTGCAACGGAGCTTTCTGAGTTAGATGGTCTTTCCTTCGAAGGTGACATGGTCCACAGTTTTTACACCATTTGTCAATTGAGCCTCGCATACCGACCCAGTAAAACCGATCCTTCAGCAGTCTCTCCAGCTTCTTCCATCCAAAGTGTCCTGCATCATCATGGTATGCTTCAAGGATCATTTGGACTTCAGTCTTGGGAACTACAATCTGCCAGATGAGTTCATGGGTTCTTGGATTGAGGTATCTTCTGCATAGTTTACCTTGGTAGACAAACAACCTCCCTTTCTCCTTCCACAGGCAGTTGATGAGGCATCAGAGTCCATGTTGGCGTGTTCTTGAGTGATTAGATCCCTTACCAGGCTGACATCTGGGTCGTTAGCCTGAGTCTCCTTCCAGTCATGGTGAGGTAAAGGGTTCACGGTCCTCTCTACACGTTTCTGGTTTCTCTGATGACATGTTGCTGTACCCGAACGGTGGAAAGCAGGTAGTTCAATCTCTTCCAGGTCATCTATGTCTTCTCCCTCTTCAGGAAGGTGAAGCATTCGGGACAGGGCATCAGCATTGCCGTTCTTGTGACCTGCCCAGTACTTTACAGTGAAGTCGTAGTTAGAGAGTCTTGCTACCCAACGCTGTTCTAGGGCTCCCAGCTTTGCAGTCTCTAAGTGTGTTAGAGGATTGTTATCTGTGAAAGCTGTGAACGAGGCGGATGCCAGGTAATGCTTGAAACGCTCTGTGATTGCCCAGACCAGGGCCAGGAACTCCAGCTTGAAGGAGTGGTAATTCTCCGGGTTCCTTTCCGTGGGACGGAGCTTTCTGCTGGCGTAGGCTATCACCTTCTCCTTGCCCTGCTGGCGTTGAGCTAGGACTGCTCCTAAACCTTCATTACTTGCATCGGTGTACAGTAAAAACGGGAGATTGTAATCGGGGTAGGCCAGGATTTCTTCTCCAGTGAGAGCGTCTTTCAGCTTTTGGAAGGATTGTTCCTGTTCTGGGCCCCAGTGGAGCGGGGGTCCCCTGATCTTGCCTTTTTTGGATTGACCTACTAAGAGATCTTGCATAGGTGCTGCTATCTTGGTATAGCCTTTGATGAAGCGTCGGTAGTACCCGACCAGTCCTAGAAATTGACGTACCTCTTTGTGATTGGTTGGTGCTGGCCAGTCCTTGATGACGGTGACTTTATCCGGATCCGGTGCTACGCCTTCAGCGCTTACCACGTGTCCTAGGTATTGGACCTTGGGTTTCAGCAGGTGGCACTTGGATGGTTTCAGTTTCATCCCGTACTTGGACAGTGACTCGAACACTTCACTCAGGTGCTGGAGGTGATCTTCATAGGTCTGAGAGTATACAATGACATCATCAAGGTATAACAAGACAGTCTCAAAGTTCTTGTGGCCCAAACAACACTCCATAAGTCTCTGAAATGTTCCTGGGGCATTGCACAACCCGAATGGCATACTGTTGAACTCGCATAGTCCCATAGGTGTCGTGAAGGCTGTCTTCTCACGATCCTCCTCTGCAACGGCAACCTGCCAGTACCCACTAGTAAGATCTAATGTGGAGAAGTAGTTGGCAGATTTGAGTGCAGCTAGTGACTCTTCTATGCGTGGTAACGGGTATGCATCCTGTGTGTGACTTTGTTGATTTGCCTATAGTCTACGCACATCCTCATACTACCATCTTTCTTTTTAACCAGGACTAGTGGTGCGGCCCAGGGACTACAGCTATCCCTTATGACTCCTGCATTTTTCATGTCCTGAAGCATCTCTTTATCTTTTTGGTAGTGAGTGGGTGGTATAGGCCTGTACCTTTCTTTGATAGGTACATGGTTGTCTGTGGGGATATGGTGTTGTACCCCTTTAATCCTCCCAGAGTCAAATGGGTGTTTGCTGAACACTTGCTCATACTCCCGAACTACCCGGTATACTCCATTTTTCTGGGTGTATTGTCAGTTCCCACACTGAGTTCTTGACACCATTTCTCTAACTGATCTTTGGAGTGAGGGGGTTCATCAGTCACTGTTTGGTTTGAGGATTTTACATCAATTACAGCATCATCTTTTACCTGGTACAATTTTTGCGACAGTTGCATATCTCGGCAGTCTGACTTCGTCATCACCATAATTCAATATGCGTACGGGGACTCTCCCTTTTCTCACATCGACCAACCCTCTGGCTGTCAAGAGCGTAGGACTACTATCGGACATTACAGGTTCTACTACAGCTTGGTAGTCCTGCCCTCTGAGGCCTATGGCTGCTCGACACCAGATCATCATTTCACTTCTGGGTGGTACCACAATTGGAATGGGATCTGTAACCCGCACTCTGCCAATTTCACCATTAGACAATGTTACCTGTTGTTGATAAACCAGAGCTCGGATCTGCTTTTGGATTGCTCTCCTCTCTCTGGGTCTACCAGCTTCAACACTCTGTTGGAGTAAAAACAACACTTCATTGATGCATTTAACCATAACTTTAGTACCCAGTATTACATACGGATCTTTGTTGCTAGGTTTATCTTGAACCACTAATATACCCTGGCTCTTCAGCTGGACCCTTCCCACCTTTACTGTAGCTTCCCATTGTTCCTCTATTGTAACTAGCAAACCATTAGTTGCCTGAAGGTTCATATCGGGATTTGGGGGTTCTAGCTTAACATCAGGCCAGAACTGTTTGTAAAGGGTACTGGGAATGGATGTCACCTGGGATCCAGTGTTTATCAAGGCGGATATAGCGATGCCATCGATGACGATTGGTAAGTATGGACAGTCTCCAACATACTTGTATTCCCAGCTGGACGTAGGGCCTGGACAGTCTACTCCTGGGGTTGGCCCTTCTCGCCCAGGGTTTGCCCGTTTAAAGGACGAGACTGTGAAGGACGTCCTCCTAGGTCGTTCTGCTGACTGTTGCGGCGTCTGTCAGGACTACGGCGGTCTGCAGGTTTTCCTCGCGACTGCTGTGTCTTTCTCCTCATCCACGGGACGTCGTCAGGGCTGTCGGCGAGTTGAATCTTGTCCGATGACCTTGCATCTGTCTTGGGTCTTCTCCCAGCTTGTAGCTTGGCCACGTCTTTCATCAGCTGTTCAACATTAGCACACAGTTGCTCGAACCGGTCAGGTGTTACAGTCTGTGCACTGGACTGAATTGCATGGATTGGAGATGCTGCTGCCGGCACGAAAGGGGTGTCAGCATACTGCTGCTGCTGTGAAGCGGGATTAGGTACTTCGGCGAGCCGTTGTCCCCAAACTGTTAAGTCTCTCAAGGTATCAAACTCTGCGCCAGGATTTTGTATGGACCACCAGCTTGCTTGCTTTCTATCCTCAGATAGTCTAAGGCCCACAATAAATTGTCCAATTAACGCTTTGTTTTCATCTCTGACACCATCAGGATCAACTTGTTTTAACAGTCTTAATGCTTCTTGCAAGCGCAGTGAATAATCGAGGACACTTTCTTGTGCCCCTTGGTTACAACGATAGAATGACAGTCTTAATTCAGCTTCAGTATGGCGCTCAAAAACCCGGGTTAATTTAGCGAATATCTGCTCCACAGACTCCAGAGTTTCTACAGGCCAGCCGCGGCTCTGCAGTTCAGCTGCGCCGGTTAACTGTCCCATAATAACTGAAGCTCTTTGCTTACCGGTCATAGGGTACATGTCCAGCGTCTGGCATATCTTCCTCTGGAAGTTCTCCAAGGTACTGGGTACACCGCTGTACTTAGGTAACCAGGTCGCATTAGGAACGTAAGGTAGAGACATCGGCATAATCGGAGCGGGTTGCGGAGGCATACCGCCGGCTTGTTGCTGTCCATCAAGAGGTATGTTTTGAGGTACCGCTTGGTTTAGCAGGGGTACCACGTTGTTGGGAACCTGGTTACTCATGGTCGCTCCCCCTTAGTTAAGCGTAGCCTTTCCCTCGGTTTCAAACGGAAGTGTCGGCCTCACGGTGAGGAGTGAGGCACCACGGGAGTTTCCGGTTCCTGCTGCGTACGGAGGAAGTCGTCATAGCGTGGGGCGAGGCCAATCTTCTCGCCCTCTGCACAATCACGCCCCTTCTTTTCCCGCCTTTTTGCGCAACAATGGTGGATCAAATTTACAGATCGATATTTACAGTCAATAAATAGCACACAATACCCGTGATAACGGGCCTGCTCGTATCCTGTTCGTGACGCCAGATTTCTGACTCACCGTGACCGGGGTGTTCAAGTCGCAGGCGTCTGCTTCTCTTGTCACGGAACCACGCCTGCGGCTGTGAGGCCCAGTGGTCCAGATCAATAGGGGAAATGGCGGAACAGTAGGGATGATTTGTCTTCGTGACGCCACCTGCGGGTGTTCTGGTAACTTTACCAGCGCTGCTAGGTCTCCAGGGGATGTTAGGCAGCAAGGTGGGATGCTCCCCACAGGATGAGCGGGAGTCCCCGGAGCCAGGAGCTGCGCAAGATGTTGTGAGGCAGCTGCGGTAAGGCTGCTGTTAGGCCCAGGAGTCAGACACAGACACGCCAAAGTCTTTTTAGTACCTTTACTGGTGGTTTTCAGGTACGCCAGACCGGGTTCGTGAAGTTTAGCAATCCTGGAGATTCACAGCAAGCAGTTTGTGTAGGCTTCCTTCTCTCTATACTTCTGGTGCTAAGGTCGGGTGGATGTGGAATCCAGCCGGACCGGGCAGTGTGTTCAATAGAACGGATTTCACCTGGTTGTCGGCACTGAGAGCACTGTAAAAGGGTGATGATAATTCTACCTTCTTCCCTGGGCTCTCGTTGGTAGGTGCGACAGGTGAACAGGGGGCTAGACTCCCTGTGAAGTATGCTGGTTCTCTGCAGTGGCTATGTAGCTTCCACAGCTTCGGTTCCAGTAACCGGTTATTAGGGGAGAGAGTTATGGTCACTCTGGTGTCCCTGAGAGGTGCTTCTCCTTTTCCTCTAACCCCAATTGCAAGGGTTTTCTCACTGGTAGCTAGGCTGACTAGGCCTGGTGTGTGTCTCATAAGCTTGAGATCATGCACAACCTGCAGCTCTTGTAGCGTCTGCACACTCTGGTGTTTCTCCCTCCAAGACTCTATTTATAGGGGGAACTGGCTCAAAGTGACCAGTGGAGCTCCCCATAGAGGCTCGGGGTGAAACCAGGTGTTCTAAGGTGTTGTTGTGTTGTTTGGTGTTTTGGTGAGTGATGCTTTGCTGTTACTCCATTCATGCCCTAAGGATTTCTGTGGTGCCCAACAGGTGCCAGGGCGCCACAGATACGACCCGTTTTTTGAGGCGTGGCTACGATGTCCAAACGATATCGTAGTGTGTGACTCCTAGATACGACGATGATAATGGTCGTATCACTCATCGCAGATTTGAGAACATGTTCTCAAATATGCCGATTTCAGACCGTACGATGTGCTGCATCGTGCTGTGTGACACCGTGCAAACGATCTCATTAACGATTTCGCCTATTCCTGACATGGGCTTGCCTCGATCGGTGGGTTGTGCGCTGGATCGCTGGCGTGTTGCCAAATGTGAAATCTTTAACGAGATCTATGCTTGTGACACCGCACAAGCGATATCGCAAAATTGTACTAACGATCTCGATCACGTGACTTTCCAGCCGATATCGTGATCGAGATTGAAGCGTATGACGGTACCATAAGACTGCACTATATGACCCCCAGGCTACAAGGTCTGGGAGAGGGGAAAAGACTAGAAACACAGGCACAGATCTAAGTGCAGATTATTTAGTTTAACTAATTTTCAGAGGCTAAGTTGCTCACCTTTAATGTGGCCTGTGTCATAGCATATCGTCCCATTTCAATCTGTTGATAGAATATAACTTATAATTAATTCCTCCGAATATACTACATAAAGAAAAAGGGTAAAACCAATGACATAGAGGTAAATACCCTAGAGAGGAACATGATAGACTCTTGAGTTTGGATTAAATGAGTTCAATCACAATAGAAGGAACTAATGCATATAAGAAGTCCATACATAAATTAAAGATATAGAATTCATACTATGATCAAATAAATGAATAGTCTCTTGAGGTTTATTTATTTATATATAAACAGAAGAGATGCAGATTTTGAAATGAAACTTAGAACAACTTAATTTAAATCACTTATTTTTATATCCTAAAAAGTCTTTTAAGAAATATTCCGTATATACTCGCGTATAAGCCGAGTTTTTCAGCCCAAATATTGGGCTGAAAAGTCCCCCCCTCGGCTTATACGCGAGTCATATACAGCCCCAGTGGTAGTATACAGCGCCCGCCCGCCACCCCCATCAGTATACAGGCCCCCCCATCAGTATCCAGGCCCCCCCCTTGCTCCGCAAAACCTGCAAAGTAAAATCATTATACTTATCACAGTCCTGTCGCCGCCGTTCCTGCCGCTGCCATCGCGCTCTCCGGCTTCATCCGGCTTCTTCCGGCTTCCTGTGGTCTGCGCAGGCAATGACATCATATATATATATGGACAAAATAATCATACTGTCGGTCAGGTGCAAAAAAAGAAAGATTCAGGTAGCACTCCAAATAATGATGCAGACAAAGTGGACTTTTACTGTCCCATGTGGCGACTTTTCGGAAGCTTATCCTCTTTCGTGAGTCGTGTATATATATATATATATATATATATAGATTAAATAAGAGCTTGATCACAAAAATATTGTAACATTGCAAAGCATTTTCTGGTATTAAAAGTTTCATGAATCAGCTTCTTGGTGATTTTATTCTATGATAATTGTTCTTTATTTACATAACTCCTTTATAAGTACAGTGAGCACTAATGTTTATTCACAGTCTAAACACTAGAGGGAGCAGTACCACTAAGAAAAGAGGGTGTGCAGAAAAAGTAATTTTTTTCATCTGGCTGTAATATTCTCTGGTTCGCTATTTGAAAAATAAAGGACAAAAACTAAAATATAACACTTATTTTATTGCAATGTAAAAACATTTCAAACTGAAGTTAATGAAGCATAATGTAGTTTACTGCATTGTCAGAGACATTTTCAGTTATCAGATTTAGTCACTGTGAGTGACCCATAGGAGGTAGTTATCTGAGTAAATAAAACCTGATAATTGGGCAACTTAGGTATAAGTTTTGGAATGGTTCTCTTCTTTCTGGGTGGTCGGGGAGTAGAATGAAACGTACAATTCAGTTTAAAATCTAAATGCAGCACTGAATGCAGCATTCAGGCAAGGGGACCCCCATGTGTCTGACTGCTCTGTACCCCCAGATATATCGTTAGGAAAACTCACTGTTAGAAGTCATGAGGGCCGTCCCTGGGGCTGGAGTCAGTTCTATTCATGGGATCCATTCCCGCCCCCTGCCTCTCTGTGCCGCCTTCCTTCTTCTCCTCGCCGACTCCCTCCTGTCTGTTATGCCATTGATTGGGCCAGAGCTGGGGGTACTCGGACACAGGGACTGATGGCTTCTTGGATCGGGGAGTCACGGGTGGTTGGGATCCTGGCTCCGTGCTCTGGTTATCATTTGTGAGGTGATGGGAAAGAAGAGGATATTTACAGGAATGTGACGCCACCTGTGGCCCGGTAATATGGGTACCGGCGCTGGGTAATGGTGGGTGCAGCAGAGAGAGTGGTCCAGCTCCCCACAGGAGGAGCTTTACCTCAGGGCAGCAGGGATGGATGAGGATGAGGGGAGTTGTAGTGGTAGTTCTTACCCCCTTATGGAGTCTCTAGATGTTTTCTCTCCTTGTCTTTCGGGGTCATCTCTATTCTTCCCAGTCTATACCACCTTCACAGTGCTCTCCTGCCAGTCCTACGGTATGCCACTAGCCGATCAGGTTGGTACCTTACCGGTATGGACGGGAGCAGCAGGAGCACACAATTTCTCCCACCACCGGAATTCGGTCCGCAACCACTAGTGTCCTTAACCGGTCTCAGTCCTGAGGGGTGAGATGTCCTTGTGGTGCTCTCGGCAACCCAGGTACTATGGGCCCCCAGCTCGTCGGTCTGCGGTCAGAGGTGAACTGACTGCCTCGGCTACCCGCACTGCCGGTGTTTCCCCCAACGTGACTAGCCAGCTGCAACCAGTCCTGGTCCGTTGCCTTCTGTCCTGGGCCCCCACTTAAAGATGGGGATCCCTTCTGTCAGCCGTACTGTCAGGCCCGTCCTTCCTGACTGCCTTCCCAGCACAGTCTGTTTTATACTGTCACTGTCTCCCACTACCCTACCCTAGGCTCCACCCCCTTTTGGGACCTACTAAATTACCAGTCCCCCCTATTCTAAGTGGCCTAGTCCTAGTTGTATGTGTGTAGAACAGTCTCCACAGGTTAAACCCTGAACTGACAACTTACAGAGATATCACATTGGTTGTCAGATTGCAATACCTCTCTGTAGCGCCTAGCCAGAGGGGCGCCACACCATCCTCGCCTGCGCCAGTGCCTCCTTGTGCTCATTGATGCAGGGGCAGAGCGAGGTATTGTTTGTTTTGGTTCCGCACGCCTGTCTCGAGGACGCACATCCATGTTATACAGGCACTGGGGTTGGCGGGTGGTGGGCACGGGCCCCTTTACCTCCGGGCAACTATCACAATTGTGACCCATATGACCTCTGTCATTATGCCCCTGGTTTGGATTGTTTACTATTTCTTGATCCCCTATGAAAAATAATACTCCATGTCATAAATAGAGATGAGCAAACCTTTTTGAAGTTCGGGTTCAGTTCAGTTAGCCGAATGTGCATATGTTCGACGAATAGTTCAGTAGACTGTTTGCTGAACTTCCGAACCCTATTCAAATCAATTGGAGACAAAATCAAGAGCCTAGAAAACACCTTCAAAGGGGCCCAAAAACTGCCAAACAAAACTCAAATTAGGAACAGACACAAGGAAAAGTGCCATCTATTTCCCAGAGTATTTCAATCTTCAACATTAATGGGAACAGAGAGATGAGTGACAGGTGTAGGCATGGTGCTCAGAGAGCCCTGCTAAATTCACAAACCACACAACAAAGAGTCTCCACATTTCAAAAAGTTAAGACCAGATACCACATAAGTGGTATCAATTGACCCAGAATAACAATTATGTAAAGGTGCAGCCTGTATGCATTGCACAGGGTCTGGGCTACGGCCCTGCCTAGCATTTCAAGTTTAAACATTGATCAGGAACAGGGGGATAAGTAATACATGTAGACCTACTGGGAAGGGGGCCCTCGTAAGTCATGCAACCGCTCCAGGAAATTTTATGCTCCGCCACCCTCAGGTGGCAAAAGTATCACTTTCGTTGTTTATTACTGAAAGCATTAGTCAGCTGGGTAAGTCACTTGTATAGGCCATTGGGCAGGGGGCTCTCATAAGTCATGCAAACGCTCCAGTAAATGTTATGCTCTGCCACTCTCAGGTAGCACAAGTATCAATTTTTTTGGAGTATTAAAGGAACAAGGATTCAGGTGGGTCAGTTACATGTGTAGCCTAGAATGCTAAAGGATTCAAACCCTACCTTACGGCATGGGTATTTGAGTCAGTTGACAGGGTAGGGGGTACTCGGATGCCGGGACAGGGGGTTAATTCAGTGGGGATCACGGCTGGTCGATTCCTGGTTCCATGCCCTGGACCCTCAATGGCGGGTTGGGAGTTGATCCGGTCGACAGGGTAGGGGGTACTCAGATACTGGGACAGGGGGTTGCTTTGGTGGGGGATCACGGCTGGTCAGTTCCCGGTTCCATGCCCTGGACCCTCAGTGACAGGGATGGGGGTGATGATGATGGGGGATGATAATGTGACGCCACCTGTGGTACCTGGTAATGGGGTTACCAGCACTGCGGCCGGCCGCTGAGGTGATGGGAATGCAGCTTTGGTAGTACAGCTCCCCACAGGTGGAGCTTTACCTCTGGGTGGATGAGGAGAGTAGTAGTAGTGGTTCTGCTGTGAACGCTGCAGGCGGCAGGGAATCAGGCACACACAATTGTCTTTGTTTCGGTACCTTTATACTGATGTCCAGTAACAGGTACGGTCCAAGAGGGTAACCAGGTTTCGGTGCAGCTTGGGAAGTTCACCTTGGAGAGTTTTGAGGCCTCCTCTATTAATATGTGTGGTGTTTGGGGTAAGCTATGCCTGTAGCTGAACCTGCCACTCTTTCTCCTTCTCAGGGTGCTGTTCCACAACCGACAATGAGGACCTTTCTGTGGGATCCCTATTCTCTGCTTAGGTCCCTGGTCCTATGCTTGGTCAGGTTTGGAGTCTTCTACTTTGTTACTTCAGGGGAACTAGATCCTCCTGGTCTGTCCGGGCTTTTCCTGCTACCCTAGATTATTAGCAGTTGCAGACTCCGTTGTCCGGGTAGCTTAAGGATTCTCAAATCTGTTCCCTTCTTCCTTCTTCTTACTTCTCCCACTGGCCTCCGTCCTTCTCCCTAGGGCTCAGCATAGCTGGGTCAGGGTCCTTGGATCTGGGCCTGGCTTAGCCCCAGCAACCAGCTCTTTCACTGCTGCTCTCTCCTCTGCAGTCTCTCTGGAACTAACGGACTCCTCCCCTCAGGCCTGGATTTTTATAGGGGATCTGGCTTAAAGACCTCCAGATCTGGGATGGAAGGTGTTGGATGCTGTGTGTGCCAAGGTGTACATCCCTCCCTGCACCGGTGGATCCTGTGGCAATACCCCTAGTTAACTTCAGTCCTCCGGAACTGAAACCTTTTTCAACAAACATAACATAACTTTTTACATTGAAATTTCAACAGAGTCTCAAATAAAATTTACAAAAAACAGGGAAAAATGGGAAAAACAGGTAACCAGTCCATACAGCGCTAGTCCATCTGCTGCAGGCTGTTTAAAGTATTTTGCCACCACCAGTCCTGTGGCTATGGTCCATTTTTTAAATTAGAAAAATAAAATTCAAAAGTCCAAACAGGTAAAGTCTCTGTGGGCTTAAAAGTTCAAAACACAACAACAAACACTACGGGTGCCTTGGCGTAGGAGTCCTAGGTACTGCAGGAGCTTCTAACGGGTCAAAAGCACTGTAGGCCTCCTGGCCCTGGGGCCACCTATTGGCCAAAAATTTGTTCTCCCTAGACAGCTCCTTACGCCAACTCCACTCACTCCTCTTTCTGATGTTGTGTACCTGGTTTGGGTTGTTTTAGCCTACTCTTCACCATTCTGTACACTGACAATGGTTACATATTTACATTTTAAACGTATTTACATTTCCCACATTTTACTGCTTATTCTCTGTATCTGAGTGGTAGATGTCCCAAATTGACACGTGTTGATCTACGCACTTCTGTTGTATGTATGACTAGTGTCAGTGGGTCTATGTGTCACAGGTAAACTGGGTAATAGTGTGCGACCACTTGATCTCACAGCAGGAATGACAGGTGCACCGATTGCAGGGTTCTCTGGTTCCGCTACAAAGGGTGGATCTTCTGCTCTTGGCTCTTCAACTGGTTGTGGGAACATCAACATGGGTATTAGGTAGGTCCCTTCTATTTGGGGCCAATCTGCAGGTAATTCTCCTATGAGTGTCTGGACTGTCTTTGGCTCCTCTTCTCCAGGTTCTGTACCAGGTACACATTCCTTTGATTGTGGTGGTTGAGGGCACTTCTTTAAATGATCTCTGGACACTGTTGCTGTTGTTTCTCCATTCTCTTTGCCGATCTGACATGTCTTCTGGTTGTCAAAGTTTGATGGTAATACAGTGTATGGTTCTGCTTCCCATTGATCATCTAACTTGTGGAGTCACCTTTTCCTTTTCAAAACCAATTCACCGAGTGTTAAGGGTGTTCCTTGCGCACTTTTGTTAAAGTTGGTCTCTTGTTTTTCTCTGGATTTTGCCAGACGTCTCTCAACACATTCCTGTATTTTCTGGTGTTGCTCTGTTCTTCTGGTATCCCAATCTGCATCTGAGGTGTTTTCTTCAGGAACTGCAATGCAATGCCCATTTCAAAGTCTACTGGCAATTTTCCTGGTCTTGCTCTCATGAGCTATGCATGGGTACAATTTGTTGAGCTCACTGGGATGTTGTTGTAGATGTCAACAAGGGCTGGTAACTTCTCTTGCCATCTGTTTTGCTCTTCTAAGGGCAGAGTTTTCAGTAATTCTATTATCACGTGATTCATCTTTTCGCACATTCCGTTGGTTTGGGGATGGTAAGGCGTGGTACGAATCTTCTTGCATCCGTATAAGTTACAGAACTCTTGAAATACTTCTGCTTCAAAGACAGGACCTTGGTCTGTCAATACCTGTTCTGGACACCCGTGTAGTCTGCAGAAATAGGCTTGAAAGGTTCTTACTGCTGTATGAGCTGTTAAGTCTTTTACCGGAGCTACCACAAGGAATTTGGAATAGTGGTCCACCATGGTAAGGGCATAGGTATAGCCCGATCTGCTGGGTGTGAGTTTGACGTGATCTAAGGCTACCAGTTCTAATGGCTGTTTAGTGATGGTAGGCTGGAGTGGTGCTTTCTGGCTGTTACGGTCTTTTCTTCATAGTGAGCATGGTCCATAATTTTTACACCATTTCTCTATGGTAGACATCATGCCGATCCAATAGAATCTGTCACTTAACAATATTTCCAATTTTCTCCATCCAAAGTGTCCTGCTCCATTATGGTACGCTTCCAACACCATTTGGACGTCTCTCTTTGGAACCGCTATTTGCCATACCATGTCATGTGTTCTGGGGTTGATATACCATCTGCGCAATTGACCTTGATAAATGAATAATCTGCTTCGTTCTTTCCACAGGTATTGGGCCTCTGGTGGAGCATTCTTTTAAAGTTGGGAATCCGGTTGGGTTACTAGCTTCTTTACTAGGCTCACTGTCGGATCACTGTCTTGTGTCTCTTTCCATCTATAGTGAGGCAACGGGTTTAGTGCAACAGTCTGACGATTCTGGTAGATATGATCTTCAGTCATTTTCCATTTTCTACTTTTGTGGAAGGCTGGGAGTTCTATTTCCTCCAAGTCATCTATCTCTTCTTCAAGTCCTTGCAAATGTACTTGATGGTTTCTTGAGAGGGTGTCAGCATTTGCATTGTTACGGCCTGCCCGGTACTTGATGGTAAAGTCATAGTTCGATAGTTGAGCCATCCAGAGTTGCTGCAATGCACCAAGTTCGCGGTATCCAAGTGAAGACGGTAAATTTTGAAGCTGCCAGGTAACGCTTGAACAGCTCTGTTATAGCCCAGACCAAGGCCAGGAACTCCAACTTAAAGGAACTGTAGTTTTCCGGGTTCCTCTCGGTGGGTCGAAGTTTTCTGCTGGCATAGGCAATTACTCTTTCCTTGCTGTCTTGTATCTGGGATAGTACTGCTCCCAGGCCTACATTACTTGCGTCGGTGTAGAGGACGAATGGTAGGTTATAATTGGGATACGCCTGGATTTCCTCACTGGTCAGAGCCTGCTTCATCTGTTGGAAGGAGTTTTCTTGTTCCTTTCCCCATTCCAATGGTAGCTCTGAAGACCTTCTCTTCTTAGTTTGGCCTACCAGAAGATCTTGTAGGGGGGCTGCCATCTTTGTGTAGCCCTTAATGAATCTTCTGTAGTACCCAACCAAACCTAAGAATTGACGTACCTCGCTGACGGTGGTTGGCCTCTGCCAGTCCTGGATAGCTGTTACTTTTTCTGGGTCTGATGCTACTCCATCTGCGCTGACCACATGCCCAAGGTATTGGACTTTTGGTTTCAGCAGGTGACATTTAGATGATTTGAGCTTCATTCCATACTTTGCTAGAGCTGTAAATACCTCCACTAGGTGTTCCAGATGTTCTTCATAGGTTTTGGAGTACACAATGACTTGGTCCAGGTATAAGAGCACTGTCTCAAAGTTCCGGTGTCCCAGGCAACATTCCATGAGTCTTTGAAATGTTCCATTGTATAACCCGAATGGCATGCTGTTGAATTCGCAGAGGCCCATTGGTGTTTTGGATGCTGTCTTCTCCCAGTCTTCTTCTGCAATGGAGACCTGCCAATACCCACTAGTGAGATCTAATGTAGAGAAATAATTAGCAGTCTATAATGCAGCAAGAGACTCCTCTATTCGGGGTAACGGGTAACGGGTAAGCATCTTTGTGAGTGATCCTATTGACTTCCCTGTAATCCACGCACATCCTCATAGTGCCATGCTTCTTTCTGACTAGGACTAAGGGGGCTGCCCAGGGACTAGAGCTGTCTCTTATAACCCCGGCTTCATTCATGTCCTGCAGCATCTCTTTGGCACACTGGTAGTGGTTTGGTGGAATGGGTCTATGTCTCACTTTAATTGGGGGATGATATCCTGTGGGAATGTGATGGTGTACCCCTTTAATCCTCCCAAAATCTAATGGATGCTTACTGAATATCTGTTCGAACTCTTGTACTACCCGGTAGACTCTGTGCTTCTGATGGGAAGGGGTGGCATCAGTTCCTACGTACAACTGCTGACACCACTCCTCTAGCTGTCCCTTGGAGTTGTTATCCTCTGCCTGGTTTGGGAAAAGGGCTCTACTGTCTGTATGTTGTTGCTATAGACAGTGTACAGCTTTGCAACAGTAGCATAATGGGGTAGTTTGGCTTCTTCTTCCACACAATTTAATACACGGATTTGTACTCTTCCCTTGCGTACATCCACCACCCCTCTGGCTGTCAGTTGTGTAGGTCTATGTTCTGAATATACCGGCTCTACAACTGCCTGGTATTCCTTTCTTCTGAGACCTATAGCTGCTCGACACCATATCATCATTCCACTTTTCGGTGGTAACACAATGGGAAATGGGTCTGTTACCCATACACTGCCAATCTCTCCCCCTGACAGATTTACCTGTTGCTTGTGGATGAGGGCTCGGATTTCTTTCTGGATGACTCTCGTCCGTCCATAACCAGCAGTCACAGCAATCTGTCGGAGTAAAAGCAACACTTCTCCAAGGCAGTTTTCAATCACATTAGTACCAATTACCATGTAGAGGTATTTTTCATCAGGATTATCTTCTGCCACACATAACCCTTGGCCTTTTAACTTCACCCTCCCCAGCTTTATTGTCACTTCTCTGAACCCCACCTGATTCTGTGGTTGTCCATTAGCTGCAAGAATTATAAAGTTAGGGTCTGGGGGTCTAAGATCAGTGTCAGACCAAAATAGTTTGTAAAGGATATGTGGGATGGTTGTAACCTGTGACCCGGTGTCCAGTAGGGCCGATGCAGGGATTCCTTGTAACGCAATTTTGAGGTACGGACGGCCTTCCACGTACCGATTACGCCAGTCATATGGGCTACTCCTGGGGGTTGGCCCTTGGACCCAGGAATCTCGGGTTTAAAGGACATCCTCTTGCGAACTGGTCTGGTTTATTGCAGCGTAGGCAGATAGGTTGTCCTGAAGAATCCGTGTGGTCACTGACTCTGCATTGGAATGTTGTGTTGGTCCCCTGAATGGGCAACTTGTTGGTCCCCAGAACTGGCGACTTGTTGATCTCCAGAACGGGCAACTTGTTCTTCCTCCTCATCCACGGGATATCCTCAGGGCAATCAGATAGTTGGATTTTGCTTGGTGGTTGTGCAACCGGCTTGGCTTGCAATAGTTTTAGCACATAGTCCATATTTTTGGTTTGCTGCACCACCTGGTTACGTAGGCCATCATCAGGGTTGTTTGCTACAGCTTGCTCTACCGGTTTTGCAGGGTCTTTGGGAGTAGGTTCAAAGTCTATTGAAGAGGTGTCCATATTTTTGGTTAGCTGCAGCCCCTGGTTACGTAGGCCATCATCAGGGTTGTTTGCTACAGCTAGCCCTACCGGTTTTGCAGGGTCTTTGGGAGTAGGTTCAAAGTCTATTGGAGAGGTGATAACTTGCCAGGTTCACTCATGGTGGTGCCCCCTAGTTAACCGCTGCCAGCCGGTGTGTTTAACTTTTTCGGTAGTCGGCGGCTTTACAGGGGGGTGGAGCACATCGGGTATTTCCGGAACTAAACACTGCACTATGGTAATCTCTGGCAGAGCGAATGGGTGGGGCTTATTTTTGCACTCTTTTAGCTGCGCAGCCGCAATGCTCTTCCCACTGCACAGTAAGCTGTCAAAAAGGAAGGGGATCCTAGGGGCACCAGTGTGGTGCCCCCAAATCCGGACCCGGTACATCTACCGACCGAAGGGATCTATTCCCCTAACAGAGGACCGGTTCTGAGCACGGTGTGGGTGTTCATCCTCCGAGGCATCGAAATGGAGGAACGGGCTTCTAGAGGAAGGCCGACCCCTGGGCACATTCAGATTAAGGCACCGAACAGGGTCTGGGGGACCCGTAGAGAAGTCCTCCGCCAAGAGATCCGTGGGAGCTGGCTTCAGGCTCTGCGCGTTGAAGCGCTGAGGGAGACAGGAGAGAGCGCAGGAAGGGAGCGGACAGGAATGGCAGGCATTCCACTGAGGATCCTGAGTAAAGCATCCTAAGTCTCAGTGACTACCCAGGCCAGGCAGATCCAAAAAGACTGTGTTATCAAAGAACTGCCAGTAAACTTATACAGAGTAAAAAGACTGTGTGGCGCCCTTTTCTATTTCCACCTGAGGAGCTGCCAATTACAGCAGGGAGGAGGACCAGTGACAAGGCCTACGGGGAGCATACCCATCTCGCTGCTCCACCATCACCCTGGAGGTCTGTCCAGCAGCACCGGTAGCATTACCGGAACCATAGGTGGCGTCACGAATCATCCTTTTATTTCATTTTTATTGACTGTTTTCTCCTTTTTAAGTGACCACCCGGGGCCACGGGACAGGGCACAAGCAACAGTGACATCCCCAGTAAATCAATGCCAATAAATGGGTACCCCACAGCCCTGGGGTGGGTCATAAGCCTTACTACATACTGCGCTAGGGCTTGTTGCTGCTGCCACAGTCACTGCAACATGTGCAGCGTGGAATTCCACTGTGTCGGCACATCGCATATCAAACAGTTAACTGGTTATCTGGAAGACATATGTAGTGATGCTAACTGATGAGCCGCTAGGTGAGAACAGCGGAAGTGAACACACACTTACTGTGCCTTGTGCAGCAGGTCTTCCAGGCTAGGATAATGGTGTAGGGAATGCTGGAGCACCAGGCTTAGAACGTGAGCCATTCAAGGCACCTGTTTAAATTTGCCCCGGCACAGGGCCGCCACCAGTTTTGCACTGCTATCACAGACGACCCACCCTTGTTCCAGGTGTAGCAGGGACAGCCATTGCTGAAACTTGGCCAGCATAGTTCTCCCAGTCTTTAGCTGTGTGGCTCATATCTCCAAGGCATTTTAATTTCAACACTGCCTGATGGTGGAGAGCCCTGGCAGCACAGTACAGAGGTGTGATGGACACTGTCTGAACTGTTGAGACATTAGAGCTCGAGGGTGTAGCTGGAGGGCATAGAGGAGGTGGGCAAGGCTTAAGAAGCAGATGAAGAGGTACAGGCAGACAGTTGTCCCAAACATCTTGGGGATTTCAAGACTTTGGGAGTAGCCTACTCCTTGACTGGTCCCATAGCCACCAGAGTTACTCAGTGGCCACCAGTGAGCAAGATGTAATGCCTCTGGCTATGTTTGCACATCCACCTGTTAGTGGTTATATGCATCCTGTCACACTCAGAAATTCTCAAGGAATGGGTGATGTTGTATCCGACAAGCTGGTGTTGCACAGGTACAGCTCTCTTTGAGAAATAATGGCAAATAGGCAACTAATACTAGGGGGCTACAACAGCCATCAGATTTCGGAAACTGTCTATACCCACCAGGAGGAAAGGCAGCAATTCCAAGGCTAACAAATTGGAGATGGTGAAGTTCAAGCTATTTGATTTGTGATGTGTAGAAGGAAATAATGATGTGGGATTGTGGGCTAGCTCCTGTGCTGAGAGAGGGTGGAGTAGGGTGTACCCAACAAACTGCTGCACTATCAGGAAGCTGCATGTGGATATGTTATAGTGGGTTGAAAAACAAGTGGTGTGCTCAGTAACTGAGATCGGTCAGAACCAGCAGGCATGTCCAATTCCATAACAGCTGAGGGGCTGTAACTCACCCTGACTGTAGTTGTAAACAAGTGGAGGTTCTGAGGCCAGACACCTGACAGACAACATTGCCATGGTGACAGAGGAGGAAGAAGCAGCAGATGTGGATGACATGGCAGACAGTGTTTGGTGAGGCCCGCTAGGTACAGTTTTAGCGCAGTAATTGCGCCAGAGTAACACATGGTGCTGGGCCATGTGGGGGTTCATGCATGTAGTAGTCAAACTGTTTCTTATTTTTCCTCTATAGAAGGGTTTTTTTACAAACTCTGCAAATAATGTGAGTTGGGTCATCTTTTCAATGTTAAAAAGAGCCCAGGCTAGCCAGCCCCTGCTGCCTCAGACAACTGCAGACCCCAGGGCCGTGGGGTATTCAAAACCAGGATGCGGTGCTTCTGGGAAGTCACAGGGGTCAAGACCCGGCTCCATGACCCTGGGTTCAGCTTCAAAGAGTTATTGGAGGAATTATAGCAAGGATTATACATGACGCCTCCTGTGGCTTGCAGCTATGAGTAGCCGCCGCTGCTGCAGAACCTCTGGAAATGTTGGACAGCCAAAACTACTCATAAAAGGCAGCATCAGAAAAAACTTATCATCAATAGCCAGATACAAAACCAACACTGAACTTGGCAGGATGCAGTCAGACCCCCTTATGTAGAGCAAGCCAGGAGCAGGCAGATAAAATCACCTGTACCTACAATACATGTGGGAGGTGACTTGCCGTTGGGCTTGTATAGGACGCTATTCACACTGATACACATGATGTGAAGTGTCTGATAGATACCCATTGGTCCTGCCACCTGACCAAACGGGCCGCCCAGCCCAATGCATCCACACCACTGGATGAACAGCCAAAGGGCCCAACTGTACCCCGCAGATGATAAAAAAGTGCAAAAAGTTTCTTATGATGGGGTATTCTTTATATGGGGTATTGGTTCATGTATTGGCCAAGACACTTAAGTTCATGATCCACGTCACGGTTCCCCACGCTCATGAGTCCTAACAAAATTTGTACAAAACTACTCATAAAAGGCAGCATCAGAAAAAACTTACCATCAATAGCCAGATACAAAACCAACACTGCACTTAACAGGATGCAGTCAAACCCCCTTGTGTAGAGCAAGCCCAGGTGCTTGGAATCCCTCACACTCTGGTATTGGAGGATGGAACGTTAGTCCTTGCACAGCCTCGGACTCCGGTGTCCATTTCTTGGTGCTTACTCCTCTGGGGTGAGCTTGACACTGCTCCTCTCCCCAGGCTCTCCACTTCCTCAGATCCTTGCCTACAGGTCACTCAAGCTAAGTCTAGGTCTCCTGGAATGAGCCTAGCACTGCTCCAATCCACAGGATGTCTTACTCAGCGCTCCTAGGAACAGAACTGACTAACTCCGCCGTAGACCAGAATTTATGTGCTACCCTGACCCTGGGCTTTGAGCTTCCCCTTCAGGCCTGGAGGCAGAAAGGTGTTGTGTGTTTTGGGCTTGCCTGGTGTGAATACCCTCTGTTGCTCTCATGCATGACACTACCCCCCAGGGAAGACAATGACATTGTGGTATCCAGACTCTGGGGTGCCCATTTGCAACCCCTCAGTCTCTGTGCGGGAAGACACAACCTAACCCCCTCGTCTTCCTCCTCATCCTCTGCTGAGCTACTCAGTTGGGTGACTTTGGGTTGATTCCAAGTGGGATCTTGACCCTCATCATCATCCTCTTTGTTGTCCCACTTCTCGCCCTAAGAGCTACCCTCCTCCTCTTCCTGCACTGAATGCACAGTACAGTGCAGGTGCTCCTCAAATATCTAAGTTTCATCATCATCATCTCCATTCCCGGTGGTCGACGACGTTATACTGATTTGGAAGGGGAGCGTCGGGATGCCTCCCCCACCAGAGTCTGACCTCGGAGGGTTTATCGCTTATATTAACAACAATGATTTCAACGTGCGATTTACTTATGAGGTACAAGGGACTCATGCACATTATTTAGACATCACGCTCCTGGGCAATAGCGTAACAGAAGACATCATTACGTCTCTGTACCGCAAGCCGATTGCGGGTAACACTTTGCTCCATGCAACGAGCAGTCACCCACGTCATGTAGTGAGAAATCTGCCAACAGGGGAACTGATAAGGGCAAAAAGGGCCTGCACAAATAATCATGCATTCCAGGACGAGGTTGTTAACATCAGTAAACGCCTCCGCAGCCGCGGTTATTCACTACACCATGTGAATGACGCCCTACGGAAGGTAGAGATGAGATCAAGAGAGTCCCTTTTGGAACCAGTGATGATGCAGATGCACGTTAACCCTTCACATCCCAGTGGATCACAACATCAGAGGGTCATGGCAAGACATTCCAACATGTATATACCCACATTCTCAACAACGTACAGTCAGGACTTCAATGCTATTGTGGGGATTATTCACAAATATATCCCCATATTACATGAGGATCCTGTACTGCACAAAATTTTGCAAAATGGATACAGATGTGTCCCTAAAAAATCTAAGACCATTGGTAACATTCTGTCTCCATCACTATTCTCCTTGAACACCGCCCATTCGACTTGGCTAAATACTAAAGGAAATTA
Source organism: Allobates femoralis (assembly GCA_033576535.1). Lineage (NCBI taxonomy): Eukaryota > Metazoa > Chordata > Amphibia > Anura > Aromobatidae > Allobates > Allobates femoralis. The sequence goes on from JARQOC010000002.1 coordinate 233,301,224, forward strand.
TCCTTGTGGGGGAATAAGATGTGGCCTGTGTAAGTACATGGTGAAAACCAAATTGATTCAAGGGTACACTAGTACCAGAGATCATAGAATCAACGGGTACATCAATTGCAACACAACCCATGTGGTCTACATGGCATCATGTGAGTCATGTAGAAAGAACTATGTGGGGTGTACCACAACGCCCCTAAAGAAAAGGTTGGGGGAACATATGACAGGTTCAATTCCTAACCCCAGATCTGTGGGTAGAAATTTATCAGGTCTCTCTAAACATTTTAGAGATGTCCACAATGGTGACCTTTCTACCCTTAGGGTGCAAGGAATAGAAAGAGTTAACCGCAATAAAAGAGGCGGAGATTGGGGTCGTGCGGTACTAAACAGAGAATTTTTTTGGATTGTGAACCTAGAGACAAGGGTCCCTATGGGACTAAATTACCGTACGGACTGCTCTTATTTTTATTGAACTCAGTTTCTCGTTGAGTGTGACATGCGAACCATGTACATACAAAAACATATATATATTTTTTTTTGGATTGTGAACCTAAAAATAAGGGTCCCTATGGGACTAAACTACCGTACGGACTGCTCTTGTTTTTATTGAACTCAGTTTCTCGTTGAGTGTGACATGCGAACCAGGTACATATAAAAACATATATATTTTTTTGGATTGTGAACCTAAAAATAAGGGTCCCTATGGGACTAAACTACCGTACGGATTGCTCTTATTTTTATTGAACCCAGTTTCTCGTTGAGTGTGACATACGAAGCATGTACATATATATATAAAAACATGTAACTTTATTGTAGGTATGTTGGCACACAGTGTTTTTGTCACGATTCATGTATTTGCATGATGTTAGAAGTCACAGATCTGGTCTGGCTTTTCCTGTAAGTAGTTGATATAGGCTTCTCCAGCCTACCAGCTGAATACTAATTATCAATCAGTAATGGGGGGGGGGCTTCACATGGTATATATGTGATTTGTTGTTCATTTGGTTTTAAGCGGGACTGCGCTCCCTAGGTCGCTGATTTTATGATCTTATGAATATTATACTGAATAAATTTTGAATATTGGAGAAGTGTCCGGTGCTGGATCCATTACTACATATAATCTTCTTGGACGTACGGGACATCTCCTTCTGGCACCATCCGGTCCGTTGGAATTTGGTGAGCACGAACAAACCCCCTACCCTTTTCCTCCTTTAACAACCTAACCCCCTCGTCTTCCTCCTCGTCCTCTGCTGAGCTACTCAGTTGGGTGACTTTGGGTTGATTCCAAGTGGGATCTTGACCCTCATCATCATCCTCTTTGTTGTCCCACTTCTCGCCCTAAGAGCTACCCTCCTCCTCTTCCTGCACTGAATGCACAGTACAGTGCAGGTGCTCCTCAAATATCTAAGTTTCATCATCATCATCTCCATTCCCGGTGGTTAACGTCTGGTAACAAGGTTGTGCAGTTGGAGAGTTGTGACACATGGGTAATTTGGGTGCCACCTCTGAGGACTGTACTGTGTGTGATGTTGAGGTGGAGAAACAGGAGGACAGGTCACTTGATGCAGTGCTTGCCATGAACTGTAGCAAAAGTTCTTTGCTGCCCTCATCCACAACTTGCCTAGCTCTACTGCTGGCAAAGAAAGAGACTGGAGTAAGTGATTTGGCCAGGTCAAGGGGTACTCGGACACCGGGACTAATGGCAGCTTGGATGGGGAGATCATGGGTCATCAAGATCCCGGTTCCATGCCCCGGTTATCATTTGTTAGAAGATGGTGGTGGGGGGATGGAGTATTTACAGGGGATCGTGACGCCACCTGTAGTTCCCGGTAATATGGTACTGGCGCTGCAAGCCGGCTGCTGAGGTGATGGTGGGTGCAGTGGAGAGTAGTCCAGCTCCCTACAGGTGGAGCTATTACCTCAGGGCAGTGGTGATGGATGAAGATGATTGGAGTTGTAGGTGTTGCAGTTCTTACCCCTCTGATGAGCTGCTGATGGTGCTGAGCCCTCCGGGCACCGGCCGGAAGAATAAGGGAAACCAGTTCAAGTTTTACTCCACTTTACTAGTTACCAGTTGATGGCAAAACAGAACATGGTACAGTTTGGTTGCCGGGTAGTTGTTGCCAGTTCAGGGTCCCCCTTATGGAATGTCTAGATGTTAGCGTTCTTTGTCTTTCAGGGTTTCCTTTCCTCTTCCTATTTCTACCACCCTCGCAGAGCTCCCCCACCAGTCCCCTGATCTCTCACACTGGGGCACGGTTCTCCTTTACCGGTTCAGACGGGAGGCCAGTTACTCCCTTGCCACCCGTACTCGGGTCATTGCTCCTGTAATCTTGGATCTAGTTTTTGGTCCTGAGGGGCGAGGTACCCTGTGGTGCTGTCAGCTACCCCTTTAGTGATGGGTCTGCAGCTCATCGGTCTGCGGCCAAAGATAAACGTCTGACTGCTACGGCTACCCGCACTGCCGATGCTTCCCCAACGTGACCAGCCGGCTCCAACCAGTCCTGGCCCATTGCCCACTGTCCTGGTTGCCCCCTTGAAGGTTGGGGTTCCTCCCTGCAGCATTGCTGTAGGCCCCTCCTTGCTGACTGCCTTCCCAGCACTAACTGTCTAATTAAAACTTTCCCTCCCACTACTCTATTCTAGGCTCCACCCCCCTTTTGGGACCTACTAAATTACCAATTTCCCTATTCTAAATGGTGTGGTCCTAGATGTGTGTAAAAATAGACTCCATAAGGTGAACTTTAAACTGATAACTTTACAGAGTTAACACATTATTATTAAGGTGCAATACTACCCTGTGGCGCCTAGCCGTAGGGGCGCCACATAAGCTCTCCAGTAACAGAAGTTGTCAATTCCCTTGGGATACGATGAGCCAATGTTTGGTCAGCACAGCTTTCAGTAACATTAGCCATAGCACCTTTGCCATGTACAGTCCAGCACCAAGTCTACTCCCTTTTCTAACAACCTTTTTGCCCTTCCCTTTTCCACCATGACCTCAGCATTTCCTATTCATGTTTTATGCATACAGATTTGGAAAGCACTTGTTTAAGGCCAAACAGAGCATTTTTAGTACAACTGAAGGATTTGTCAATTGCCGATTAAAGGCCATACACAGCCTTTTTAGAGAAAACTGAAGGATTTTGCAATCTCTGCTTTGAGGCCAAGCACAGCATTTTTAGGGGAAACACTTGGATTTGGCAAACTCTTGCTATATGCAAAAAACACAGCTTTGGCAAGGCACACAGGATTAGTAATCACAAATGTTCTCAGCAAAAAATGCCTATGTCTGGATGGATCCTCTGGCTCTCTTATTATATCTAAAAAGCGATCAAGTAGCTATGTAACTATTTGTGTAACAAGGATGGAGTAGCACGAAGCGGCATCAGCACTGTCCCTAAGAAGTAACACTCTGAAAATGGCAATCGTCGCTTCTTATATCTTGGGTGTCATTTGACTTTGGCAGCCAATGAACCAAGCCAGCCAATGACACAAGCTCTTATTTCTTTAACTTGTGAATGTTTTATGTGCCCTAAGTGGCTGCTAACAAGGAACATTCACACAGAAAATACTGGGGGAAAAAAAATAGAGCCCAACACTACTCTGACCTCTCCCCACCTCCTCCCCTCATCAAATATGTCCTGCCCACAATCCTACACTGTCAGAAGGTAGAATAAAAGTACCACTTAAATGCAGTAATGCTTTTTTTTCTCTAAACAGTTAATGGCCTTGTTCACACATACCATGCGTTTTTGCCTTAAAACCGCTTTTGGGATCATTTTTGGCTTTTTTTTTCTAAGTCCAAAAACGCATATGCGTTAACGCATGGTGCACCTAAATGTAGCTGCGTTTTTTAACAACATATGCGTTTTTGTTCAGCATCGCAAAAAACACTGGATGCAGCGTTTTTTGAGTGCTGTAAAAAAAACGCATGCGTTTTTTAAACATGGGGCCCTATGGGAACGCATGCGTTAACGCATGGCACATATAGACACCTGCATTAACGCATGCGTTTTTCATGAAAAAATGACTAAGTCCAAAAACTTGCCAAAAATGTTCAGGACCTCAGGGGACACTATTGGCACCCTTACAAAAACAGATCTGATTTTCTAAGGGCTAAAAAAATGGATTGGTATGCGTGAACAAGGCCATTGATCAAAGCCATGTTTTTTTTGTTAAATTGTGTGTGTTTCCGATCACAAACCAAATCTGCAATGTTAATGCGAATTTGAAATTGGCAAACATATTCAGAGAAAGGTCACTCATATCATAAATCTGATTATACTGTAGATTATGAAGTATCCACGGTATTTTCTGAAAACTCACAGAGAATATAATTGTATCATGTCCTTGTAATCTGCTAGATACAAATAAGAAATGAGCAAAGTTTACCTTGTATCTTGTGAACAAATACAAAGTCCGGTTTTGAATAATCGATTTGGTAAATAACTGCACTATTATTTCAGCTAATTTTTGCTATTAATCCACTGATCACAGCTTCTAAATCACAATTGTTATACATGTATTATGCCCAACAGGATCATTAAAGGGAACCTGTCACCTGCTAAAAGCCACCTAACCTATCAATACATGTACCTGCACCTTCCTATTACCATTATAACTATCCCTCTCTCTGCTAAATGCTTGCTTTTAATGTTCTAAAAAACGTTTTTATACTTACTCATTAGGATGATAATGAAGTGGGGGCTATATGCAATAGTCCCCCTGGGTGTGTTGGTTTGCAGCCTCTATGATCCTTTATCATGCCCCGATGGGCGTGATATTGCAATAAGACTCATCTTTGGTCCAGCGTCTGTGCACTGCTTGTGCTGTGCAGGCTTTGCCCTCCTCCTCTCCTCCTCTCTGTCACTCACAGCATGCAAAAAATCTGTCCTGACATCAGCTCCAGTGTCCTGCACTGACAAAGCATAAACAGCACAGCAGAAGCAGCACAGAGAGGCAGAGGGGGAGGGAATGACCACCGTCAATCAAGCTCCCTCCAGCCACATTGACTGCCTCCATGGTTTCTAACTAAGTTTTACAAAGGCTATATCTCGGGGTACACCACATTCAAGACACATGGGGGACCCCTTCCCTGAATGCATCAGACATTTTTAAAGGTTTTATCAGATGTCCACTTCTAGGACAATCCCTTTCTCAATCGACTTGTTTTGCCCTATTAAAATAATAAACTTTGTTCTCACCTACCATTCTGCCGCCGTTCCAGCTTTGTCTGCAGTTGCGGCTCAGGGATGAAATGATTGGATGCGGTGCTCGCATGATGTCACAATGTCACATGAGCCCCGTTACATGTTTGCAGACAGAGCAGTAATGGCAGCACAACGGGAGATGAGTACAGGGTTTATTATCCTAAAAGGGTAAAACAATTCGATTGAGATAGGGTTGTCCCGGAGTGGACAACCCCTTTAACCCCTTCACCCTAAAGCCTGTTTTCACCTTCCCAACCAGACCAATTTTTTCAATTCTGACTAGGGTCACTTTAGGAGGTAATAACTCTGGAAAACTTCAGCTGATCTCAGTAATTCTGAGATTATTTTTGTGACATATTGTATTTTCTGATAGAGGTAAGTTTAGGATGACATTTTTTGTTTATTTGTGAAATTATTGGAAATTTGGTGACTATCTTGAAAACTTTGCAATCTTCAAACGTTTTAATTTTGATGCCTTTAAATCACAGTTATGTCACAAAAAAAGAGTTACTAATTGACATTTTTCACGTCTACATGAGCATCATTTTATAAAACATTTTTTTTTGGGGGGTATAGCAATTTTTCATTTTTCTTTTTTAAGGACCATATCTATCAAATATCGAGGGGAATTTGAGAGGGCCATGTAACAGAAAATAACCAAGAAAAGACACCATTTTAAAAGACGCACCTCTTAAACTGCTCAAAACTACATTCGAAAAGTTTATTAAACCTACAGGTGCTCCTCAGGAACTAAAGTAATGTGCAAGGAGAAAAAATAAAATTTTACTATTTCCCACAAAAATTAAACTTTAGCCTCAAATTTTACAGGCTAAGGCTAGGGTCACACTTGCAAAGTTTGAAGTTCCCTGCGTTGTTTGCAGAGAACTTTCTCTCACTATGCAGCCTTTACGCAGGCTGCGTAGTGGAGAACGCGGCCCCTATCAACCCGCTGTGTTCCATGGATACCCGCTACACAGCAGGCTGCGGGGAGTGCGATTCGCACCACGCACAGGGGAACGCAGCCCGCTGTGTAGCTGGTATCCATGGAACACAGCGGGTTGATAGGGGCCGCGTTCCCCACTATGCAGCCTGCGTGTAGGCTGCGTAGTGAGAGAAAAATACTAAGTTCTCTGCAAATAATGCAAGAAACTTAGAATTTTGCAAGTGTGACCCTAGCCTAAAACGCACTGTAAAACTGGTACAATTCCTCCTAAGTATGCAGATAGCCATTGATACTCCTTTCATGGGTCTCCTGGAATCAACAACTGGTGGAAGACTTACGTGATTGCGCAGTCAATCAGACACCGCTTATCATGTGCAGAAACATTTTATTACATCATAAGCAACTCAATGTCTCGGTGAGGCTGATTTCTTGGCTTCAAACATACCAAAATACATCTGCAAGGAGTTCGTATTTTCTCCCCATGTTTGGGTGGATTTACTCTGGATGCTCTGATTTCTTCCCACACTCCAAAGACATAGGAATCTTAGACTGTGAGCTCCAATCGGGACAGTGAGTGTCTCTAAAGTGTCACAGAATTTGTCAGCACTTTATAAGTCCACTGGCCACAGCAAGAAGATAAGATAATATCGTGGAACACCAAGAAGAAAATTAATTGGCATACAAGTACATTAAAGACCAAATCTCAAAAATGTGAGATAAGTAAGGGAAATTAGAAATCTAACATAATTTAGAATAAAATGAGATAGCGTAAGTTGAATAAAAATAATTTATTTAGAAAATATTGTTTTGATTTTTATTTCTGCATTTTCGTTAAAAAATGCCTAATATCTTATTGTCCTATATTTCGGCTCAGATCTTTTTTCTGTGACTGAAACAAAATACTTACAGCATCAGTAGTTCATTTCAATCCTGTGCTCTGCTCTTTACAAAGGCTCAATTGTATTCTTTACTTTCCTTGGTGATTTGCACCATCCAATCAGGAAAAATTTCTGGTGGAAAATTACAGCTCTGTATTAAGGTTTTTCTTTATTTGCACATCAGAATTCACTATTATTTCATTATTTCTTAACTAGATAAAGAAGACAGAATACATGTACAGTAATTATCTATAAGAGTGAATTAGCACATCCTGTCATCTTATTTCCTTGCTATCTCAGACATTTTTGTCTAAGGCTGCTTTCACATTGCGATTTTTGAGGATCCGTGGCTGTCCGTTGTAAAACGGATAGCCACGGATCCGATTTGGCCCCCATGTTATCCTATGGCATGGATCAGATTGGATTTGGCCTAATTGCCATCCTATTTTGTCGTATCCGATTTGTGTCCGATTTTTTTTCGGAGACTGGTCTGATTTTAGGTACAGCAAAAAATCGGACACAAATCGGATCTGGCAAAATTGGATGGCAATTAGGCCAAATCTGATTCGATCCGCAGCCTTTAACATGGGGGACAATGGAGCACAGGTCCGAGAAAAAACAGGATCGTTTCTCAGATCCAATTTTAGTGTACTGAGCAGTACACTAAAACTGCTCCTAACCATCTAATTTCACTTCCGCAATGTATATATATATACATTGCGGAAGCAAAATTAAGTAAAAGTAAGGGTTAAAAATAAAAAAAAAATCTGTACTCTCACCTTTCTAGCGATCCCCCGATGCCATCAGCAATCTCTGGTGTGACTACAGGACCTGCCGTTACATCACAACCCGATCAGCTGTTCGGGTCACATGACCAGTTACCGCGGTAACTGCGTTCATGTGACCCGATGATGCTGCCGGGTTGTGACGTAACGGCAGGTCCTGTAGTCACACTGGAGCTTGCTGGAGGCATCGGGGGATCACTGGAAAGGTGAGAATACAGTTTTTGGTTTTTTTTTAACCCTTTCTTTTACTTAATTTTGCTTCTGCAATGTATATTATACATTGCGAAAGTGAAAGTGCTCCGCACAGCTCTTTCTGTGTCCGGACTCGTGAAAATCACGGACCCAGACACAGAAATAGGAACTCCTGTGGTGTCCTTTCCTGTCCGTTGGGTCCTACAAAAAGTAGGATCCCACGGACAGGAAAAAATATGCGATGTGAAATCAGCCTGAAAGGTTTTCATACTTCTCTACCAAGAGGAGTCACTTGTCTAATCTTCTGTAATCAAAAAAAGCCCAGAGAGCCTTAATCAGGCAAAGGGCCCCATGACAATAGAGATGGGTGGGAGTGAAGCAATTAAAGTGGATATAGGGTTGTTATGCTAGTCTGCAGAGTGGACGTTCAGGGGTTTGAATTGGAGGGGGGAAAAGAGGGCAAGGTTATGGGAATGATAAAAGGTGTGAGTGCGTGTGTGTGTGGGTGGGGGGATTGGTACCTCCTCTTGTGCTTCAGGAACAAAAAGGAGAAGATGTCCAGGACCCTGATGTTGTCCAATCCATCCACCATGATGGAAGATGATGAGGATGGCATTAGGGTTTAATGGACCCTAGAAATTTGGGAGCAGCTGAGGGACATCATTGAGACCAGGCCCGCAGTGCACACTCAGTGGTCCTGGCAGCCTAATCATTACTTTCCACTGGGAGAGAACAACCGTTTGCCTCTCTAGGAGCCCAGTCGGGACCCTATGAGGTTTGGAGGGGGGTCTCAATGCCTGTTGGATGTTTCATTGTCCTCTGGGAGGAATCTTTGCCGGAACGCGGCCGACCAGAAGTTGGTGTTCCCACACCCGCGGCCTATTTCCGAGTCATGACCTTCTAGGCCCTGTACCAGATTTGCAGTGGTTCTTAGCAGTGCTGTGGAGTTGGAGTCGGAGTTGATGTCCATTTTGGCAGAGTTAGAGTCGGACTCGGTATAAAATGGACCGACTCTAACTCCTAAAATATATAATAAATTGGGTTCAGTCGTAGTTCAATGCAGAATGTGTTGAATATTTTTTCATAGCAATTTGGGAAAGTTATGAAATATCCTATAAATGGCTGTTCTATTTCTGATCTAAGGTCACACATAGCGTTTTTGCTGCGTTTTTTGAGGATATGTTTTTCAGCTGCAAAAGCAGATCAGCTTTTTAAAAAGACGCATCACCTAACAGGTTATGCGTTTTTGCTGCTTTTTTATGCACTTATGTTTTTTGAGCTTATAGATAATGGTTTTAATAGCAAAAGCAGATTAGAAAAATGCCACACAAACTGACATGCTCATTCTTTGTGAGGATCCGTTTTTGAGCCCAACAACGGATCTTCACAAAACGTTGTGTCTGAATGTCATATCTTGAAACCCATTGACTTTGTTGGGATGAATAAAGGATACTTTGCTGGGATGCCCAGAGTCACTGCATTTCACAGCAAAAAATGGATCCACAAAAAATGCAGCAAAAATGCTGTGTGAATGTAGCCTAAGGCTTTAGGCTTTGTCTTAGCTGAGATAAGTCTTTACTGCACCCAGCCACAGTGAAGCTTCTCCTCTACAGGCAAGGGTAAAACGTAAACGCACTCAGAAAGAAGGAAGGCCTGCACTCATCTCAGAATTTCTAGAGTGAACAGGATAACAAGATTAAGGTCATTACTTCTTAAAGCATATTTAAACTTTCAATAACCTGTGCATAAATCAATAGCCCAGTATACTGTATACTGTGTTCTCTCTGTATGCTTGATGTTTGTTTTTTCTATGAGCTCATGTACTTTTGGGAGGCTAGCTTCTATACAATATACATACAATATACAGGGAAGATACAGCAACAGGATTGATGAGGACTTATATGGGGACTTGTAGGAGCCAAAACATCAAGTTATTAGCTCTGTTATCTTTTTCTTTGTTCCTGGAATATGATACAGAAAAACCTTGCTCCCTTCCCTCCTCACCTCTTCATAGATTGTGAAGCAATCTGATGTGAAACATTTAGTAAGCTGTACCCTAAGAAAAGCCTGAGATTGGAAATTCAAAGTAAAGTTATCTAATAACATATTTTACAAACTTTATATTTGTCATCTGTACTACTGATTTATGCAAAGTTTGTTTTATTTCTATCTAAAATTATACAGTTGGGAAAATAAGTATTTGATACACTGTCAAGTCTGCACGTTTTCCAACCTACAAAGAATGTAGAGTTCTATAATTTTTTATAGTAGGTACACCTAAACTGAGAGTGACAGAATCTACAGGAAACGTCTGACCTCTGTAATTGCAAACAAAGATTTCTGTACCAAATATTAAGCTCTGTTTTTCTGTTGTATCAAATATTTTTTTTCATGCACTAAAATTCAAATTATTTAAATCATGCAATGTGATTTTCTGGATTTTTTTTTTTATACACTGTCTCTCACAGGTGAAGTGTACCTACAATAACAATTACAGACTTCTCCATTCTTTGTAGGTGGCAAAACTTGCAAAATTGTCAGTGTATCAAATACTTATCTTCCCCACTGTACATGGTTCCCTGTTCTTGCTGGAATTATAATATACATTATTTTTTTATAGGACAAAATAATTTTGTGAGTGAATTTATATGATTACAAAATGTCTAAGAAGCTTCCTATGAAGTCAGCTGTATATGAGCATTTCACAGTGACTCAAGATGAAAAATATTTTGTGTGTCAACGTATGACCGTATGACAAGTGACCCAGATGAAAACAAATACTGTGATGCCAAAATCAGTGCATACTCGGACAGTGATAAAAATGCTCCTACAGGAGCTTCCAATCTAAAAAGACATTTACAATGTTTACACCCAGATGTTTTTAAAGCTGTGACTGAGAAAGAACAGCAGCACCAAGAAACCAGTGCCTAGCACTTCCTGCTGACAGGCAAAAGGAGGAGGAAAGAGCATCTCAAACATCACTAACAAGATATTTTGAAAGTGACAAACTTACTATAACAATGATAGCAGATATTTTTAAAAGACAGCTCATAAAGCTTGTTGTGAAGGACGGTGTACCATTATCATTATTTGCACGATCAGCTTTTACAGCTCTTAATAGAGAAATGGCCCGCAAACTTGGTGTTTCTCTGTAAAGAGAAAGTATTAGAAAATTAGTGATTGAAGAAGACGCTTCATGTTACTTAAAATGATCACAGAGTAATCTATTTTGCCACCAATGTTCGATATGTTTGTGACAACAAAGAAATTGTTACCAAGACACAAAGCAATAAAAGATACTAAAGCTCATCACACCAGCCTGTTTCTCCAGGCCTTAGTGGAAAAAGTTCTGCAAGATTACAAACTCAAAAAAGAACAGGTTCTTGCTATTGTAACGGACAAAGCTTCAAACATGACAAGTACAATTAAACTGATGAATGAGAGTAATGAAGATGATCAACAGCTAGAAGAAAATTTAGGATTCAGTATGTTTGAGATGGAAGGCCCCAGTGCTTTTCATGTAACTGAGGAACAAACAGGTATTACTATGATGATCTTGTTGAAGCTGCTTCAAAACGCTTTCAAAATCATCTTATGCGCTGTATTATGCACACTCTGCAGCTGGCACTAAGAGATAGTCTGTAAGAGGGACATGCTGAAAATCTGATTGGAAATGTGAGGAAATTGGTTATTGCTGCCAGACACCGTAAAATTGATTCCATCTTGAATTGACGTGCTGGGAAAGGGGCAATTGTCGATCAAGCCACTCGGTGCAGCAGCACTTATTTAATGATTGAGCAATTGCTTGAACTCAAACCATTTCTTATAGATATGGTGAACCCTCAGGTAACCTTGTATAAAGGTCAATGGACACAGGTGGCTGAATTGAAGGAATTGATTAATCACCTATTTACCGTGACTAAAAAATTACAAGTTAAGGATTTAACTCCTGGCATTTTCATATGGGAGTGGAAGAATTTGCTATTTTGCCTGTTGTGGGGCAGCACCGGGATTGCAAGACTGGAAAATCATTGAGCCCGGTAGTAGTTCATACAGTACCCGAATTTATTGCTGAAAACACAGCGGTGGCACAAGATGCCGGAATCCGGGTCGGAGCCGGGTACAATGGATACAGTTCACAGGTAGTAATCCGGTCCCTTCTGGTTATGAGCTCTCCGGCCGAGGTCACACCGATCTCCCAGCCCTCTCGGGCTAGGCCGTGTTATTACCGCACACGGCCCCTGGAGCTCTTGACCTGTCCGGTTGATAGATGCTGCTTCTTCAGCTTCGGGCCAAAACTGTCCACAGGGAACCCCACCCTGTCTCCTAACCAGGCTTTTAACCCCTTGTCTCCTTCCGGGGAAACCTGCAAGACCCAGAGCGGAGGGAGTGGACCGTCCCTCTTTCCTACACCCTATACCGGGTTCAATATGTGATAGTTCGCATTCTGGGGGAGACATAGCGCCCCTCGCATATGATCCCCCGCACTGTCTCACACTGTTCTAAAGAGGAGGTTTAATCAGAGATGGGATTTCTACTTCAATGAAATGGAGAGAGACACAGCTATTGGAAAATAAAATTCTTCTGACAGCTGCTTACATGGACCCAAGTCATCGTATACTGTTTGATGATCAACAGCTTACTAAAGGAAAAAGCTTTGACTGAGGTAGCAGTTAGGATGAGTGGCCTACAGGACTGCCCGGCACAAGAGGACTTCGGTACTGACAGTGATTTTGCTGCCATATCTTCATCCTCATCAGATGAGGAGTTTAACTTTGACAAATATTTGGATGTCATGGACAAGGCAAAGCGTTTCTGCAAGGAAAAAGGAAAATTATTTCAATCTGTCTCCTATAGTAAGAAGATTGACCATATTTCAGCAAAGTTTTTAACTTGCTCTCAAAGAAATAGAAAAATTCAACCATTCATCAAAACTGACTGTGCATGAGGCAATTCCTTTATACCCGTAGATTGTTAGAGATGTTGCCCATATGGTTATGGCTTTGCCTCCAACCCAAGCTAATGTAGAGAGGTTGTTCTCTATCTTTAAAATTATTAGGTCAGATTTGAGGTCATCTATGAAGGAGGATCTGATGGGGCGATTCTATTTCTTAGAACAAATTCATATGACTCACCGTAGCCGGGTAGCCAGGCGTCTGCTTCTCTTGTCACGGAACCACGTCTGCGGCTGTGAGGCCCGGTGGTCCAGATCAATAGGGAAAATGGCAGAACAGTAGGGATGATTTGTCTTCGTGACGCCACCTGCGAGTGTTCTGGTAACTTTACCAGTGCTGCTAGGTCTCCGGGGGATGGTAGGCAGCAAGTTGGGACGCTCCCCACAGGATGACCGGGAGTCCCCGGAGCCGGGAGCTGCGCAAGATGTTGTGAGGCAGCTGCGGTAATGCTGCTGTTAGGCCCGGGAGTCAGACACAGACACGCAGGAGTCTTTTGAGTACCTTTACTGGTGGTTTTTAGGTACGCCAGACCGGGTTCGTGAAGTTTAGCAATCCTGGAGATTCACAGCAAGCAGTTTGTGTAGTCTTCCTTCTCTCTATACTTCTGGTGCTAAGGTCGGGTGGATGTGGAATCCAGCCGGACCGGGCGGTGTGTACGATGGAACTTGCTTCACCTGGTTAACAGCACTGAGGGCACTGTAAAAGGGTCTGAGCAGGATCAGTACTCCTCCCTGGGCTCTCGTGGGTAGGTGCATCAGGTGGAACAGGTGGCTAAACCTCCTGTTAATGGTGCTGGTTCTCTGTGATGGCTGGGTAGCTCTCACAGCTTCGGTTCCAGTAACCGGAGGATGAGGGAAGAGTTAGTGTAATCACCTCAATAGTCCACCAATAATTAATGTCTCACCTTTAACAACACTACTTCAAAACCACCCAGACTTCCCTCAATAAAAGGGGGAACTTAGATGAATGATTAGTACACTTTCTTTATCCATTAAGTGATCACTTTATTAGTCAATTTACATTTAATTCATAAAATCATTAAAATAATTTACATAAAAAGTACCCTAATGACTACAAATAATTCATAACCAGGTCCAGGGCCGAGATTACCATATAATTACTTATACATTATCATCATTTAATATAATGACCAGTATTCCCAGGTAGAAAGGGACACTATTTAACTATTATAAAGTGACTTCACATTTCATTACATCAACCTGTAGCTCTAGTACTGACACAATACACTATGCACTATACACAATGCACGTGTGTGCTGGCAACTCTTACTCTAATACAGGTTGCATGTGCAGGGAACCACCTCCGTACTCCAACTAAAGTTGTCCCTTAATTATTTACCATACCTGGTAGGTATTCTGCCTGTGGTCTCGGTCCTGGTACCCCCACCGCCAACGTACATTTCGTATTCTTCTTCCTCAGGGCGCCCTGAGGAAGAAGAATACGAAACGTACGTTGGCGGTGGGGGTACCAGGACCGAGACCACAGGCAGAATACCTACCAGGTATGGTAAATAATTAAGGGACAACTTTAGTTGAAGTACGGAGGTGGTTCCCTGCACATGCAACCTGTATTAGAGTAAGAGTTGCCAGCACACACGTGCATTGTGTATAGTGCATAGTGTATTGTGTCAGTACTAGAGCTACAGGTTAATGTAATGAAATGTGCAGTCACTTTATAATAGTTAAATAGTGTCCCTTTCTACCTGGGAATACTTATCATTATATTAAATGATGATTAATGTATAAGTAATTATATGGTAATCTCGGCCCTGGACCTGGTTATGAATTATTTGTAGTCATTAGGGTACTTTTTATGTAAATTATTTTAATGATTTTATGAATTAAATGTAAATTGACTAATAATGTGATCACTTAATGGATAAAGAAAGTGTACTCATCATTCATCTAAGTTCCCCCTTTTATTGAGGGAAGTCTGGGTGGTTTTGAAGTAGAAGAGTTAGTGTAACTCTGGTATTCCTTGAGAGGTGCTTCTCCTTTCATATTATCCCAATTGAAGGGATTTCCTCACTGGTAGCTAGGCTGGCTAGGCCTGGTGTGTATCTCATAAGCTTGAGATCATACACAACCTGCAGCTCTTGTAGCGTCTGCACATTCTGGTGTTTCTCCCTCCAAGACTCTATTTATAGGGGGAACTGGCTCAAAGTGACCAGTGGAGCTCCCCCTAGAGGCTCGGGGTGAAACCAGGTGTTCTAAGGTGTTGTTGTGTTGTTTGGTGTTTTGTTGAGTAATGCTTTGCTGTTAACTCCATTCATGCCCTAAGGATTTCTGTGGTGCCCAACAGGTGCCAGGGTGCCACACATAGACTGCACAAGTGTTATTTAGTATGTTTTTGCTGAAAACTGTTTTTGCCACTTACAGTTTATTACATAGTTTTATATATACCGTATATACAATATATGTATATGTATGTAATCTATATTACATAGTGTTTTACATATTTACAATTTATTATAATTTTTTGTGTTCTAAAGTTGTATTCCAATAAATATATTTTATGTTCTATCTAAATATCTTGATTATTGTATCATAAAAATGATTAAATGTCTGATGTTCACATTTATCACTTAAATATAAGCAATATATGTGGGAGTCGGAGTCGGTGTAAGGGAAATTGAGGAGTCGAAGTCGGAAGTTTGGCTTACCGTCTCCACAGCCCTGGTTCTTAGTGATTTGCTAGTCGTGGTTGCAACTCGTGTCCTTGATGCTTGGGTGAACGTCCTGGCAGTCAGCTGGAGAGAAGTCCGCAGCAGGATCAGCTTCGAGCTGGGGAGCAGCAAGCCTGTGCCATGCAGGCTCCGAGAGTGGGGGAAGAGATCATTGAGTCTCCCTGCAATTGGCAGGGAGGGCAGAGGCTGTGGGCAATGGTTGCAGTGGCCTAGTGCTGGTTCGACCAAGGTCAAACCAAGCAAGCACCTGGGAGTGACCGGTCCTTCTGCGATGGTTGGGGTGGCCTACTGCTGGTTCTGTGGCGCCCCGCAACGAGTGCGTCACAAGAGGGTATTGCAGCCATAAATGCAGCCGCAATATTCTCTAACACAGCAGTGATCTGGTTAACTTAGAAATCCAACCCTGCATGCATCACCTAGAACAGAGGGCCAATCCTAGGTCCTGGTGGGTGGAGTGTTAGGGAAGTGTAAGAGAACAGACCCTTAGTCTAGTCAGAAGAAGAAGGGATCTAGAACTTGACCTGAGCAGTCTAGAACTTGGAGAGGAGCGGGGGCTCCGCACCCCGTGCAGCCCCCGGGCCGTCACCGGTCGGGTGTCAGCACCTGAGGCCTTACCAACCGGGAATGGGCATCATTACCACGGGTTCCCAAAAGACTCCCGTGCCCACAACTTCACAGCCGGTTCACTGGTACCGAAGCTGGCAGCAGTTCACCTCTGCTACGCGAACCAGAAGCGTGGAGGAGCAGCTTCACAGGAGCACCCCACCACCAGCCAACTTCCAGTCGTCTAACCAGCGGTGTACCCACTGAGGGATCCAAGGCTCCCCAAAACATCCAGAACGTACATCATGGATAGGGCATTGAAGCAGCCCCCCCCGTACCCGACCTGGTATTCCTGGGCGACACTGGCAACCAATTAGTTAGAATGGAGGAACACTGCGGATTTCTAAGGGACACCATCACTGCTGAGTCCACCCGGTCCACTACCCGTAAGCTGTATACCATGTACTGCCTGCTGGTTACAGTAAAGACCCGTTGCAGAGACTTTCTGTGTCCGTGCTTCCTTATGAACTGTCCGTCCGCACTACCAGGTAACCGCAGCTGCCGCACAACATCTTGAGCAGCTCCAGCCTCCGGGGATCACCGCTCAGCCTGTGGGGAGCGTTCCATCTTGCTGCTGTCCATCCCCCGGAGGTTCCGCAGCGTCGGTAGCCCTTACCGAAACTACTCATAGGTGGCGTCACGAATAAATTAAAAACCCCTTTAATCTGTTCCACCAAGACGTCTTCAACCCTTTTGATCTGCACTACACTGGGCCCCACTACCGGCAGGCGCGGCCCACCCGTGACAAGGAGGAAGGAAGCATCGCCTGTCTAAACCGGAGTCCCGGCCACGGTGAGTCAGTTCGACCAGGGTCAAACCAAACAAGCACCTGGGAGTGAGCGGTCCTTCTGCAGTCAGTAGGGGGTAAGAACAGTAAACGCATCTCAAGGGGGTGAGTGGATTCGGCCAGGGCTTGTGGTGGTGATATGCCACACAGGTTGATTAATATACTTGTTGTGTAGGTTTGGAGGCAATGGGTTTTGGGGTTAATTTTAAGGGAATTTATCTTCAAGGTGTAGTCAGGACCACTAAGAAGGGGAAAATGACTTGGGAGGTCAGTTAGTGGGATTGTTACAAGGTTGGTGGTAAAATAGGGAGTCCACGGTGATTTGAACTATCTGAAAAAATGCTTGGGGTGACCACGGTGCCTATTGGAGTGGCAATCAGACAGAATGTAGTTGTGACATCGGTTGTTACGGTCCTGTACAGGAGTTGGGTGTTGCAGGGACCATGGAGGGATATAAATGTACGTAAAAAAGAGGTAGCATTAGCTGGGGTAATTGCATATCGAGTCCTGGAGTGAGGTATGGGTGTGTTTGACAGGCTCGCTGGAGGCATAATTTTGAAGCAAGATAGGAGGAAAAGGACTTGGAAGAAAGAATTGGTAGTGATTGCCCCAAAGAAGATTGCCAATTGTATTTTGTCATTTGCTGGACAAGCATAATTAAAGGTGAAGGGCCTTGAGAATCGCTCTGCCCTAGTCAGGTTACAAGTTTGGCGTATGGATTCCCGATGCTACAGAAAATGGATTTTTGGTTGGCAGTTTCTAATTTTACATGAGTTAGTGTAAAGTCCGGGCATAGCGCAAGGTCAGGCTCGAATAATTTGTATACATCTGAATTTACCGCATGTCTAAATATGTGCAATGGTCTAAGAATACGCAAACAAGTAGTCAAAAGTATTCAGGAATACCCCATGGGTAGGTTGCTCCCACACAAAGGTAGCATCTTAAAATTGGTAAGCTTGGAGGTTTATTCCATTGTGTTGGAAAGCCCTATTTTGGGCTTCGTAAAATAAAGTGAGCATGGGAGCAATGTAATTTGATGTAGCGGGTCTGTTTATCGGTGGTTTTGGGTATATTTTCAAGGACAGTTGTAGGGGGGGGGAGGGGGCAATGGCCCAGGTTGTACTAGTGGGAATATAGAGGAATTTGGCCAGAGTTTACCTCATGATGGTGGTAGCACTGGAGATGGGCAAGTCTTTGTTGGTTAATAAATGCATTGTTCATGTGGCCAATTAGTCAGCGTCTCATGCAATTGACATACTTTCAGCGAAATACTCTCCAGTTGGGGCTTATTATTCATTTGATGTTTATGGGATTTGAAATTAGCAATTGGTGTAGTAGCAGGACATGATCAAATCATGTTCCAGGGGTGTTCAACATGGTGGTCAATGTGGTATTCCGTTTCGCAGTTACTCAGTAACAGTTTTTGTTGTCTGGAACGGGGTAAGCAGGAACTTAGTGTTCCAATTGGACAGGTGGCATTATAAAAGTATAGCTTGTTAATTAAAAAGTCATTAACAGAGGTTTGATGCCGATTATGGATGTGTTGTTTGATTACTGTTTTGATGTTTCAGAAATTTGGTGGTTGTCAGCCTATTGCTGGCTGTGAGGTTGATGTTGCTGGTAGTGTTATCCTTTGAACTTTATGTTGGGGTCAAGGGTACTGTTGTTAAAACAATTGGTTTGCTGTTTTTCAGAATTTTCATCCCAACATCATTACCATGGTGACACGGTCAACTAACACGGTCACAATGGTAATTACATCAGCTAACCACAGACAGGTACAAGCTCTCGGTGCCATCATTGTGTCCTCAGAGCTCGCGCTGATAGGATGCTTGCTCCTTCAGCGCAATGTCCGATGCAGCAGAAATGAGAGTTGTTTATGGGACCTCGTGGATTATCTTCAGAGGGTATGTTGTTGGGACTTAATAAGTCGGTAAATGAAGATTGTCAATGGTTTTTATTTCTAATAAAGGAATTTTCTCTGTGCATGTTTGTTTATTAACTACTCACTTAACTGGGTGGTAAGGGGCGGGATTCAGCAGACGCCTGACATTATCAATCCAGGGCTTAATGACAAACTATCAATACTCAGCTGTCATTAAACCCTTCTATCACTCCAACGCCACCTGTGAGAATCATGTGGGATTAGTGGATGAAGGCAGGTATATCTCACCCAGGTATCTGTCCTTTGCAACCTAACCTGGTTGGTATCACCTGGCTGCTAATTAATTAGTGGGATGCGGTTGGGGTAAGTAAAAGGAGTCTGGGAGGTCGGGCGGGGTCTCTCTCAGTCTGTGAACACAGAAGGCCTGGCTGTGCATGGAGACGCATGTGAGTGAAAGCATTGATCTCTGGTTATATGGTTTGGCTGAAGGGAGAAGTCCTCCAGTCTGCAGTGAGGATTGCATTCTGTTTAGTTAGTGCCGGACAGGCAAGGATTTTAGTTTGCTGTTTTGATTTTTTTCTGTCTGCTTTCACCTTAATAAATCTGGCCCCGGTTCAGTGGCCTCTAAGTCTCTGCTGTTGGACTGAGTACACACAAAACATACGTGCCCTTTGACCCTGGCAAAGGCGAACCCCGAGGGTGTTATCACATTTTGGTGGAGAATGCGGGCAGCACGTTAAAGTGTCAACATGGAAGACGTGGTGAAAGCGCTGGTACAATCCACAGCGGTGCAGCAAGAAGCTAACCACTTAATGACAGCCCAGCTGAGGGAACTGGTGGAAATGACCACTAGAGACCGCCAACTTCTGCAGGAGGTGGCGCAGTGCCTTGCGAGTGCACCTGAGGTGAATTCGGAAGCTGCCCAGAGAGTGAGTCGGTACTGGCAGAAACTGAATACAGAAGACGATGTCGAAGCTTACCTAACCACGTTTGAACAGAGAGCGGAGCGGGAAAAGTGGCCGCAGGCAGGTTGGGCCGGCTTGCTTGCTCCGTTTCTGGACGGGGAGGCCCAAAGGCGTACTTCGATCTGGAGCCTGAGGCAGTGCAGGATTTTGATAAACTAAAAGCCGAGATCCTGGCCCAGCTAGGAGTGTCGATGGCTGTACGAGCACAGAGAGTTCACCAATGGACTTATCAGCCCGATAAACCATCGCGGTCCCAGATGTTCGACCTCATTCACCTGTCGAAGAAGTGGCTACAACCCGAGGTGTTGACGGCGCCAGAGATGATTCAAAGAGTTGTCTTGGATAAATACCTAAGAGCCTTACCGGCAGCCCTGAGAAAATGGGTGAGTCATGGAAACCCCACGACCGCAGATCAGCTGGTGGATCTAGTGGAACATTATTCCGTGGCGGAAGGACTCCTGGACGATAAATGCATTGTTCATGTGGCCAATTAGTCAGCGTCTCATGCCACACGTCCTCCCTCTTCCCCCTCTTCCCAGGGATTGGGTAAGACTGTATCAGGGTCTAGGGGAGGGGAAAAATATTCTAAGACAGTGGGGGAGGAAAACGGGACTGCCTATGAGGCCTAAGGGACCAAACTATGGACTAAGCAAGGGGTCTGTAATTGTGTTTTCGCTGCCAGGAGGTGGGCCACATTGCTGCGAACTGTCCAGTAACTACTGAACCAATGCAGTGTGATGTCACGACATGTGAAAAACGCGTGGCTATGGTTGCACGGGTGGTGTGTGTTGCGGCCTGTCAAGGCGATACGGAGAAACACCTGTGTGACCTGTCTGTTGATGGCAAGAATGTGGTGGCGCTGTTAGACTCCGGGAGTGTGGTAACTCTGGTCAAGGCCAGTCTGGTGTTAGTCCCGACAAGTCCGTCAGATAAATTTTCTGTGACGTGTGTGCATGGAGACACCTGCTCGTACCTCACCACTGTCTCCTGTATTACAACTCGCTATGGGTCTGTGTATCATAAAGTGGGACTAGTCCCAGCCATATTGCATGATGTTATTCTGGGAAGAGATTTTCCCCACTTCTGGCAGTTGTGGGAGAACCAGTTGGTACCCCAGGGGAGCGGCACCAGGGACCCTACTCCGAGGGGCCCTGAGCCACTGGAGGATGG
Organism: Allobates femoralis; assembly: GCA_033576535.1. Lineage (NCBI taxonomy): Eukaryota > Metazoa > Chordata > Amphibia > Anura > Aromobatidae > Allobates > Allobates femoralis. The sequence goes on from JARQOC010000002.1 coordinate 233,322,292, forward strand.
CCCCTCAGAGGATTCCGGGAAGGAATCCCCGGAAAACAACCTTCAGTTCCCGTTGTCAGTCATGGCTGGTGATTTCGAGGAACCCAGGGCAGGGGCGGATTTGGACAGCCATCTGCCTTCCGGTTTGCTGGAATTGGAAGTGCAGAAAGATGACTTTCAAAGCAAGCAAATAAGGGATCCTACCCTGTCTCAGGCTATAAAAAATGTCAAGGTGGTAAACGGAGTACAGGTGGATCCCGATGCTAGGCTGGCTTATCCTCACATGGCCCTAGTGAATGATTTTCTCTATCAGATAGAAAAAAAAGGGGAAGACACGGTGCAACGGTTGGTAGTGGCGAAACCCTACAGGCAGAGAGTGCTGGCCCTGGCACACATACACGTGATGGGGGGCCACCTGGGGGTCCACAAAACTACCGAGAGGATATTACACTGTTTTGTTTGGCCAGGTATGCATCATGATGTTCGCACGTATTGCGAGTCTTGTCCAGAATGCCAAATCTCTGTGCCCAGGCCCCATCTGTGTAGCCCCTTGGTACCCCTACCTATTATTGAAATCCCGTTCGAGAGGATTGGGATGGATTTGGTCAGGCCCCTACCCAGGTCTGCACAGGGGCACCAGCACATCCTTGTCATCTTGGATTATGCCACTCGTCACCCCGAGGCCATTCCTCTGTGTAACACGGCCACCAAGACCATTGCCAAGGAGCTGGTCCATGTGTTTAGTCGGGTCGGTATCCCGAAACAGATACTCACAGACCAGGGGACCCCTTTTATATCGAGGGTAATGAAAGAGCTCTGCAGGCTCTTACAGATAGCACAGCTACGCACCTCTGTCTCTCATCCTCAAACAGACGGACTGGTCGAGCGGTTCAACAAAACCTTGAAACAGATGCTCCGAAAGGCGATAGACAAAGATGGGAAGAACTGGGACTACTTGCTCCCGTATTTGCTGTTTACCATCCAGGAGGGTCCCCAGTCCTCCACCGGGTTCTCGCCTTTTGAACTTCTGTATGCCCGACAACCCTGGGATCTCTTGGACGTCGCGAAAGAAACCTGGGAGGGACAGGTTACCCCATTCAAAAGTGTGATAGACCATGTAACCCACATGCAGGACCGTATTGCGGCCGTTATGCCCATTGTGAAAGAGCATATGATGCAGGCTCAAGGGGCGCAGAAGAGGGCTTATGACAGGGGGGCCAGGGTTCGCACTTTTGCACCCGGAGATAGGGTGTTGATCCTGGTACCCACTGTGGAAAGTAAGTTCCTGGCAAGGTGGCAAGGCCCCTTTGAAATTATGGAACAGGTGGGTGAGGTAAACTACAAAGTGTACCAGGCTGGTAAAAGAAAACCAAAACAGATTTATCACGTGAATCTGATAAAACCCTGGAAGGACCATCCGGCTCTATGAGCGGGACTGGCCCTTCCGATCCGCAAGCGGACCCTGCCCGAAGTCCAGGTTGCGGAGACTCTTTCGGAGTGGCAAAAGACGGATGTCAAGCAGTTTCTCTTAACCAACCAACGTTTTTTTTCTGAGAAACCTGGACAGACCATGCTAATTAAGCATGATATTATAACAGAGCCAGGCGTAACTGTGCAGGTAAAACCCTACCATATCCCGGAAGCTTGGCGGGAAGCCGTCTCCCGAGAAGTGAAGTCGATGTTAGAGCTAGGAGTGATTGAGGAATCGCATAGTGCCTGGTCGAGTCCGATTGTGTTACTCCCTAAACCAGATGGCACCATTCGGTTCTGCAATGACTTCCGGAAACTGAATGCAGTTTCTAAATTTGATGCGTACCCAATGCCACGGGTCGACAAATTGATAGATCGGCTTGGAAAAGCCTGGTATATCACGACCTTAGACTTAACGAAGGGTTACTGGCAGATTCCCCTGACGGAAGCAACCAAAGAGAAGACTGCGTTTTTTACTCCGGACGGTTTATTCCAGTATGTGCATATGCCGTTTGGACTACATGGGGCACCAGCGACATTCCAAAGATTGATGGACGAATCCTGAGGCCACATAGGCAGTACGCTTCGGCCTATTTGGATGATATCGTCATCTACAGCCTGGAGTGGGAGACCCACCTCAAGAAAGTGCACGCCGTGATAGAGGACCTGTGGAAGGCAGGTCTCACGGCAAACCCCAAGAAATGTCATATCGGACTGGAAGAAGCCCAGTATTTGGGTTACGTTATCGGGAGGGGAATCATTAAGCCCCAGTTGGACAAGATACGAGCCATTTAGACCTGGCCGCAACCAATCAACAAGAAGCAGGTGAGGGCTTTTTTGGGGATTGCTGGCTATTATCGACGGCTTATTCCCAATTTTGCAGCCATTGCTGTTCCCCTGACGGATCTTACCAAAGGGGGAAGGATTCTGTCATGATCAAATGGACCCCGGCCGCGGAAGACGCCTTCCATGCCCTAAAGTTGGCTCTCTGCTCTCAACCTGTGTTGGTGGCTCCTGATTTCCTAAGCGAGTTTGTAGTCCAAACGGATGCTTCCGGTATAGAAGCAGTATTGTCACAACTGAGGGACGGAGAGGAACATCCGGTACTTTATCTAAGTAGGAAGCTAAATAAACATGAACGGAGGTATGCAATTGTTGAAAAAGAATGCCTGGCCATTAAGTGGGCTCTTGAGTCCCTCAAATATTACTTGGGGGGCAGGAAGTTCAGGCTGATTACCAATCATGCCCCTCTCAAGTGGATGCATTTGAATAGAGAACGGAATAGCCGGATGACCAGGGGGTTCCTTGCCTTGCAGGCCTACAATGTTACGGTGGAGCATCGCCCGGGGGTGCAGATGGGGAATGCTGATGCCCTGTTGAGGGTGCACTGTTTTGTGGGTGCCTTTGCTCAGCCGGAGTGTTCTGAGCAGGGGGGGGGATATGTGAGAGTCATGTGGGATTAGTGGATGAGGGCAGGTATATCTCACCCAGGTATCTGTCCTATGCAACCTAACCTGGTTGGTATCACCTGGCTGCTAATGAATTAGTGGGAGGCGGTTGGGGTAGGTAAAAGGTGTCTGGGTGGTTGGGCGGGGTCTCTCTCAGTCTGTGAACACAGAAGGCCTGGCTGTGTATGGAGACGCATGTGAGTGAAAGCATTGATCTCTGGTTATATGGTTTGGCTGAAGGGAGAAGCCCTCCAGCCTGCAGTGAGGATTGCATTCTGTTTAGTTAGTGCCGGACAGGCAGGGATTTTTGTTTGCTGTTTTGTTTTCTTTCTGTTTGCTTTCACCTTAATAAATCTGGCCCGGTCCAGTGGCCTCTAAGTCTCTGCTGTTGGACTGAGTGATACACAAAACATACGTGCCCTTTGACCCCGGCAAAGGCGAACCCCAAGGGTGTTATCAAACACCACACCAGGACATCAGAAAGAGCTGAATAAAGTGCCAGGAATTGGCACTTCTAATGAATGTGACAATTTCTGGGGTGGCTGCGAGCTGCTATTCTATAGCATGTGGGAGCCCAAAAACTATGGGTCCGACTCCTACCACACTGAGAATTCCATTCCCCAGTTGCCTAGTTTTGGCAATTAAAAATCGGGCAAAACACACACTTTTTAAAAATTATTTATTTAATTAAATTTTTTCTTATATGGGCTCCCCTGTATTTTTCATTGCCAGCCAAGTTAAACTAGGCAGCTGAGGGTGGCAAGTGTTCACTTTATCTGTGTTGCAAATGAAAAATACAGTGAAGCCATATGCATTTTTTCCATTATTTATTTATTTTTTCTTGTATGAGAGCAGGTTGGTTGCCATTCACTTATGTGTATGGTAACCAAGCACAGACACCAGTACAGATTGTAGGGGCACAGCCTGAGTGCAAGTGTAATAATTGTAATGGAAAGCTCAGGAGTCTTTTTGCGTTCAGCAAAGACACAACAGAACAGTTTGGTGAAAACGTTTATATTATAACACATGGTGATTCACAACATGTGCAAAGGAAAACTCAAAGTCCATGTCATTGAAGACAAATTAAATGAAGATCATAATACCAAAGAATTTGTGATTGCAATCATTTTCAGGAAGAAACTGAGTATTATCTGACAGAATTGCAGGGGTGTCAATACTTTTGGCCACAACTGTATGCTAACAGATTTTTTACTTCAAGTGACATCCATGGGACTGCGCCGGACATAATTTTTGTTTTTTGGTGGAACGGTAATATTTTAAAAAATGTATTTTAATTTTAAAAAATTGTTGAAAGAATAATGTTTTGGTGAATTTATTTTCAAATAAAATATTTATTGGTGTGGTTATTTGTGTCCTCAATCACTTGGTTAGTAATGTCGAGTATCTGATTGCCCCCTCAACATTACTAAACTATGGGTTTGATGCCAGAGGACATAATTCAGCTGGCATCAACCCCAAAAACTATTACCCCTTTTTCCAATGCACAAGGGCAACAAGAGGAGTTGGCAACAGTGACAGAAAAAGGCACCTTTATGAATGCGCCATTTCTGGGACGGCTGTGGGCTTCGATTCACAGCATTGGTGCCATAGTGCTTGAGCCTCCCCACACTGCAGATTCTAGTGATCAGTGATTGCATATTCCAGATGCTGGGAGAGCAGAAACTGCCCAACTCACTAAAGCGAATGGCTGTGACATCATAAAGGTTACTAGATTCCAGACTCGCGGTGTCACACAGGAGCTATCCCATGAGTTTGAACTCTAGTGCCCTCAGTGATATTACCGCATGCCACACGCAGAAGACTGGGAGCCGGGTGATACTTCAATCCTGCACACAGACCCCTGTGGTTCACACATGGGAAGATGAGTTTTAGGCTCTGCTCGCAGTAGGCAAGCTAGACAGGCATCTGAACAGGCTTCAAATCAGCGCCGGACTAGGGTGTCTGCGGCCCACCAGGGAAATTGACTCATACCCACCCTGGGCCCATCCATTTTTCAGCTATATGCAAATACCTGTTATCCGTTATACCTATTATAGTAGAGCGTGGACTGTAAAACACAGGTGGCTGCTGCATATAACTGTGCGCTCACCATTACTGGGATGTACCATTACTGTACTTTGCATAAAAGGGATTTTTTTGGTGACAACAAGTTATCAGCGATGCTCAGGTTAAGAAGGTGATCACTTATTTATTGGTGGAATCTGCACCATCAGAAGAATGTGGCAGTTGGAGCATTTGGTGAGTTTTTACCTCAGTATTTGTAAGACAAAACCAGGAGTGGAGCAATCAGAGGTAATGTTTTCTGCATTTCTCATCCTCTCCTGGTTTTCTCTTATACATACTGAGGTGAAAATCTCACCAAATGCTCAACTTGCTTTCTCTGGCGAACCTCGGTAACTGCATCTCTCCTGCTGTGTCACAGGACAGGGAGGGGTTAAACATCTAAGTATTTAACATCTATTGGAAATTACGAAGTTTCCAATTATTGTTATCAGATAAAACAAATGACCGACCACAATACACTCTACCAAGACCAATAATACCAGATAGAAGGCAGAAATACCACTACACAATGACCAGATCACATATTACCACGACATAGTGCCTAAATAATGCCACATACAAGGCACAAATACGCCACACCATGACCAAAGCACATAATACCACCACATAGTGATCAAATGCTACCACATACAAGGTATAAATACTGCCACACCATGAGACCATAATTACCACCACAGAGACCAAATGATACCACATACAAGGGACAAATACCGTCATGTCATGACCAAAGCACATAATACCACCAAAGTGACAAATAATACTAATTTAATAAAAATGTAAAAAAGCTCTGTATATTGGGTCAGGTAATACAGTGATCACCAGTGACATTATACACAGGAATTCTGCATATAGTGTCAGTGTACAGGTAATACAGTTATCAGCGGTGACAGTGTACAAGTTATACAGTAATGTCATGACCAAAGCATATAATGCCACCACAGTGACAAATAATACTAAATTAATAAAAATGTAAAAAAGCTCTGCATAAAGTGTCAGTGTACAGGTAATGCAATGATCACCATTGACATTATACACAGGAACTCTGTATATAGTGTCAGTGAGTGTGTATAGGTAATACATGTAGCTTCTCCCCCCACATTCCATATAGCTTCTCCTCCCCATCCCTCTATCCCCCATTCATCCATCCATGTACCTTCTCCCCCATCCACCAAACCATTAATGTACCTTCTTCCCCATCCATCCATCCATTCATCCATCTTCTTCCCCCTTTTTCATGCCGCCCTCTGTCCATCCATCCCGTTCTCCCCCTTTTCCATGCTGCTCCCCATGCATCCATCCTGTTCTTTCTCTTTTTCCATGTCCCCCCCCACCCATCCATCCCACTCTGTCCCCCCCCCACCCATCCATCCCACTCTGTCCCCCCCAGGCTGCTATCTTCGGCTGTAACAGCGCTTTACCTGACTCCACACTACTGATCCTGGCAACATTTTCCTCTGTGGCTCCCGGCCCCCCGCTTGCCGTCACCAGGCACCAGGCAGCTTCTTCCACTGCAGCTCCCAGTCTCCTGCTGACCGGCACTAGGCAGCTTCTTCCTCTGCGACTCCCGGTCTTCAGCACCAGGTACCCGGCACCCAGCAGCTTCTTCCTCTGTGGCTCACAGTCTCACGCACCAGGCACCCGGCACCAGGCAGCTTCTTTCTCTGAGGCTCCCGGTCTCCGGCACCAGGCACCCGGCACCTTCTCACTCTGCGGCTCCCAGTCTCCGGCACCAGGCACCCGGCAACATCTTCCCTCTGCAGCTCCCGGTCTGTGGCACCAGGTACACGGCAGCTTCTTCCTCTGTGAATCCCAGTCTCCGCACCCAGCGGCACCCGGCAGCACCAGGCATCCGGCAGCACCATGCATCCAGCAGCACCAGGCACCCAGGACCACCAGGCACCACCAGGCACCCAAGCCCCTGTCAGCACCTGGCAGCACCAGGCACCCATGTCCCCAGCAGAACCAGGTACCACCAGTCCCCCGGCAGACACCAGGTACCACCAGGAACCCGGCAGCACCAGGCACGCAAGTCCCCGGCAGCAGCAGGCACCACCAGGTGCCCGGCAGCACCAGGTACCACCAGGCACACGGCAGCACCAGGCACCGCAAGGCACCCGGCAGCACCAGGCACCACAAGGGGTCCGGCAGCACCAGGCACCACCAGGGGCTTGGCAGCACCAGGCACCATTAGGCACCCAGCAGCCCTAGGCACCCAGTCCCCCTGGCAGTGTCAGGCAGCTGCTGCAAAGGCAAATAAAATAATGGGATGCATTAAAAGAGGCATAGATGCTCATGAGGAGAACATAATTTTACGTCTATACAAGTCACTAGTGCGACCACACTTAGAATACTGTGTACAATTCTGGTCTCCGGTGTATAAGAAAGACATAGCTGAACTAGAGCGGGTCCAGAGAAGAGCGACAAAAGTCATTAGAGGACTAAGGGGTCTGCAATACCAAGACAGGTTATTAAACTTGGGGTTATTTAGCTTGGAAAAACGAAGGCTTAGGGGTGATCTTATAATAATGTATAAATATATGAGGGGACAGTACAGAGAACTTTCTAATGATCTCTTTACTCTTAGGCCTGAGACTGGGACAAGGGGGCATCCTCTACGTCTGGAGGAAAGAAGGTTTAATCATAATCACAGACGCGGATTCTTTACTGTAAGAGCAGTGAGACTATGGAACTCTCTGCCACATGATGTTGTAATGAGTGAGTCACTACTAACATTTAAGAAGGGCCTGGATGCCTTTCTTGAAAACTATAATATTACCAGTTATATATACTAGATCCTTTGATAGGGCGTTGATCCAGGGAACTTGTCTGATTGCCATATCTGGAGTCAGGAAGGAATTTTTTTCCCCAATGTGGAGCTTAGTGTTGCCACATGGGTTTTTTTGGGATTTCTCTGGATCAACATGTTAGGCTATGGGTTGAACTAGATGGACTTAAAGTCTTCCTTCAACCTTAAAAACTATGTTACTATGTTACTATGTAACCAGACACCACAGCACCAAGAGCACCAGGCACCCAGGGGCCCATACCACTAGGCACCCAGAGGCCCGACAGCACCAGACACCACCAGGCACCCGGCAGCACCAGGCACCAACAGGCCCCCAGGGGCTGGCACCACCAGGCACCCAGGGGCCCGGCAGCACCAGGCACCACGGTATCCAAGAGCACCAGCCACCACCAGGCACCCAGAGGCTCGGCAGTATCAGGCACCACCAGGCACCCAGGCAGTACCAGACACCACGGCACCCGGCAACACCAGGCACCCAGGTGACCGGAAGCACTACCAGGCACCACCAGACCCCCAGGGGCTGGCACCACCAGGCACCCAGGGGCCCGGCAGCACCAGGCACCCAGGGGCCCGGCAGCACCAGGCACCCAGGGACCAGCACCACCAGGCACCCAGGGGCCTGGCAGCACCAGGCACCACCAGTCACCCAGGGGCCCGGCAGCACCAGACACCACGGTACCCAAGAGCACCAGCCACCACCAGGCACCCTGAGGCCCGGCAGCATCAGGCACCACCAGGCACCCAGGCAGCACCAGACACCATGGCACCTGGCAATACCAGACACCCAGGTGCCCGGCAGCACCAGGCACCACCAGGCACCCAGGTGACCACACCACCAGACACCTAGGGGCCTGAACCAGGCACCCAGGGGCCCGCACCACCAGGCACCCAGGGGCCTGGCAGCCCCAGACACCCTGGGGCCCGGCAGCACCAGGCACCCATGGGCCCACACCACCAGGTACCCAGGGGCCTGGCAGCACCAGACACCACCAGGGACAGGCACCACCAGTCACCCAGGGGCCCAACAGCATCAGACACCACGGTATCCAAGAGCACCAGCCACCACCAGGCACCCAGAGGCTCGGCAGCATCCAGACCGGAAGCACTACCAGGCACCACCAGACCCCCAGGGGCTGGCACCACCAGGCACCCAGGGACCCGGCAGCACCAGGCACCCAGGGGCCCAGCAGCACCAGGCACCCAGGGGCCAGCAACACCAGGCACCCAGGGGCCTGGCAGCACCAGGCACCACCAGTCACCCAGGGGCCTGGCAGCACCAGACACCACGGTACCCAAGAGCACCAGCCACCACCAGGCACCCAGAGGCCCGGCAGCATCAGGCACCACCAGACACCACGGCACCTGGCAATACCAGACACCCAGGTGCCCGGCAGCACCAGGCACCACCAGGCTCCCAGGTGACCACACCACCAGACACCTAGGGGCCTGAACCAGGCACCCAGGGGCCCGCACCACCAGGCACCCAGGGGCCTGGCAGCACCAGACACCCTGGGGCCCAGCAGCACCAGGCACCCACGGGCCCACACCACCAGGTACCCAGGGGCCTGGCAGCACCAGACACCACCAGGCACCCAGGGGTCCGCACCACCTGGTACGCAGGGGCCTGGCAGCACCAGACACCACCAGGGACAGGCACCACCAGTCACCCAGGGGCCCGACAGCATCAGACACCACGGTATCCAAGAGCACCAGGCACCACCAGGCACCCAGAGGCTCGGCAGCATCAGGCACCACCAGGCACCCAGGCAGCACCAGACACCATGGCACCCGGCAACACCAGGCACCCAGGTGCCCGGCAGCACTACCAGGCACCACCAGACCCCAGGGGCTGGCACCACCAGGCACACAGGGGCCCGGCAGCACCAGGCACCCAGGGGCCAGCACCACCAGGCACCCAGGGGCCTGGCAGCACCAGGCACCACCAGTCACCCAGGGGCCCGGCAGCACCAGACACCACGGTACCCAAGAGCACCAGCCACCACCAGGCACCCAGAGGCCCGGCAGCACCAGGCACCACCAGGCACCCAGGTGACCACACCACCAGACACCTAGGGGCCTGAACCAGGCACCCAGGGGCCCGCACCACCAGGCACCCATGGTCCTGGCAGCACCAGACACCCTGGGGCCCGGCAGCACCAGGCACCCATGGGCCCACACCACCAGGTACCCAGGGGCCTGGCAGCACCAGACACCACCAGGCACCCAGGGGCCCGCACCACCAGGCACCCAGGGGCCAACACCATCAGGCACCCAGAGGCCCGGCAGCACTAGGCACCACCAGGCACCCAGGGGCCTGGCCGCACCCAGGGGCCCGCACCACCAGGCACCCAGGGGCCTGGCAGCACCAGGCACCCAGGAGCCCGCACCACCAAGCATCACCAGGCACCCAGGGGCCAGCACCATCAGGTGCCACTCAAGATTTTGATAACGCAAGGGTCACGGGACAGGCAGCTTAACATAAAGTCAGCCATGTGCGCCAGACTGGTAACAGGCAAGACTTTCATGTCCTCACCAAGAGGATGACTGACCATGCTCTCCTCCTCCTCTGTGTCCTCTGGCCATCCACGCTGATGGTATGACAGTTGTGCAGGTAGTATCATCTATAGCACATGAAACTAGCTTCTGTTCTTCCTCCTCCTCATTGTCCCCCAATCCTCGTTGGGATGAGATGAGGCAGGGCTGTGTGTAATCACCCTGTACGGTTCCTTGCTCAATCTTATCGTGCTCCGACTGCAATGCATCTTCTTTGATTTTGAGCAGAGAGCGTTTCAGAAGCCAAAGAAGCAGGGGTTGGTGAAGCTAATGATGGCACCATCACCATCTTAGTGGAGTCCTCAAAGTTTTGGAGGACCGTACATATGTCGGACATCCATGTCCACTCCTGGGGTCTTATATGTGGAGTCTGAACTGAATAACGACCGCCTGGTTGATGCTGGTAGTCAACAACTGCCCTCTTCTGCTCACAAATTCTGACCAACATCTGCAGTGTTGAATTCCAACGTGTGGGTACATCACACACCAGTCTGTAAACCAGAAGCTGCAAAGTTCCTGAAAGCCGTCAAGGGCGGCCAAAGCAGTAGGTGACTTTCTAAAATGGGCACACAGGCAGTGTACTTTGACGAGCAGATCTGACAGCTCCGGGTAGGATTTAAGAAACCACTGAACCATGAAGTTGAGCACATGGGCCAGGCATAGGACATGTGTGAGCTTGCCTTGACTTAGAGCCGCCACCAAGTTCCGGCCATTGTCAGCCACGACCATGCCAGGCTGTAGGTTCAGCGGTGTGAGCCACAGATCTGCCTGCTCTTTCAGAGCTGTCCACAACTCTTCAGCATTGTGTCGTTTGTCACCTATAATATAATATAATAATATATATTCATTTATATAGCGCTATTAATTCCATAGCACTTTACATACATCAGTAATGCTGTCTCTCTTGGAGCTCACAATCTAAATATCCTATCAGTATGTCTTTACAATGCATATTAGCTTCAGCACAGCCTGTTGCTGTTTGGCCGAGGCAGTGCTGTAGTGCTTCCAGCTTCTGACTGATGTAGAGGCTGAAGGGGAAGCTGAGGTGGATGACATGCAGGAGCTGTAGACTGTGGGGGCAACCCTGATTGAGTTAGGGCCCACAGTCCCTGGCGTCGAGAGGACGTGTTCCGTCCCAAGGTCCGACTGGGTCCCGGTTTCCACTATGTTAAGCCAGTGTGCCATCAGTGAGATGTATCATCCCTGCCCACAAGCACTTGTCCACGTGTCCGTGGTTAGGTGGACTTTCCCGGAAACTGTGTTGTTAAGGGTACGGTTAATGTTTTGGGACATGTGCTTGTGTAATGCGGGTACGGCACACCGAGAGAAATAGTGGCGGCTGGGGACCGACTAACGAGGGACGGCCGTTGCCATCAGGTTGCGGAATGCTTCAGTCTCCACTAGCCTAAAAGGTAACATTTCGAGCACAAGCAGTCGCGAAATGTGCAAATTAAGTAGTGTGTCCTGTGGGGCGTTGGCTGCGTATTTGCGCTTGCATTCCAAGGACTGGGGTATGGACAACTGAACGCTGCGCTGGGACAAGGACATGGTTGTGGTTGCTGATGGTAGAATTTCTGATTGTGCAATGACAGGTGCAGGACAGGAGGCATCTTCGCATGCACTATAGACAGGGGATTGCCTTGCACGCACAACAGTGGAAGAAGCAGTAGTGTCACCCGCAGACACTGCTACTGGACACTGGGGTTCGGCCCACAAAGTCGGGTGTTTTGCTGCCATGTGCCTGATCATGCTGGTGGAGGTCATGCTGATAGTTTTGCTACCCCTGCTGATGCTGGCATGGCAGGTGGTGCAAATGGCCTTTTTGGAATTATAGGTAGACTCCTTAAAAAACAGCCAGACTCGGGAAGACCTAACAGTTGTACTGGCAACATCCGTCGTGTTGGTGTTACGGGGATTGGTTGCCCATCTTCTGTCTGCGGCCACCACACTGCTTCTTCCTGCCTGTTGGGGTGCTACGCCTCCCTCCCACTGTGCGCATCTGTCCTCACTCTGCATGCCCTTCTGCCAGGTTGGATCAGTTACTAGATCATCCACCACATTGTCTTCTACTTCCACACACTGGTTCTCCTCCTGACTTTCTGGCAATTGTGTCACATGACCGTCCACCTCTTGTGACACTTTACCAATGTTGCCTTTGTGCGACAGTGGCTCCTCAAATATTTGGGCATCGCTACATGCAATCTCCTCTTGCCCCCATTCAAGTGGAGCAGGCGAGAGGCTCGAATCTGTAAATGAAAGACTGAACAGCTCTTCAGAGTGTCCAAGTGTGGGATCAGTTTTGTCTGGGCACTCGACATGGTGGGAGGAAGGAGGATCAGGGTGAGGAATATACGGTGCAGACTCATGACTACTGAGACTTGACTGTGTGGAAGACAGGGTGTTTGTGGTGGTGGCAAACTGACTGGAAGCATTATCTGCTATCCAACCAACAACGTTTTGACACTGCTCTTGGTTTAATAGTGGCATGCTGCAGTTTCCTAGGAATTTAGACAGGGAGGTTGGGCGAGAAGATGTGGGTGTTTGTTATGGCACAATTGTAGCTTGCCCATGGCCTCGGCCTCTGCATGCACCATCACCATTACGTCCAATTCCTTGTCCCTTGCCACTGACCTTGCACATTTTAAACAGAGGTAAATATGTTCCACGCTCACTAGAAATTGCTTGAATTAACAGCGCAGTTCTATGTGATCCATGCAATCGACAAACCAGAGTTTTAAGTAGCTGTTTTTTTAACAGATGGATATATGTGTAATAGGCTACACCAGCACAAGATGTGACTGGAATAGTGTCGGGCCCCTCGGGACGGGAGTACTCGGTACCGGACCGGATGGTGCCGGGGAAGTCACGGGTGGCTTGGTCCGGACCGTGTCCCGGGCTCGGCAATAAAAAGGGATTATTTACAGGGGAAATGTCAGTCGTGACGCCACCCACTATATGCGGCCAGTAAGGGGGCCGCCGCTGCTGCAGAACCTCCGGGGATGATGTAGTGGCAGCATAGATGGTATAGTTCCTGTGGGTAGAACTGTATTCCCCGGGGCAGTGATGGTATAGTCTATAAGGGGTATAGATGGTGGAGACGGGGTTAAAGGACACACACTCACGTTTGGTAGACACTGGTGCAATTCTCCTTCTCTCCTGAGGCTGCAGAGCTGACAGGCTTGTAGCAGGGGGAAGCTCTCTGTGCTGAATGTACGGCAAAGGTCGCAATCAATACACAGACTCACAGTTTTGCTGTTTTCCAAAACTTTACTGCTAATGTTATTGCAGATTATAGTCCACGGAGTCTGTAATGGGGCTGAGCTCTCTTCCCACCCTGTCCGGGGTCGTCAGCTTCCTCGTGCTGCACTGTGTGTGTGTGTCCTGGCCGCTGCTATTAGCTGAGCTGCTGGGACTTCTCACGTCTCTCTCTCTGTGTTCTGCTGGTACCACTTGGCTAGGCAACTTGAGTCCTCTGTGCTGTGCTGACCCCTCCGTGTTGCTTTGCACTAGTACTATGGGCATCTAGAAATCCCACTATTCCTGGATTCACTGTGCTGTGGGTGCCAGACACAGTACCGGATCCGGTGTCCGTTCTGTGTGTTCTTCTGGGGCGAGTGAAGGTGTCACTCCAGCTCCCAGACGTGTTCCTCAGTCTGTAGTTCTCCTGTTCCTCTGACCCTCACTAGGTCTGCACTAAGTTCTGCACTAACTTGTGCTCTTCACAGCCCTGCTCCGAGCTGAACTGAGCTCTCCCTCATGAGCAAGAGTATATAAGGAAGCAGGTTGTGCTCCCCCTCCTGGCCCAGAGGTGCTAGTGTTTGTCAGTGTGTAGTGGGGAGAGAACACATGTGATGTTATTGTGGCACATTAACCCATGGGGTGCCACATTCCCCCTTAGTTAAATACAGTACTCTGGGACTGTGGAAAAACAAGTAAACAACAATTAAACACAATTAATATTTACATAGACTTAAAAGGGAAAAAGTACAAAAATCACTAAAGTTTGAAAAAGAGTCCAAAAGTTCAAAAAGTCAAAAAGCAGTCTTTCCGGGGGTTTAGTCTATTGCCTCCGGGCTGATAAGTATACAAAAGAGAGTTCTTACCACAACCAGTCCATGGTATATATCAGAGGTCCCCAATGTCAGTCCTCGAGGGCCGAACCAGTGCAGGTTTTCAGGATCTCCTTAGTATTGCACAGCAGGCAATGATTCCAATCCCTGTGCAATAGTAAGGAAATCCTGAAAACCTGCACTGGTTCGGCCCTTGAGGACTGACATTGGGGACCTCTGGTATATATGGTCCATAAGTAAATAAGAAAAGTTCAAAGTTCATACAGGATAGTCTCTGTAGGTACTGGGCTTTTTAACGTTGCATTAACTATCTATATTGTTCACTGAATTCAATTTATATTCAAACAACATATTTACATTTTACACATTTAATTCTGCATCTTAATCTTTGTACCTAGCTGGTAACTGACCTTGGGTACTACGCTCTGATCTGCGCAATGTTGGTGGAGTTAATCTGATAGTGTGAGTAGACGTGTACCTATTTGGGGTGTTTGGTGTTATGGCAGATGGGTATCTAACTGCAGGACTGGCAAGTTCACTGGGACCAGGAATTTGTTCTTCCTCTTCGGATTCTACTTCCAGTTCTTCAAGTCTTGGGTCTTCCTCTGGTAACACGGGTTCTGGTAACACAGGTTCTGGTTTTGGGTCCACCATTGAAGGGAATGCAATCATTGGTACGACAACTGCTCCATGGTAATTTGGCCATGTTTTAGGGAAATCTCCTAGTACCGTGTGGAATACTTCTTTTTCTTTCTCTTGGATAGGTTGGACCTGTACGGGTTCTATGACTTCAGGTGTCTTCAGGGTTTCAGGACACAATTTTACCTGATCACGAGATATGACTTGTGAAGTTCTTCCTTCATCTTTGCTTATCAAACAGGTTTTAACATTGTCTAGGTGAGATGGTAAGACTGTGTATGGGATGGTTTCCCACTGATTATCCAGTTTGTTTGAGCGTCTCTTTCTCTTGAGAACTTGATCACCTTCTTTTAATGGCATTGCTTGAGCATGTTTGTTAAAGGTCTTCTCTTGTCTTGCTCTTGCTTGCTGTAGGTTTCTCTCTACACATTCTTGCACTTGTTGATACTGCTTCTGACGTTTGGTATCCCAATCTGTTTCTTCTACTTCTGTATCTGGTTTTTCAATTCCCATTTCTAGATCAATTGGTAGCTTACCGGGTCTTGCATGCATAAGGTATGCTGGAGTGCAGTTTGTAGAACTCACGGGGACATGGTTGTATAAGTCTACCAAATCAGGTAATTTATCTGGCCACTGATTTCTTTCTGACTCTGGTATCAATTACGATATGATTCATCTTCTCGCATAAACCATTTGTTTGGGGATGATACATTGTTGTGTGGATCTTCTTACAACCGTACATATTACAGAATTCCTTGAATAGTTCTGATTCAAAAGCTGGACCTTGGTCTGCAAGGACTTGTTCTGGGTAACCATGTGGTCTACAGAAATGCGTCTGGAATGCTTTTGCTGCCGTCTTCGCTGTCAGATCCTTGACGGGTACTACCACTAAGAAGCGTGAGTAATGGTCCCGATGGTTAAGGCATAGACATAGCCTGACCGTCTTGGTGACAACTTGACGTGGTCTAACGCGACTAGCTCAAGTGGCTGCTTGGTTACTATTGGCTGAAGTGGAGCTTTCTGTGGATCTTTCCTTCTGAGATTGCATGCGGCACATCTTCTGCACCATAATTCAATGGATCTTCTCATGCCAATCCAATAGAATCTTTCTCTCAGGATTGCTTCCAACTTCTTCCAACCAAAATGACCTGCACTGTCATGGTACGCTCTTAAGACCATTTGGATGTCTTGCTTGGGCACGATTATCTGCCAGACCAGTTCATGTGTCTTGGGATTGGTGAACCTTCTGCAGAGCTTCCCTTGATTCAGGAACAACTTGCCTCTTTCCTTCCAGAGCTGTATAGTCTCAGCTGGGGCATTCTGATCCGGGTATGCACCTTGTCACGTAAGCAGTTCTTTCACTAGCTTCACAGCTGGATCAGTATCTTGGGTATCAGCCCATCCGTGGTGTCTTAACGGGTTGAGGTTTACTTCCTGCTCTCTTTGATAGATGCCGGGTTGATAATCTTCTACCTTTGAACAATGAAAGGCCGGTAGTTCAATCTCTTCCAACTCTTCCGGTTCCTCTTCCACGTCTCTCAGGTGTGGCATCCGGGATAAGGCATCTGCGTTCCCATTCTTGCGTCCTGCCCGATATTTGATGACAAAGTTGTAATTAGATAGCCGGGCTATCCATCGCTACTCCAGAGCTCCTAATTTTGCTGTATCCAGGTGAGTCAACGGGTTGTTATTCGTGTAGATGGTGAATTCTGCACCTGCCAAGTAATGTTTAAAGCGTTCCGTTACAGCCCAAACTACTGCCAGTAGTTCTAACTTGAAGGAGCTGTAGTTCTCGGAATTTCTTTCTGTAGGCCGGAGCTTCCTGCTTGCAAAGGCAATAACTCTCTCTTTGCCTCCTTGCTTCTGTGACAATACTGCTCCCAGTCCCACATTGCTGGCATCCGTGTAAAGAATGAACGGTTGATGGTAATCAGGGTATGCCAGAATCTCTTCCCCCGTCAGTGCACTATTCAGCTTGTTGAAGGAATCTTCCTTCTCTTCACTCCACTGGAACGGAGGATTACGGGATGACTTTCTTGACTGTCCTACCAGGATGTCTTGCAGGGGAGCCGCTAGCTTCGTGAATCCTCTGATAAATCTTCTATAATAGCCTACCAGGCCCAGGAATTGCCTCACTTCTTTCACGTTTGTAGGTCTTGGCCAATCCCTTATCACTGTGACTTTATCAGGATCCGGTGCTACTCCCTCTGAACTCACGATGTGTCCCAGGTACTGTACCTTTGGTTTTAGAAGGTGACACTTGGATGGCTTGATCTTCATGCCATATTTCGATAAAGCTTCGAACACTTCTGCCAGGTCTTGTAGATGTTGCTCATACGTCTTGGAGTAGACTATGACGTCATCTAGGTACAGGAGGACAGTTTCAAAGTTCTTGTGTCCTAGGCAGCTCTCCATCAGGCGTTGAAAGGTCCCAGGTGCGTTGCAGAGTCCGAACGGCATACAATTGAACTCAGAGAGGCCCATCGGCATGGTAAACGCTGTCTTCTCCTTGTCGGCCTCGGCCACAGGAACCTGCCAGTACCCATTAGTCAGATCAAGGGTGGAAAAGTAGTTAGCAGATTTTAATGCAGCTAATGACTCCTCAATCCTAGGTAATGGGTATGCGTTCTTATGTGTGATGCGATTAATCTGCCGGTAATCTACGCACATTCTCATGGTCCCATCCTTCTTTTTAACTAACACTACAGGGGCTGCCCAGGGGCTACAACTGTCTCTTATTACCCCTGCAGATTTCATTTCTCTGAGCATGTCCTTGGTGGTTTGGTAGTGAGCTGGTGGTAATGGTCTATACCTCTCTTTTATAGGCTGATGGTTACCTGTGGGTATAGTGTGCTCTACCCCTTTAATCTGCCCAAAGTCTAACGGATGTTTACTGAATATTTGTTAATATTCCTTCACTACCCGGTATACTCCATGCTTGTGACGGGGAGGTGTAGAACTGGTACCTACATGCAACTTTTGGCACCAATCCTCCAGCTTCTCTCCTGACCCATTGTCATCCGCCTGACTTGACGGGTTCAAGGGCTCGGCGGCTGTGATGTTATTGTTATCAACCGTGTACAACTTAGCCATGGTAGCATACTTAGGTAATGTGACCTCATCATCTCCGCAGTTTAATAGGCGTAATGGCACTCTCCCCCTGTGTACGTCAACTACTCCTCTAGCAGTGAGTATGGTCGGTCTACTGTCTGAGTACACGGGTTCTACCAGGGCCTGATAGTCTTGCCCTTTAATGCCTATTGCGGCTCTACACCATACCAACATTTCAGTTTTGGGAGGAATTACAATGGGTATTGGATCACTTACTCGTACACTGCCGATCTCAGCTCCGGAGATTTCTACCTGCTGCTTCAACATCAGGGCTGTGATCTCTTTGTGCAGAAGCCTCTGTTGTCCAGTTCTGGCAGTCTCGGCGATTTGCTGCAAAACGCTTAACACTTCGGAAAAACATTTCTCAATTACATTCATTCCTATCAGCATCACTGGTTCACGCTCTCGCCGGTTAACATCTATGATTATAATACCCTGGTTCTGCAATTCTGCCTTCCCAACCTGAATATTCATCTCTCTAAATCCAACCTTTGGTATTACCTGTCCATTACTAGCCCATACATCAAAATTAAAGTCATCTGGCGCACTAGTAATGTCTGAATCAGCCCAGTACTTTTTATATAGAACATGTGGGATGGATCAGGTATTTTGGACGAAGTACCTTAATGTCCGCGCTGCTGCCAGAGAGGAAAATACACCAACGACACTGGGACGTCTGAGTACTGGTAGTAGAGGTTCAAAATAAACCTCTACTACCAGTACTCAGACGTCCCAGTGTTGTTGGTGTATTTTCCTCTCTGGCAGCAGCGCGGACATTAAGGTACTTCGTTCAAAATACCTGATCACAGCACCGCACCTTGTGGAAGTACAGTCCCTGCAGCAGCTGCATTGTTCGAGCGATTACGCTGGTTGTGTGCTACACAACCGGACCAGGTGAGCAAATCTGATTTTTTCACATTTACCTGCCTATAAAGGATAAGACCCTATGTGCGCATTCTCAACCCTCTAGATGTGGGATGGATGTTATTTGGGACCCGGTATCCAGCAAGGCACTAAAGGGGATGCCATCCAACACAATAGGGATCACCGGCTTTCCTCCCACGAATTTGTCATACCAGGCTGAGGGGCCTTGAGCGTTCATTCCTGGGGAGCTGCCCGCCTGCCCAGGGAATCGTCGTTTAAAGAACACTCACGAGCAAGATGGCCTGATTTCTGGCAACGGCGGCAAATGGGCTGTCCATCTGGTTGGTAGCGATCGCTGGGTCGTCCTCTTGCTGCTGGGTATCTTCTGGGCCTCATCCACGGAACATCCTCTCTGCTGGTCGCCAACTCGATCTTGGGTGCAGGTTTTGACTCTCGCAGTCCCTTGATGACCTTGGCCATGGAGATCACGGTGTCTGTCAGGGCATCCAGCTTTTTGGTTGAGGGCTGCATTTGAGATATATTCCCCGGTCTCAGCAGCAGTCGCTGACATGGCAGATGTCGCTGGCGCTGCCGGCTGCTGAGGTGCTGCTGCAGTGTCAGGTACAGATGTTAATTCCCGTGGCTCTTCTAGCTGCTGCAAACGGATAGCTCTATCTTTCAGCTCAGTAAATGTCATGTCAGGGTTCTGCAGCAGTATCATGCTTAACTGTCCTCGATGGGAAGGGGAATGGAGGCCCTCTATAAATTGGTCAAGTAGCATTTTATCAGCTCCCGGGGCTAAAGCAGGTTCTGCCAGTTTAAGGGCTTTGAGTGCTTCCTGCAGGTTCAAGGCAAAGTCTCTGGCACTCTGTTTAGGTTTCTGGTGGCATGCAAAGAACCTCATCTTAGCCTGGGTATCAACAGCAGATTCAAACGCTGCTTTCAGTCTGGCTACTAGATGCTCTACAGTGTCCTTATCCGTGTCCAGCCAGGACGCAACCTCACGCCGTGCATTGCCCATTAATTGTCCCATTATCATTCCTACACGCTGGGCTTCAGTGAGCGGATACATCACATAATACTCTTTAATCTTTTGCATAAAGTCAGTTAAGGTATTAGGCTCACCAGGGTATTGGGGCAGCCACATTGCCCCTGGAGTATACGGCATCAGGAATGGCATTATGGATGCTGTTCCTTGTGCCGCTGCACCGCCGGGTACTATCGCTGGGTCCGGCACTGCAGCTCCATCGGCTGCTCCGTCGCCGCCTTGCGCATCGGGCTGCGACATCTTGGGCCCCCTTAGTTAATATCCGCCCTCCGTCTTTTGCTTCCGTCCGGATGTCTATGGGAGGTTCGGGGTGCAAAAGGGATCTTCTTCCCCGCCAGATGTCGTCAGCACCAAGGGAGGAGGCTGGGTTCGCGCCAATGCAAGGTACCGCCCCCTTTCTTTCCCGCGCGCCGCACGCTCCAAAATGGCGAATTTTCAAAAATACAGTTCAGATGGCGCACGGGGTCCAATTCTTTTGAACCGGGTAGATCCTGTTCGTGACGCCAGGTTTGCGGGCCCCTCGGGACGGGAGTACTCGGTACCGGACCGGATGGTGCCGGGGAAGTCACGGGTGGCTTGGTCCGGACCGTGTCCCGGGCTCAGCAATAAAAAGGGATTATTTACAGGGGAAATGTCAGTCGTGACGCCACCCACTATATGCGGCCAGTAAGGGGGCCGCCGCTGCTGCAGAACCTCCGGGGATGATGTAGTGGCAGCATAGATGGTATAGTTCCTGTGGGTAGAACTGTATTCCCTGGGGCAGTGATGGTATAGTCTATAAGGGGTATAGATGGTGGAGACGGGGTTAAAGGACACACACTCACGTTTGGTAGACACTGGTGCAATTCTCCTTCTCTCCTGAGGCTGCAGAGCTGACAGGCTTGTAGCAGGGGGAAGCTCTCTGTGCTGAATGTAAGGCAAAGGTCGCAATCAATACACAGACTCACAGTTTTGCTGTTTTCCAAAGCTTTACTGCTGATGTTATTGCAGATTATAGTCCACGGAGTCTGTAATGGGGCTGAGCTCTCTTCCCACCCTGTCCGGGGTCGTCAGCTTCCTCGTGCTGCACTGTGTGTGTGTGTCCTGGCCGCTGCTATTAGCTGAGCTGCTGGGACTTCTCACGTCTCTCTCTCTGTGTTCTGCTGGTACCACTTGGCTAGGCAACTTGAGTCCTCTGTGCTGTGCTGACCCCTCCGTGTTGCTTTGCACTAGTACTATGGGCATCTAGAAATCCCACTGTTCCTGGATTCACTGTGCTGTGGGTGCCAGACACAGTACCGGATCCGGTGTCCGTTCTTTGTGTTCTTCTGGGGCGAGTGAAGGTGTCACTCCAGCTCCCAGACGTGTTCCTCAGTCTGTAGTTCTCCTGTTCCTCTGACCCTCACTAGGTCTGCACTAAGTTCTGCACTAACTTGTGCTCTTCACAGCCCTGCTCCGAGCTGAACTGAGCTCTCCCTCATGAGCAAGAGTATATAAGGAAGCAGGTTGTGCTCCCCCTCCTGGCCCAGAGGTGCTAGTGTTTGTCAGTGTGTAGTGGGGAGAGAACCCATGTGATGTTATTGTGGCACATTAACCCATGGGGTGCCACAATAGAGCCTCTTGTGCTACACAGCAGTGCACTATATACCCTGCCTGCCTGTATACAGCTACATTAGTCCTCAAATGGATTGTTGTTTTGATGGATATTATAAGCCTGCTACACCAGCCCCAGATGTGACTGGAATTGTGCTCTACCGCAGTGTGCTATATACCCTGCCTGTCTATATACATCTACATTAATCCTCAAAAGAAATGTTGTTTTGATAGATATTAGAAGCCTGGCACACCAGCTCCAAATGTGATGACTGGTATACAGCCTCTTGTGCTACACCGCAGTG
Organism: Allobates femoralis; assembly: GCA_033576535.1. NCBI lineage: Eukaryota > Metazoa > Chordata > Amphibia > Anura > Aromobatidae > Allobates > Allobates femoralis. The sequence continues at coordinate 233,344,242 of JARQOC010000002.1, forward strand.
AGCTATATACCCTGCCTGCCTGTATACAGCTAGATTACTCCTCAGTAGGACTGTTTATAGGGATTTTAGAAGCCTGCTACACCAGCCCCAGATGTGACTGGGATACAGCCTCTTGTGCTATGACCTGCCCCAAGGCCGTGGGGACTCAGTACCCGTACGGTTACTGTAAAGGGAATGTCACTGGTGGCCTGCCCGGGGTTGTGGCCATGGTCGTAGCTTAAAAAGGGGGGGGGTTCACGGACTGGTTGTTACCTGCTTTTCTTTCTTTTAGAATACTCTAGCGATCTTAGAGACTGTGAAATATTCTCAATTCTCATGGAAGATTAATCTGTGTTTCGTTGACATGGCTTGGCTCCATCCAATGGACATTTGGTCGTTGTCTCCAAGGGGAAAGGAGCCACACCAGGCTCCAGACATATTAAAGGGAATAAGTATTAGCTGTATTACGTGGATTTTTGTGCATTTCACTTGGAAATGTTTTTGATTTTCCAATTTGTACTTAATATACATACAAAAACGGAGGTATAATGTTATGAAAAATCTTTACTTGAACAAAAACTGATTTAACCAAAAAGGGGGGTTTGTTTGAGGGATAAGAATAAAAGAAAAATAAAATCTTGTGACGCCACCTATAGTGACCGGTGAAGGCACCGGCACTACTACAGACCTCCGGGGATGATGGATGGGCTGCCAGATGACAACGCTCCCCTTAGGTGGAGCGAGGGGTCCCCGGGGAAGTGATGCGGTGATGGGAAATTTGCGCAGGGAGTTGGCTCTGCAGCCGGGCTGATGCTGCAGTCTCTGGGCTAGACAGGACCGGGGCTGAAATCACTGACACACATGCTCAGAGTTGTTTTCGTACCTTTAGGGTACCTTTACACACGGCTACATTTGTAGCTTGTCACCAGGTAACTTACTGGTTGCAGTGAAATCATGGATACATGATTCCATTTGTACACAGCAACAAGATAAAACCATGTATCCATGATTTCACTGCAACCAGTAAGTTACCTGGTGACAAGCTACAAATGTAGCCGTGTGTAAAGGTACCCATACTGATGTTTTGACAGGCATGGTCCAGGGTACACTGCAGGTGGTCGGAAAGCACTTCAGGATTTCCACAGTGAGTGATTTGTAAGGCGTCCTTGTTTCTTTTCCCTCTGTGAAGCCCCTGACCTGGGTAGAACTGGGCCTGGCCTCGTCTGTGTCTTTCATTCACCCATATTGTGGTGTTGAGAACCTTTTGATGGCTACCACTATTACTTCTCCTGCGGCTCCTGGCTCTCTAGTTAGTTGGGCTACATGTGTCCAGGAGACTGGAGTCTCCTTGGCGAACCGGTGTTTTCTTCTGGGCTTGATGCTCTCCTGCAGACTCGGACTCCAGTTTCCGTGTTGCTTCCTGGGGTGAACCGGTATGGCTCCTCTGCCCCCAATCTGCTCTTTAACTTGTCTTTTTGCCTTGCCTTCGACCCTCACTCTCGGGTAACTGTGTATTTGTGTAATATCGATAATGAATTGTGATGAGTTTGAGCATCTCGGCGGTAATCGGTGCTCGCCAAGCATCCCGATTACCGGGATACTCGTGCGAGTAACGAGTAGCGCTGAGCATATGACTCACCGCGGCCGGCTGACTCCGGTTTAGACAGGCGATTCTTCTCCTTCCTTGTCACGGGTGGACCACGCCTGCCGGTAGTGGGGCCCGGTGTAGTGCAGATCAAAAGTGAAGACGTCTTACGGGAACAGATTAAGGGGTTTTAATTTGTTTTCTTCGTGACGCCACCTATGAGTAGTTCGGTAAGGGCTACCAACGCTGCGGGACCCCCGGGGGATGGACAGCAGCAAGATGTTACGCTCCCCACAGGCTGAGCGGTGATCCCCGGGGGCTGGAGCTGCTCAAGATGTTGTGCGGCAGCTGCGGTTACCTTCTAGTTAATGACGGACAGTTCATAAGGAATCACGGACACAGACAGTCTCTATAACGGTCTTTACTGTAACCAGCAGGCAATACATGGTATACAGTGGTTGAGTAGTAGACCGGGTGGACTCAGCAGTGATGGTGTCCCTTAGAAATCCGTAGTGCTCCTCCATTCTAGCTAAGTGGTTGCCAACGTCGCCCAGGAATACCAGATCGGGTACGGGGAGGCTGCTTCAATGCCCTATCCATGCTGTACGTTCTGGATGTTTTGGGGAGCCTTGGGTCCCTCAGTGAGTACACCGCTGGTTAGACGACTGGAAATTGGCTGTTGGTGGGGTGCTCCTATAAAGCTGATCCTCCACTCTTCTGGTTCGCGTAGCAGAGGTGAACTGCTGCCAGCTTAGGTACCAGTGAACCGGCTGTGAGTTGTGGGCACGGGAGTCTTTTGGGAACCCGTGTAGAAATGCCCAATCCCGGTGGTTAAGGCCTCAGGTGCTGACACCCGACCGGTGACGGCCCAGGGGCCCGCACGGGGTGCGGAGCCCCCGCTCCTCTCCAAGCTCTAGTCTGCTCTCGTCAGGTTCTAGACTTCTTCTTCGACTATCTAGACCATTGTGTGTTCTTCTGCACTACCTTAGCACTCCGCCCACCAGGACCTAGGATTGGCCCTCTATTCTAGGTGATGTATGCTGGGTTGGATTTCCAAATTAACCAGGTCATTGCTGAGTCAGAGGATATTGCGGCTGCATTTGTGGCTGCAATACCCTCCTGTGACGCACTCGTTGCGGGGCGCCACACTCCCCCTTGGTTGAATACGCTTGTCCCCAAGCGTCACACTACTCACATTACAGAGGTTTTTATATTTTATATTTTACAACAGGTAATACACTTTTATTAATGACAGGTCATATATGCATAAAAGTGAGGTAGATAAACAGGTTAACACATTGCGCGGACCCGGCGGGCGGTCGGCTGTCCTTAGAATAAAAGTTCAGGCTGTAGCCGCCAAGTCGCGGTGTTACGGTGCAAACAGGAAGAAGTCTCGTTTAATAGCAAAGTTCAAACAACAACAGTCACTTATGGAGGGCAGTGTTCCGGACCCGTATAGCGAACCACCCATCACGGCATATATGGCGCTCATAGGTTACAATGTCCCCTCTATACAAGTCTCGGCTTGGATGGCCTCGCGGTAGGTGCGATTCCACATCACGGTGCCCCACAAACACTTCAGTACTCATACCCTCCTCCCTTACGAATCCCCACCCGGTGGACAAGTTAAATGTGCTTACCCACCCGGTTTTACAGAATTGTTCAGGCAATGGAGATTGGCGGCGAGCCTCGGCACGAGCCTGCATGTTGGCTTGCAGTCGAGTGTGCCACTCGTCTCTCCGGATACGACGTACCTCTTCGTCGGAGTGATGCGGCGTGTGGATAAAGTCACTACGGCGTGCTGGTTGCTGAACTGCTCGAGCTTGGTGGGCAGTCTGGAGTGGAGCCCGGTTCAACGGAACCGGAGAAGACACGATTACGGCGGCACCCGACCAGTGCACCCGAGCTGATCGCCCGGCAGAAGGGTTCCGTGTGTCTCCCCAGGCGAACCCGGTGTAGAGATCATCAGGTGAACTGTAGGTCTCCTCGTCATCCTCCTCGACCTCCTCGATGACTACGTCGGGCTGCTCGGCTGGCGAAGATGATGGGATGGAATCCTCTGGATCGGTGGGTGGCTGTGCTGCAAGGTCCTCCTCGGGATCGTTGTGCAGGACTTCCAGGCTGCCTGCCTCTTCTTCTGTAGCAGCAGGAAGTGGTGTTTCAATCCTGGTCACCAGGTAGGCCTCTGTAGTTGCAGAGGAGGCCTCCGTTTCAAGGGAGAAACAGGCGACAGTCTCGGTAGTGTGGAAACTAGTCGCGGGTTCCGCAGGTGGAACCAGGTAGAGATCGGCTTCTTCGTGGGAGCGTATTGGAAGCTCCGGCTTTGGAACGGGGTCGGCTGCGGTATCGTCCGCTGGAACGGGTCGAGTTGTGGTCCTCACTGGAATAACACAGTCTATTGGCCCCGGTGACGAAGCTGGACAGGTGGTGGGCGACGGTGAGGTGGTGGAAAAGCTGGCGATGTCGTCTGGGCTTGGAGAAGCTGTACCCGGTCGGCTCTGCTGCATCGCATGATGGAGTCTTCTGCCTAGGGTCGCGCTCCAGCTGCGAATCGTCCACTCCACAGTCTCAAGTAGTCGCACCCGGAGGTCTTGTAGAGCCTCTAGCCAGAAGTCGGGGCTGCCGTCTATGGTAAGGGCAGGATCCGGACCCGGTTGGCCTATGGCTGCTCTGGCCTCCGCCTCGACCTCCCGCAGTAGGTCTTGGAGTCTCGTGCTGGCCATTCTCTTCTTGGAGGGAAACCACACCCGTTCAACCGGTAAGACGTTCTGGTAGAGCTGGTGAAGAAGGTCTTCTCTCTCTGTCGGTGTGTCTATCTATGACACTCCCATTTCCTCTGGGCTTTCATAGTCCAATCGTGGGAAAAGTCTTTGGGGTCCGCCCCCATGGTTGATTCGAGCAATCAGGGCGGACAAAGAGTTTGGCGCCTTTTGTCTTTAGCCCTCCCACGATGAGGGGGGGTTGACTCACTCCTGGGCTTCACGTGGCGGCTTCTTGTGGCGGGAACGCCATCTTGGGCGCCATCTTGACCCAATGGTGTAAAGGCGGGAAAGTTCTTTTAGGGACGAACAAAGTCCAATTGTAGACAATAAAGTCCAGTTTAAGCACAATATACCCGTTGGGTAACGGGCCTGCTCGTATCCTGTTCGTGACGCCATTTTCTGACTCACTGCGGCCGGCTGACTCCGGTTTAGACAGGCGATTCTTCTCCTTCCTTGTCACGGGTGGACCGCGCCTGCCGGTAGTGGGGCCCGGTGTAGTGCAGATCAAAAGTGAAGACGTCTTACGGGAACAGATTAAGGGGTTTTAATTTGTTTTCTTCGTGACGCCACCTATGAGTAGTTCGGTAAGGGCTACCGACGCTGCGGGACCCCCGGGGGATGGACAGCAGCAAGATGTTACGCTCCCCACAGGCTGAGCGGTGATCCCCGGGGGCTGGAGCTGCTCAAGATGTTGTGCGGCAGCTGCGGTTACCTTCTAGTTAATGACGGACAGTTCATAAGGAATCACGGACACAGACAGTCTCTATAACGGTCTTTACTGTAACCAGCAGGCAATACATGGTATACAGTGGTTGAGTAGTAGACCGGGTGGACTCAGCAGTGATGGTGTCCCTTAGAAATCCGTAGTGCTCCTCCATTCTAGCTAAGTGGTTGCCAACGTCGCCCAGGAATACCAGATCGGGTACGGGGAGGCTGCTTCAATGCCCTATCCATGCTGTACGTTCTGGATGTTTTGGGGAGCCTTGGGTCCCTCAGTGAGTACACCGCTGGTTAGACGACTGGAAATTGGCTGTTGGTGGGGTGCTCCTATAAAGCTGATCCTCCACTCTTCTGGTTCGCGTAGCAGAGGTGAACTGCTGCCAGCTTCGGTACCAGTGAACCGGCTGTGAGTTGTGGGCACGGGAGTCTTTTGGGAACCCGTGTAGAAATGCCCAATCCCGGTGGTTAAGGCCTCAGGTGCTGACACCCGACCGGTGACGGCACAGGGGCCCGCACGGGGTGCGGAGCCCCCGCTCCTCTCCAAGCTCTAGTCTGCTCTCGTCAGGTTCTAGACTTCTTCTTCGACTATCTAGACCATTGTGTGTTCTTCTGCACTACCCTAGCACTCCGCCCACCAGGACCTAGGATTGGCCCTCTATTCTAGGTGATGTATGCTGGGTTGGATTTCCAAATTAACCAGGTCATTGCTGAGTCAGAGGATATTGCGGCTGCATTTGTGGCTGCAATACCCTCCTGTGACGCACTCGTTGCGGGGCGCCACACTTACTCGCTCGTCACTAGTGGCTACCTGTAAGGGCAGGGTGCCACATGCTACACCGCAGTCTGCTGTATACCCTGCCTGCCTGTATACAGCTAGATTAGTCTTCAGAAGGACTGTTTAGATGGATATTAGAAGCCTGCTCCACCAGCCCCAGATGTGCCTGGAACACAGCTTTTTGTGCTACACTGAAGTCTGCTATATACCCTGCCTGCATGTATACAGCTAAATTAGTCCTTAAAAGGACTGTTTTTTGATGGATTTTAGAAGCCCGGTTAGTACACCAGCCCCAGATGTGATGACTGGTATACAGCCTCTTGTGCTACACTGCAGTGTGCTATATACCCTGCCTGCTGTATACAGCTAGATTAATCCTCAAAAGGACTGTTGTTTTGATGGATATTAGAAGCCTGATAAACCAGCCCCATATGTGACTGGAATACAGCCTCTTGTGCTACACCACAGTGTGGTATATATCCTGCCTGCCTGTATATGT
>JARQOC010000002.1:234102595-234156202 GCA_033576535.1 Allobates femoralis
TCCCAGCTCCTTCCTCAGGGAAACAAACAAGATCACACATGAAGCCGACATTATATACTACCATGAGGACGCCAGACAATTAGACACATCATCATGACGTAAGATGTTGTGGGTGGACACAATGACGTACAATGTAATCCAATCCCAGTATGCATACAGAATATAAAGTAGCAAAACATTGTTATACCTTGATACGAACTAAAAGCATTTATAGTCTATTTGATGTGTTAAAATGTGTGTTATTTGCTGTTTTATATTCTGTATGCATAATAGGATTGGATTACATTGTACATCATCGCGTCCACCCACAACATCTTATGTCATGATGATGTGTCTAATTGTCTGGCATCCTCATGATATCACACTGATGGGTTTTTACCTCCCACCCATAGGAAATAAAGATTTATTTAATTCTCAATCAATCTTTATTACATTTGATCAAGTAAAAAACTAAAAAACAGAGCATTCCCTCCGGGGGGTAATACACAAGATACAATCAGGCTGATCAAGTATAAAATATAGTATGCCATACAATAACCATATATTTATTCAAAAATGTCACAACAGTATAGGGTCTGCGTCTCTGTGCCAAACTTAACCCAAATCTACTGAGCAGACATTAATAGCTATCTATAACCCCAACAACCTGATACATTACTGCCTGTCCACTTCCCACTTCAGCTTTTTGTGAAAACACAGAGGTAGTGCCTGGCTATATCTGATCATGTTCACATTTCATTACAGTAGCTACAGCTTAGCCTTTGTCTATCATTATCACCATAGCTACCAAAGGGGTACAATTACTGTAGTTAGATGGTGCGGTTATGTATCATACCTGAATCACTGAGGTGTCTGATCGTGCATGCGCTCCCTCCTCCCCTACAGCCGTTTCGCTTTCCGATTATTCCGGGGAGCGTACTGAATGTTACAACTCAGGACTTTTTATTCCACTCCTACCCAATCAGTTCCTGCCACATCATATCGCCGTCAGGTTAATCTTAATTGCGGCGCATTGATCTCCTCGTGATGCAGTTCATCAAATCTCCTCCTCTCTGCGGCATGACATAGTAAGATCCGCCTTAACGCCGCAGACAGGGGGCGTATACATCATCACGCAAGAGCGCATGCACACTTCAGATACCAACTGCGATATTGTTTTTCATTTATCCTGTTGCCTAGCGACTACCTCTCTTAACTACATAACTAATTTAATCATTAACTGTTACTAGAACAATCCTCAATCATTAAAAACCCACCATTAACAACCTTATTCTTCAATATTTATAAAATACAGGGTCACCATCATTCTGTGTATATATGACTTTACCATCGTTTGTGAAAGATACCACTGCTGTATTGCAAAGATTGGACCAATTACATCTGGACGATAATATGATCTTAGTGACGGCAGATGTCGAATCGTTGTACACTTCGATTCGACATCAAGACGGCCTCAGGGCTGTAATGTGGTTTTCGTCATCTTCCAATATGGACATGAATCTGGTGAACCTGCTTATAGTTTTATTAGAATACGTCCTGATGCATATCTTTTTTATTTTTTGTGACAGGATGTATTTACAGTTGCAAGGAACAGCGATGGGGGCGTCATGTTCCCCTAGTTACGCTAATCTATTTCTTGGACTATGGGAAAGAGAAATCTTCCAAGGCGATAACGTGGTGGGAATAGAAAAGATACAACATTGGATCAGATATATAGACGATTCATGTTCATTTGGGAGGGGAATGTTGCGGAGCTGGAATCATTAATGGATGGGTTGAACCATAATGATTTGAATATCAAGTTGACATTCAAACATGGAAGAAAAATTGATTTCCTTGATATATTAATTGAAGTATCGGCTAATGGAGAAATCCACACTGATGTGTTTAGAAAACCAACATCAACTAATGCTTTCTTATATGCTGACTCCTCTCATCCTCCATCTATGATTCAGGGAATACCGATCAGCCAATATGTAAGGATAAAAAGGATCTGTTCAACGGAAGATTCATTCCAACGTCAATCGGATGATCTCAGAAAGAGATTCCAGGCCAGAGGCTATGGTCATCGTATCATCAAACACTGATATAAGAGGGCAATGGAAACCATGAGGAATGACCTATTATACCAATATAAGAAGGTGTCCTCAGATTGGGAACAGGTAAGATATATCACCACGTTTAGTAAAAACTGGTTTGATCTAAAAAAAATACTATCAAAACATTGGCCTGTATTATAAGCGGACCCGATTTTGAAAGAAATTCTTCCTAAATATCTGTCTATGGTGGTTAGAAGATCAAAAAGTTTGAAGGATGTCTTGGTCCATAGTCACTATAATCCAAAAAAGAAATGTAGTGAGATCAAGACTGAATTCAGTGGCTTTTATCCATGTGGTCTTGCAAGGCATGTGCCAACTTGGTAAAATCAAAAACATTTAATAACCAAGAGTGTACGAGAGTTTTCACAATCAGAAAACATCTGACATGTGCCTCAAGAAGGAGTCATTTACGTGGCTGAATGCCCACGTAAAAAACTTTACGTGGGAATGACCACGAAGGAATTAAAAATAAGAGCAAGAGAACATTGTTTGGACATGGAGAAAGCAAAAAAAGAAGAAGACTTGTCCAAACTCAAAACATTACCGAAACTTTTAAACAGTTTCATCATTGTAATGACAGACTCTTAAAAATAAAAGCCATTGATCAAGTGGAACTTAGAGCAAGAGGGGGAAACCTTAGCCAAAAACTGGGCCAATAGAAAGTAGTTGGATTTATAAGTTAGGTACGTTGGCCCCGAATGGACATAATGAAAGTTTTGGATTTGGCGCTTTTCTTTACGATGCGATTTTAGATGTTCTTTTTAGGAAGTTAGCAATCAGAGGGTTTAATAATTTTTATGATGAGTTATTAATAATTTGATTTTTTTTATTTAGATCAGATGATGTCCTTGATGTCCTGTGATGTCTTGATATTACCTGTTGTTGCCATCATTGAAAATGAAGGAATAAAGAAATGAAAATCAGAAGAATGCACTTAGAAGGAAGGGTTTTATTATAAACGGAAATTGTATTATAGTAATCGTGGTAAAAAGAGTCACTAATAGATTGTTAGTAAGCATAGAAAAATATACACTGGAATATGTTTAATTAGATTAGATTGGTTTTTCACATTATATATGTTATTTAAATATTTATAACTGTATCAAATATATCACTTATTTGTTTATATTGTAGTTTTGATAGTAAGCCTTGCACTTTAATAAATAATATAAATGAATTATTATGCACTAGCACTTTGGTAGTTATAGTATTTGTCTGAATTTAGTGATACAGATACATGAATATACTAAGGGTATTTAGGTAATTGATAGGTACCGTATATACATTGAATGATGGTGACCCTATATTTTATGAATATTGAAGAATAAGGTTGTTAACGGTGGGTTTTTAATGATTGAGAATCGTTCTAGTAACAGTTAATGATGAAATTAGTTATGTAGTTACAGAGAGGTAGTCGCTAGGCAACAGGATAAATGAAAAACAATATCGCCTTTGGTATCTGAAGTGCGCATGCGCTCTTGCGTGATGACGTATACACCCTCTGTCTGCGGCATTAAGGCGGATCTTACTATGTCATGCCGCAGAGAGGAGGAGATTTGATGAACTGCATCACGAGGAGATCAATGCGCCGCAATTAAGATTAACCTGACGGCGATATGATGTGGCAGGAACTGATTGGGTAGGAGTGGAATAAAAAGTCCCGAGTTGTAACATTCAGTATGCCCCCCAGAAGAAGCGGTAAGCGAAACGGCAGTAGGGGCTGAGGGAGCGCAAGCACGATCAGGCACCTCAGTGATTCAGGCATGATACATAACCGCACCATCTAACTACAGTAATTGTACCCCTTTGGTAGCTATGGTGATAATGATAGACAGAAGGCTAAGCTGTAGCTACTATAATGAAATGTGAACATGATCAGATATAGCCAGGCACTACCTGAAGTGAAGTGGGAAGTGGACAGGCAGTCATGTATCATGTGTGTGGGGTTGTAGATAGCTATTAATGTCAGCTCAGTAGATTTGGGTTAAGTATGGCACAGAGACGCAGACCCTATACTGTTGACGTTTTTGAATAAATATATGGTTATTGTATGGCATACTATATTTTATACTGATCAGCCTGATTGTATCTTGTGTATCCCCCAGAGGGAATGCTCTGTTTTTTAGTTTTTTAATTGATGAAATATAATAAAGATTGATTGAGAATTAAATAAATCTTTATGGTGAAATTTTCCTATGGGTGGGAGGTAAAAACCCATCAGTGTGATACATGAAGTTTTGAGGAAAGCTAATTTTTAAAGGGACATTGTGTTGAGATCCTCATGATAGTATATAACGTCGGCTTCATGTGAGATCTTGTTTGTACTCTTGAGGAAGGAGCTGGGACAGCCCTGAAACGTATCGGAATAAACCATCATTGCATTTAGACCTTGTGTGGTCCTTGTTCTTTGACAGCAGCACGGATTGTAGAAGCACCATCCTTTGGATTCCTGTATGTATGCCACTTTGCACGTGGAAGTGCTGATCCAGCGGCAGCTGTACAGGTGCATATACTAGTTGTGGGTTTCACAACTGCCCAGGTGAGCATATGCAATCATCGATGCTTGATCATTTTTAGTGATAAGACCCATTGTGCTTCTCCTGTCTCTCAATTTTCTAGATAGATGAACTCTGCATGGAAGAAATTAAGGCCAGAATGTGCGCATGAGAGAGATACTGAGGGGGTTGAGCCTTCCCATGATGACTGTATGAATGTGATGCAGTCAATTGTTAATTTGGGGGAGAGAATGGGTTTGGAAGGGGATGGTGAGGATGTGGAAGAGTTGGTAGATGACCACAGTGAAGAACTCACCACTGAAGAACTGCAAGACCTTCACCTAGAAGTGCAACGGGCAGCAGATGAAGAAGTTTCTTCAGAGGAAAAGGCGGACACAAAGGAGCAGTGGCGTAACAACCACAGTCGCAAGGGTCGCAAGTGCGACCAGGCCTGGAGATACAGGGGCCCGGCGCCCGCCTACCCCTGCGACCCCTGCTTTACATGGATGTGCGTCCCTGAGGACCCAAATCCATGTCCCCAGATGGCTGATCACGGCCACTGGTTGCATAAATTCTGCACCGTTCTTTATCCCTTTCCCCCCACCACCACTGTTCTGGCCAATCACAGGCCCAGCGGCCAACCAGAGGCCAGTCGGGCATGCTGTCAGCTTCTGGCCTGTGATTGGCCAGCACAGCGGCACCATACACTTACGGCAGGGAGATGAGAGCGGTGCCGACGCTAATAGGCAGCAGCTCTGTGTAACCACCATGTACCGGCACCTCTGAGCGGCCGCTCCATTCTCACACACAAAGACAGAGGAAGTGATGCCGCGCATCTCACCATTACTCCAACCGGAAGGATGCTGCACCACCGCCGGTGACCGAGCCCGGTACAGGAAAGCCTGGTACAGGAGAGCCCGGTACAGGAGAGCCGATACAGAGTTCTCACATCTTCGCCAGGTCTTGTGGGATGTTTGTTGCAGCTGTTCTAGACTGCGCTGCTCCAGGTATGTGCACGATGGAAGGATGACCCACAATTATACCTGTCCCTGTACACAGTGCTGTCACCCATTACTATACTGACTGCGGGCTGCGCTACATCACACAATGTCTGAGGCTGACAGCACACCCTACACAGCCTGATGATGGGACAGACACCGCTATGTTCTCTGATGCACCTGCCAGTCATAGTGATGTGTGTGGGGGCAGAACTGAGCTGGTCACAGCTGATCATTATACTCAGCACCTCAAACACTGGATCTGCAACATAAAGAATTAAAATTGCTGTAGTAACAGGATGTCAGGTTACCCATGTGCAATTGATGGAAAAAAAAAAACTTGATTTATTCAGTATCAGATGTGAGCGCTAAGCGCAGAAATCCCTACTCTCAGTGGCATAACAACCCCAGTCACAGGGGTCGCAATTGTGACTGGGCCCTGTGGTACAGGGGCCCATCGCCCGCCAACCCATGTGACCCCTGCAGCTGTTTTACATGGATGTGCGTCTCTGAGGACGCACATCCATGTCATTGCACGGCGGTCTGCCCGGCCGGTCCCCAGACGGCTGATCACAGCCACCAGAGGACTGGCAGGCACTGTAACTTTAAAACTCCCGCGGCCTCTGCATGCAGCACTGTTATGAAGTCATGTGACATCAGCACAGTCAAGACGGAGCTGCTGTCAGGAGCGGTGAGTGTGAGCTCCATTCCGGAGACAAAGAGTCTCTCACAGTTTCTGGAGAGGGAGAGAGGAAGGGGGGAGGGAGTGTGTGTCTGTGGGGGCAGGGCTGTACAGGCAGCAGTGTGTTTGTATGTGTGAGGGGCTGTACAGGGGCAGTGTGACTGGGTGTGTGGGGAATTGTAAAGGTGCAGTGTGACTGGGTGGGGGGGAAGGCTGTACAGAGGGCAGTGTGACTGGGTGAGTGGGACAGGTTGTACAGGGGTGGTGTGACTGGGTGGGGAAGATGTATGCTATATGGAGGGCTATGAGGCTGCATTATTGCATTATATTATCTGGAGGGCTATGATGCTGCATTATACTATATGAAGGGCTGTGAGGCTGCATTTTACTATATGGAGGGCTGTGAGGCTGCATTATACTATTAGGAGGGCTGTGAGGCTGCATTATACTATATGGAGGGCTGTGAGGCTGCATTATACTATATGGAGGGCTGTGAGGCTGTATTATACTATATGGAGGGCTATGAGGCTACGTTATACTATATGGTGGGCTATGAGGCTACATCATACTATAATGGAGGACCATATATACCAGGATAAGGGCATATTCCAAGAGGAGGACAATATATAACTGGATGAGGGACATTAATACATAATGAAGTGGAGAGAGGTCAATTTGTGAGTCTTTATAGGATTTAGAACATTACATGGGGCCTATACATCTGACCAATGTGGGTGCGGGGAAAACAGGGGGCCCAGGTCCAAATTTCGCATTGGGGCCCTTCGGACTCTAGTTACGCCACTGCAGAGGAGAATATACCTTCTTCAGAGATTAAAGATATCCTCTCCATGAAGAGTAAGATACAGGGTTTTGAGAGGAAAAATCAACCAGACAAAGCTTTTGCAGGCTGTGTCTGCAATTTGTTTGATGATAATGTATTGCCTCATTTTAGGCAAATGCTAAAGTGGTGGCAGAAACAGACCTCTTTGGACAGCTTTCTTGTGCAGCATGAGTCTACTGACTCTGAAGCTGGTCCAAAAGGCTTTTGCTCCCCTCCTCACTGTCTTTTCTACACAAGAGTCTTTAGAAAACTAAATGTTAAATTACTCTTCACTCTTCATACACTGTTCATGTTATAACACTGTACTGTAATTTCTCATTGTTTGATCTATTTAAAACTATAATTACCGTAGTCTCTTTAAACGTGTTTTTCCTATGTTTTTTTAAGTGTCTAAATTAATTAATTGAATTTACATTGATTTCCATGGAAATCATTGCCTCAGTTTAAGTTGGTTTTGGTTTTCGCTGATAGCTCTTGGATGGATTATTGTCGAAAACTGAGATATCACTGTATATGTATATATATATATATATATATATTATACACACACAGTGTTGGCCAAAAGTATTGACACCCCTGCAATTCTGTCAGATAATACTCAGTTTCTTCCTGAAAATTATTGCAATCACAAATTCTTTGGCATTATTATCTTCATTTAATTTGTCTTCAATGAAAAAACACAAAAGAGAATGAAGCAAAAAGCAAAATATTGATCATTTCACACAAAACTCCAAAAATGGGCCAGACAAAAGTATTGGCACCCTCAGCCTAATGCTCAGTTGCACAACCTTTAGGCTGCGTTCACACATTTGCGTATTTTGCTGCGCTTTTTTGGCGCGCTTTTTGCCGCGTTTTTCGGCCGCGCAAAAAAAACGCAACAAAATACGCAGGGGCTTTCACACACTGCGCTTTCTTTACTCCAGAAAGCGCAGTGATGTCACAGAGGGGAGGAAGAATCCTGCTTCCTCCTCCCCTCTGTGACAGCCCCATTAGATTTCACAGTGTATATACACTGTGAAATCTAAATTAAACAGAGGCAAATGTATGTAAAATAAAAAAGAATCAATACTTCACCTGTCCGACGCCTTCTCCCGCTATCCGGTCTCCGGTTCTAAGTGAGAGGTGTACTGACAAGACCTGTGGTGACGTCAGAGGGGGGCGTTCCCGGGGCATTCCCGGCGCTGATTGGCTGTTCGCGGTCATGTGATATGTATCACATGACCGCGAGTGCCCGGGAACGCCCCTCTGACATCACCACAGGTCCTGTCAGTACATCGCTCACTTAGAACCGGAGACCAGACAGCAGGAGAAGGCGTCGGACAGGTGAAGTATTGATTCTTTTTTATTTTACATACATTTGCGTCTGTTTAATTTAGATTTCGCAGTGTATATTAATACACTGTGAAATCTAATGGGCGGCCACAGCTGTCACAGAGGGGAGGAGGAAGCAGGATTCTTCCTCCCCTCTGGGAGAATACGCAGGAGCAGCTGCGTAAACAATTGACATATCAATTGTTTACGGAGCTGCGCTTTCTCCCGGAAAACGCACTGCGTATTTTTGCGCAATGTCTGCACTGCAAAGTGAATTTCACATTGCAGGCAGACAAAAGGCACATTGCGTATTTTGAAAAGCGCGCGTAAAAAAGCGCAGCAAAATACGCAATGTGTGAACGTAGCCTTAGCCAAAATAACTGCGATCAATCGCTTCCGGTAACCATCAATGAGATTCTTACAATGCTCTGCTGGAATTTTAGACCATTCTTCTTTGGCAAACTGTTCCAGGTCCCTGATATTTGAAGGGTGCCTTCTACAAACTGCCATTTTTAGATCTCTCTACAGGTGTTCTATGGGATTCAGGTCTGGACTCATTGCTAGCCACCTTAGAAGTCTCCAGTGCTTTCTCTCAAACCATTTTCTAGTGCTTTTTGAAGTGTGTTTTGGGTCATTGTCCTGCTGGAAGACCCATGACCTCTGAGGAAGACCCAGCTTTCTCACACTGGGCCCTACATTATGCTGCAAAATTTGTTGGTAGTTTCAGACTTCATAATGCCATGCACACAGTCAAGCAGTACAGTGTCAGAGACAGCAAAGCAACCTAAAAACATCAGGGAACCTCCACCATATTTGAATGTAGGGACCGTGTTCTTTTCTTTGAATGCCTCTTTTTTCTCCTGTAAACTCTATGTTGATGCCTTTGCCCAAAAAGAGAGAACATTCTTCCAAAGCGTTTTAGGCTTTCTCAGGTAAGTTTTGGCAAACTCCAGGCTGGCTTTCTTATGTCTCGGGGTAAGAAGTGGGGTCTTCCTGGGTCTCATACCATACAGTCCCTTTTCATTCAGACGCTGACGGAAAGTACGGGTTGACACTCGGACTGCAGGGTAGCTTGAACTTGTTTGGATGTTAGTCAAGGTTCTTTATCCACCATCCGCACAATCTTGCGTTGAAATCTCTTGTCAATTTTTCTTTTCCGTCCACATCTAGGGAGGTTAGCCACAGTGCCATGAGCTTTAAACGTCTTGATGACACTGCGCACGGTAGACATAGGAACATTCAGGTCTTTGGAGATGGACTTGTAGCCTTGAGATTGCTCATACTTTTTCACAATTTGGTTTCTCAAGTCCTCAGACAGTTCTTTGGTCTTCTTTCTTTTCTCCATGCTCAATGTGGTACACACAAGGACACAGGACAGAGGTTGAGTCAACTTTAATCCATGTTAACTGGCTGCAAGTGTGATTTAGTTATTGCCGACACCTGTTAGGTGCCACAGGTAAGTTACATGTGCTGTTAATTACACAAATTAGAGAAGCATCACATGATTTTTCTAACAGTGGCAATACTTTTGTCCACCCCCTTTTTTATGTTTGGTGTGGAACTATATCCAATTTGGCTTTAGGACAATTCTTTTTGTGTTTTTTTCATTGAAGACAAATTAAATTAAGATAATAATACCAAAGAATTTGTAATTGCAATCATTTTCAGGAAGAAACTGAGTATTATCTGACAGAATTGTAGGGGTGTCAATACTTTTGGCCAATACTGTATATATGTATATATATATATATACAGTATTACAAATACATACATATATATATATATATATGTATTTGTAATACTGTATATATTATACCTTACACATGATTTTATTTTATATACTTGATGAAAATGGATGATATAAATTTATGTTCAGTTTTAAACATCTTCTCCCTCCAAGATGGGTTTAAAAAAGCATTCTGTGACACTGGTCACAAGTAATAACTAGTCTCAGAGGAGCAGAAAACTAACTGAAATAAATGGAAAGTAAATATAAGAATTATACTACTTACTGGTAGTAAAGAGAGATCAAAACAATTCGTGGTCTGGTTCAGGAAATGGCTCAGTACAGTAAGGGGTTAACAGAAGCAAAATCCAATTCAAGCCGATGTCAGGAAACCGTAGAGACAGAAAGAAAAGACAGTGGTACAAAACAGAATGAGAAGTCAGGTCACTAGCAGACGGTCAAATCCAGGTAAGAAACAAAGTCAGGCAGGGTCTGGTTCAGAACACAGAGAGATCAAGTCCTACACAGCCAAAAGCAAATGTACAATTGACCGAGAGCAGAGCTGCAAGCTAGTTTAAATAGGCTCTTAATTACGTGAGCTGAATTCAGGTGATTGAGGCACAGAGCCAGCCCAGCCTGACAGTCTCCATAAACCTAGAACAAGAAAGGCAATGTGGAGATCGAAACACCCACAGGCCAGTTTCACACATCCGTGCCTCCGGCACGTGTGCGGTCCGTGCGGACACATGCCGGAGGCACGAACATACGGGGACACACGAACCCCTATGGACCCATGCACACGTCCGTGTTTCCGCACGGACCGTGTCTCTGTGTGGAGCACATGCGTGTCCGTGTGCTCCACATGGCGACTTGTCCATTTTCTGCGGAGCCACGGACAGCTTTTTTGTCCAAACGTCCTGCACACGGATGTTCACACTGTGATATCCATGTGCACGGACCACGGACAAAACCAAAAAGCCTGAAAATAAAGAATTTTATACTCACCTCACTCCAGCGGTGTCTGCTCCTCTCAGGGCTAATGAATATTCACTTCACTGAGCCCAAGAGCGGACTGGAAGAGACAGGAACAGCGGCGCTGGAGGGAGGTAAGTATGCGGGTGACAGACTGTCTATGTGCTATCCACAGCCCCACGGATAGCACACAGACTGCACACATTGTGTCACACGTCCGTGACACATGTGTGCACTCCCCGCCCCCAAACAGCCTTGTTTCACACATCCGTGGTGTCACGGATGTGTGAAACCGGCCTCACTGTGTATTCACTTTTTGAAGACCATCATTAAAGGTATTTTATCCATATGTTGAAGCCTTCATGCTTCATAGGCCTCTTTCACACATCCGTGCCTCAGGCACGTGTGCTGTCCGTGCCAACACATGCCGGAGGCACGGACATACAGGTACACATGTTTCCCTATGGTCCTGTGCACACTTCCATTTTTCGGTATGGACTGTGTCGCTGTGTGGAGCACATGCGTGTCCAGGTGCTCCATACTGCGACATGTCCGTTTTTTTGCTGACACACGGACTGCTTTTGCCGTGAAATGTCCATGCACACAGATGTCATCCATGTGACATCCATGGGCACGGACCACGGACAAAAGATAGCAGGCTAAAAATAAAGAATTTTAAACTCACCTCGCTCCAGCGCTACCAGCGCTGGAGGGAGTTGAGTAAGTAGTGATAGGCTGTCTGTGTGCTATCCATGGATAGCACACGGATAGCACCCATTATGTCACACATCCTTGACACATGGGTCTAAGCCCCGCCCCCAAACAGCCTTGCTTCACACGTCCGTGGTGACACGGATGTGTGAAAGAGGCCTTACGGAGCACCAGCTCCTTTCTGTATAGAACTTAGGCCGACTTCACACTGCGGCGTGATCCGGTCCGGGGCTGTCCGGGATGACCCAGACAGCCGCGGACCGGATCAGCACACAGGACTGGGGGGCTAATATGCCCTCCGGTCCGGTGTCCAGTGCACGCAGCTGCAGCCGCTGACAGATCAGGACCGCGACGCCCGCGGTCCTGACTTTTCAGCGGGCAGTGTGAAGCCGGCCTTACATTTAATCCGTTCAACCCCTCAGTGCTGCTTCAAGTTTAATTGTGGGTTTAAAATTGCACATCACTATCCCTATTTTTCCACTACAGCACCACCAAAAAATACTCCCCTATTTTATGTACTTTGATTTAATTACTGTATTTACTTTTAATACATACGGTATCTCTAATGTTATTAACCTATTCTTGGAGTGGGGAAAAACAAAATAAAAAAATAAAAACATCAGCATGGAACATTGATGCCCATACGAGGATACCAAGACATTATTATACTTAAGAAAATCCAAAAAATAAATGAGTTTCTCATCCTGCCGTATGGGCTTGTTTTTCACCAAAAATGCTGCAAAAACTGAACCATTTTAGCTGCATTTTTGCTCTGACTAAGACTGGGTTCACACTTGCCTATGCAAGCGCAGCGTACCGAAAGCAGCCAAACGCTTGCGCACATGCATTCCTCTGTTTAACATGGGAACGCATGTGCCTGCTTTTGGCTACATTCAGTTGCGTTTGCGTTCGGATGCACACAATTTGTGCGCCCTCCGAGCACACTCCGAATGCAGCCTGTTGCATTTGTTGTGTGGTCACGGGCGCTTGTTTTATCTGCAAGTGCCCGCAAGCGCTCAAACCGTGCATGGATCTCAATGGATCCGCAGTGTCCTCCACATGGCAGCGCAGGAGAACACTGCGGATCTCATTGAAATCTCTCCTGGTGGTCGCCGGTGAGCAGCGGCGGCCACTGGGAGATCAACTATTGCCACAGCTGATCTCCCGCCGGTGTCGGTGGGGAGAAACAGCTGATCTGACAGTTGTTTAAATCTCCTGCGCCGACACCAAATAGGTGAGATCGGCGCGGGAGATTTGAAGCAGTAATCAGCTGTTTCTTATCTCCTGCACCGACATCACCCTATTCGGTGTCAGTGCGGGAGATTTAAACAGCTGTCAGATCAGCTGTTTTTCCCCGCCGACACCAGCGGGAGATCAGCTGTGCCTGGAGGAGGAGATCTCTGCCGCTGATTTCCTCCTCATGGCCGCCCTCGAGACAGCTGATTGGCTGGCCAGGCTGATACTAATGTGAACGCATGCGGAGATTCTCCGCTGCGTTCACATCAGTATGGGCTGTGTTTGCACTGTGTATGTGTCTGCATGGCATAAGCTTAAGTTAGAAAAGGGTCTGTCAATTTGTCTGGTATTTTTCTGATCCTCTTTTCCCATAGGAGCCATTGTCTATGGGTCAAAAAAACGCACCACCCAAAAACGGATCAGAAATGGATAATCCATTTTTGGGTGCGTTTTTTTTGACAGCTCCTATTTTGCAGTTCAAAACGCAGCAGAACAGAAGAGAAAAAAATGCACAGTCTGAATGTAGCATAAGGGCTATGTGCGCGCGCTAAGTATTTGGTGCAGACATTTTCTGCAACAAATCTGCATCTTCTGGCAGAAAAACAGTTTTTGGTGCATTTTTTTGCCATGCGTTTTTCATAATGAAGTCAATGGCGGGAAGGGCTGAAAAATTCCATTCCATCAAAATCTTCCCTCCAAATTGTCACTCCTTCCCTTCCGAGCCCTGCTGTGAGCCCAAACAGTATTTTTTCACTCTATATGGGGTATTAGTGTACTCAGGAGAAATTGCACAACACATTTGTGGTCTATTATGCCCTGTTGACCTTGTAAAAATGAAAAAAAAATGGGGCTAAAAGAACATTTTTGTGGAAAAAATATACTTAGCCCCAGGTCCTTCAACCCTCGGGACCTAGATGGAGCGCATCGGGAACTCGCTGGAGAGGTGAGCATATATATTTTTTATTTTTAACACTTGCTTTTACTTAATTTCACTCACGCAATGTATGTATATACATTGCAGAAGTGAAAGTGCCCCGCTTGCCCCCTCCCAGCTCTTTCTTTGTCCAAGTCCGTGAAAATCATGGACCCGGACACAGAAATAGCACCAGGATGCACACCTCCGATGCTGTCCTTTCCTGTCCATGGGGTCCTGCAAAAAGTAGGATCCCCACGCACAGGAAAAAATCGCAATGTGAAACCAGTCTAAACTGTGATTTTCCCCCACATATAAGGTTTGGCGTATTTAGGGTAAATGGCACAACAAGTTTTATGGTTCAAATTTTCCTGTTACTCTTGTGAAAATTCAATATTTAAGGCTAAGTGAACACTTTTTTGTTGGAAAAAATAACATTTTCATTTTTTACAGTCAATTTGATTTAGTTCCTGTCAAGCACCTGAAGGATTAATAAACTTCTATATGGTTTTGAGTAGTCTGAGGGGTGCAGTTTTTAGAATGGCATCACTTTTGGGTATTTTCTGTCATATAGGGTGCAGAAAGTCACTTCAAATGTGATGTGGTCCCTGAAAAAATGCTTTGTAAATCGTATTGTAAAGCTGCGTTCACACATTGCGCATTTTTGTGCGCTTTTTTGCGTGCGCTTTTCAAAAACGCGCAGTGTGCCTTGTGTCTGCCGGCAAAGTGAATGTGAAATTCACTTTACCGTACAGACACTGCGTCAATTTTATGCAGCTCTTTTATGGGAAAAAGCGCTGACGTAAAAAGAATGACCCTGTCAATTCTTTACCAGCAGCGCCAGCGCTTTTTCCCGTAAGGGTCGGCGCAGCTGCATCTGATGTCACAGAGGGGGAGGAAGAATCCTGGTTGCTCCTACCCTCTGTGACATGTGTGACCACTCCCATTTTGATTTCGCAGTGTATTAATATTCACTGCGAAATCAAAATTAAAGAAAGGCAGAGGTATTAAAAATATTAAAGAATTAATACTTACCTCTCCGCTGGCTTGTTGGTGTTACCCGGAGCTGAGCCAAGGCCAAGTACCGATGTGACATGACCTTGCGTCACGTCATTGGCACTGATTGGCCGCTCGTGGTCATGTGATAAGCGTGTCACATGACGTTACATATCACATGACCATGAGCGGCCAATCAGTGCCCATGACGTCATGCCAGGTCCTGTCACATCGGTAAATGGCGTTCACTCAGCTCCAGATAGCACGAACAAGCCGGGGAGGGTAAGTATTAATTGAATTCTTTATTATTTTTAATACCTCTGGCTTTCTTTAATTTTGATTTTGCAGTGTATATTAAACACTGCAAAATCAAATGAGGGCGGTCACACAAGTCACAGAGAGGAGGAGGAACCAGGCTTCTTCCTCCTCTCTGTGACATCACTTCTCCCCTGGGCCGTAAAAAAGTGTGCTGTCTGAAAAGCACTGCTTCATTGTTTGAGCGGGAGCAAAATGCAGCTAAAAGCGCCAGCGCAAAAGAACGTAAATAAAAACATTGTGTGACCATAGCCTAAAAATTAAAAACTGCTGATAAACTGAACTCTAACTTCCTAAGAAAAAAATATGTTAAAAAAATTGTGCGCTGTAAAGAAGACATGTGAGAAATGTTCTTCATCAGCTATTTTGTATGATATAACTCTTTAGTTTAATGGTATAAAATTTCAAAAAGGTTTGAAAGCGAAATTTTCAAAATTTGTCAAAGTTGCACAAATAAAAGCAAAAAATATCATCCTTAATTTACCACTAATATAAAGTCCAAGATGTTCTGAAAAAACAATCTTGGAATCACTGGGATCCATTGAAACGTTCCAGAGTCTTAAGGTGGGGTTACACGTTGCGATATCGGCGTCCAATTCAATGAAAAGTCACGTGGATTCGATCGTTGAGCCATTTCGTTCCGCTGTTGTATGTGTAACGTCCATCGATGCGAACGATTCAATGCGATATCGGATTAAATGTGCGTGCTAATCAATCGATATTGAAAGGAATTGGCCGAATTGTGCTGTTGACAGCCCAACTCATGTAAGTCAACGTCACCACACTCCATGTAAATATTCGATCCTGTTGGGGCTAGACACGTACGATGATCCAGAAATCCAACGTGTAAACATCCGATCATGCTGGAGAAACGTCACTAAATGCGCGCTCCCGCGCCATTGAATTCGATATCGACGAAGCAACGTGTAACCCACTTTAAAGTGACTCGGTCAGAATTGGTCATGAAGGTGAAAACAGGCTAGGGGGTAAAAGAGGTTAAAAAGTGATGGAGTAGCAAAATAACTGGATGTTTTGAATTATTTAGGACCAAAACAATGGAAATGTACCGATACTCTTAGCAAGTAAGCAAATGATTGAGCTTCAAACATTCATTTACCTTTCCACTTTAACGGGTCAGACAAAAAAGAGGTTATTCAGGCATTTCTCACAAGCACATAATATCCTTCACGGTGCTTGATTTCGCCTTCATTGTCCATACTGTTTGCATTGCTAAAACCTTTTTAAACTGCAATATACGGTAAGTAAAGTTGTCATTGAGAGCATGATGAATGCCAATAGTCTGCAGAAACAAAAGACAGAGGTCGTCACACCCTTCGAGTACAGATATCATATTCTTACTTTATAATTTTACTTCTGTTGTAGGAAATCCATTTATAAATAGACGTTTATTGAATTTTAAGATTATAAATCTGTTTAGATTGAGAACGTCTATAAAAAGAATCACTGGAGGAAGAGTCTGTGCATGATACAGCAGCCCATTCATTTGAAAGGGAACTTATCACAGGTTTTTGCCACCAATTCTGAGAACAGCATAATGTAAAGACAACAACCCCGATTCCTGTGATTTGTCACTACTGGGCTTCTTAAAGTAATTTTTATAACATGTTGTTTTATCAGCAAGAGATTATCAATAGAGGACTAGTAACATGCTGCTAGGTAGTCCTCCATATTCATGAGCCCTGTGTAACCCTGTCCCCGCCACTGAATGGCAGATTTCTGTACACACTGTGCATGGGCTGCCAATCAGTGATGTGGACATAGGAAACTGGTAAATCTGAGCAGAGAAAACAGTTTTTATCAAAATGATACCAAGAAGCCCAGTAATTGAAACATCAGTTGAGGCAGGCTTTTGGCTCCTACAATATGCTGCTCTCAGATGGGGTAGCAAAATCTTGGCAACAGATTCCCTTTAATGGAAACATTCTTCTAGGTTTTTTCAGGAAGAACTGCATTAAAATTTAAA
Source organism: Allobates femoralis (assembly GCA_033576535.1). Classification (NCBI taxonomy): domain Eukaryota; kingdom Metazoa; phylum Chordata; class Amphibia; order Anura; family Aromobatidae; genus Allobates; species Allobates femoralis. The sequence continues at coordinate 234,119,875 of JARQOC010000002.1, forward strand.
TTTTTATTTAATAATAACATAAAGCAAAATTATTTTTAATAAGCTTTCAAATGTACTTCATTAGAAAATTCTGGTGGCTACCATTCACAAACCTTCCACAAGGTGTCCCCACTACACTGTGTGTGAAGCAGACACTTGTTTATTATAACTCAGATTTGTCTTCACAGTGAATAAGAGCATGTTACCATATAAGGTAAAGGGGGCATGGCCTACACTGCTGACTACAGCTCATGCGGAAACAATGTATCAGATTAGCTCAGCATACAGCACAGTTGCTAAGTGATGTCAGAAAGTCAGGATCAGTGCAAATGCCTCAGAAGCTTGTGCAAAGGAAAGATCTGTCATCTGGCTCCACACAACTCAGACACAATCACTGTTAAACCCTTGTCAGCTGACTCCCCACACAGTTAAGAATCTCTCATGTCCTTTCTCTGCTTTCACATTGCACTGCTTCCTATCAGGTGGTGGCCAAGCCCATACAGCCAGAAAAAGCAGTTTTTAATAAAGTACAGAAAAATGTGAGAAAATAAGTCAAAAAAGCATTATCTTAGCTGCTGTGTGACCCATCATTAACAACCAGTGCAGTATTGTTTTTTTGTTTGTTTTTTTTTCAATGAAATTACATTTATACTTTAAAGAATCCTTTCCAACTGGAGAATAAATTCCCCCAAGGCCCATAGGAACGCTGTGATGCTCTATTTTCACCCTTGGTGTCTCTGCGGAGTTCAGACTCAGTTCACTGCATCATTACGGGAACCTTCTACCACAAACAGAAAGGTCACAATGAATATCTAGAAGTAAAAAAGTGATGTACTTACACAGCTTCTTCGCCCTGAAGTATTTCAGAGCAGGGGTTATATATGACAAGTTAAAAAACAGCAATGTGTGATATTGTCATTCACTTGGTGCCAATTTTAGCAGCTCTCATAGTGTATGATACAATTGTGGCATTTGTGGTTTTCCACTTCATTTTAAGATCAAGAAATCTTGTGTAATATTTCTATGAGAAAAGACATTTTCTCTTTTAAGTATGCCAACTAGTGATGGGCGAGTCCTAAATTACTCTGAATCGCTTGACTCTAGCGAGTCCTAGCCCGGGACTCGCTACTCGTTGCGAGTCTAGCGAGTCCAATGTTAATGAATGGGGAAGCGAGTAATAGCGAGTAGTGTGCGATTTACAAATCGCAGATGTGTCTCGGAAGCTTCAGCTCTGACAAAACTAGGACTGGCATTGACTTGCATTGCACTCGTTCACTGTGCAAGTAATTGCTGGGAAACTCGCACAGTAAGGAATCCGGCTGTCTGCTCTGTAAGGCTGGCGGAATGACTGTGCCATTGTAATTTTAGATGTCAGTAAACTAAAAAGAAAAAAAGAAAAAGATTACAATCAGGCTTGTGCACTGTAAACAGTATGCGATAAGACTCTTTGTTAGGGTCCCAGCACACCAATCGATATAAAGCAGGTAAAGTGCAGCCCCCCTCCTCTTACCTCCAACAGATCACTTTCTTGTAGTGCAGTAGAAGCCTCTGGTTTTGGAGCTCAGAAAGTTTCTATTTCCAGACAAAAGAAAGCTGACTTCTTCCTCCAAAGCTCCAGCAATTAGGACAAAAAGACCTGCGATGAGGTCACAGACACATGACTTTGTGAGGGAGCCTCCCTTCCAAGATCACATGACCATGTTGTCATGCAGAATCCACACTCTTCCCAGAGTCATAAAAGTTCTTCCCCAGCAACAATACAGACAAAAAGACTGAATATCACATGTAAACCTAGTACGGGCCTAAAAGGCCCCAGGTGCGTGGATATGGGGTAGTCCCAAAAAAAGGTTGTTATACTGAAATGTCTGAAACATAAAAATATATGAATAACTGGAAATATTGCTGAGGGGCACCTCCTATTTAAAGTTCCTCTTCCTTGTTGAGCATCACCAGAGCTCCTCATTAAGTTTCAGAACCTAACGTGTGTTGGTCCAGCATGCTGCTCTTGGTCTGCCTTGTCTACAGCTCCTATTCAGCCTGCTACCAGTTCATGGAAAACTGATTTCTTTGTCCTTGGAACCATCCTGTCTGTGTGTTGGTACCAAAGTCCTTGCCCTTGAATGTGGATTCCTGATGTGTGGTTTTCCTGAAGTCCTTCTGTGTCTTGAACAATGTACCCAGTGATCGTGAGTTTCCTGTAACCAGTGTTTCGTGAATAAACCTGTGTTCGTCTTTTGAAGATGGAGTCTGGCGTTTCTGCTGAGTGTGTTCTATGCTGTGCTCATGCTACTGTGCTGTGCTAACACCGTCCAGCTCCAGTCCACCCCTGCGGTGCAAGTGTCCCAGCTCCGATCCCTGCTGGGTGTGCTTGCACTGTTCTGCTGTGCTCGCAATACTGAGGTCGTGTCCGTCTTTGTAGTACCCATGTCATGCAGCTTCGGTCCGATCCTGTGGTGCTTGCACCATACTTCTTGAGTTCCTTTCAAGGTCTTGTCCTATGTCCAGAGCTTGATGACCGCTGTCTGGTGCTAGGACCTCATGTCCTATGTCCAGAACCTGATGACCACGGCCTGGTTGCCCTGATGATTGCTGCCTGGTGTCCCTTATGTCCGGCCAGTGTCCCCGATGTCCTGCCTGTGTCCTAACGTTCCCTGCTTGGGGCCGTGTCCAGAGTCCAGATGTCCTGGCTTTGTCCTAGATGTTCAGCCTTTGTCCAGATGTCCAGTCCGTGGTCCTGGTGGTCCAGCCCATGTTTCAGAGTCAGTCACGCATGTGTTCCTGAATGGGCTTCTCAGTGTTCCAGGTAATTTTCCAGCCTTGTTTTCCAGTGATGGCTTTGCCTGTGTATCCTGGATCTGACCAGCTCATGTCCTAAGCTTCCATGTCGGTGTTCCTGGACCTCTGCTCTCCGTGTTCAGCCTGTGTTCAGATGTCCTGCCTGTTCCCTGGGGCCCTCATCCTGTGATGACATCTGTCCGAGGTCGGTGTCTGCTGTTCTCTTGCTGTGCCAGTAGTACAACTGAGGCCTGATAGAGAGGTGCTCCTGATATGCCTGTGCAAGATAACCCTGGACTGCATTAACCTGGATTGACCTCTTACCATTACCAAATGTCAGCCTACCTGAGATGTTCCCCTTGCATGAAATGCGGAATTGGGGGCCTGGCATAATGTCTTGATACCATGTAGCTTGCAATATGACTTTGTTTAGTAAACTTTTTCTTAATATCGAAGTGTGCGGTGTCATCTAGTCCTGCATGTTACCACCTTGCCCACATGCTCAGCTGCCACAGACCCGACTTGCTGCCCTTCACTAGTCTGGGTAGGCCTGAGTTCCCCCTGTGGTCTATGGGTCCACATACTATTACCACCTGGGATGCACGCCCCACGTCACTGTGGCCTGGCAGCATGGGAGCATAAGCCTAGCTAAGCCCATGTCTCATAACACCTGGTAGTAGAGTCATGGAGTTGCATGTTTGGTTAACTGACTTCACAACTGTGGTAGTGGAGTCGTGGAGTCAGGTGTTTTGGCTTACTGATTTCACAACCATGGCAGTGCAGTTGGATGTTTGGCTTACTGACTTCATAGCCCTGGTAGTGGAGTCATGAAGTCAAATGTTTGGCTTACTGACTTTAAAACCCTGGTAGTGGAATCGGATGTTTTAGTTACTGACTTAACAGCCCTGATAGTGGAGTTGTGGAGTCGGTGTCCATTTTGGGTGGCGTTGGAGTTGGATTCAGGGAAATTGAGGAGTCAGTTGGATGTTTGGCTTCACAGCCCTGGTAGTGGAGTTTGAGTCTGTGTCCATTTTGGTGGAGTCGGAATCAGAGTCAGATTCAGGGAAATTGAGTCGGAATTGGATGTTTGGCTTACCGATTCCACAGCCTCCCCTCATAAAAGCAGGGAAGATGTGACCACATGCACCCTAAACACAGACAGAAACCAGTACAGCATAGGCAGCACAGAAACTAAAACCTAGGGCACCTGGCAGCAGCTGCAAGCCTGGACACATATGGAAAGTCATGCATCAGCTGCAGAGAACCTTGCAACCCGCGGATAGCTTCCACAGCGGCAGCCAGGGACTGCACACGTGGATGGTCAAGCATTGGAGCAAAGACTCTACAACACATGTATGGCTACGCAACAGAGCAGGGAACTGAGCAGCATCCATACAGGTAACAGGCAACAGTATCCAAGCTGGTTAGGGGAGAAGGGGAAGGAGGATTGGGTAAGAGCACAGACATGCACAGTAACGACGTGGACAGAAAGTACTGTTATGGAAACCCTTTCTTGGGAGAGAAAATTTGGAGTGAGACACAAGGGGTCTCTACATCTGCCAGTTCTGGTCCATATTCAGATATCTTGAACGATCGGAGAACAAGCACACACAGCCAGTATTCAATCTGTCTGACTTGGTCTAAAGAAGACCCTGCCATCTCACTTGTATTTAAGCATAAAATACAATAGGATGACTTAGCAATTGACTCACCGCGGCCGGGACTCCGGTTTAGACAGGCGTTTTCTTCCTCCTTCTTGTCACGGATGGACCGCGCCTGCCGGTAGTGAGGCCCGGTGGTACAGATCAAAAATGATGAGACGTCTTGTGGGAACAGATTAAGGGGTTAATTGTTTTGTGACGCCACCTATGAGAGTTTCGGTAACTGTACCGACGCTGCGGGGCCTCCGGGGGATGGAATGCAGCAAGATGGAATACTCCCTACAGGCTGAGCGGTGATCCCCGGAGCCAGGAGCTGCGCAAGATGTTCTGAGGCAGCTGCGGTTACCTTAGCATGCGGATAAGCAGTTCATAAGAAGGCACGGACACTGTAAGTCTCTGTAACGGGTTCTTTACTGTAACCAGCAGGCAGTACATGGTATACAGTTTGTAGGTAGTGGACCGGGTGGACTCAGCAATGACCAGTGTGTTCTCAGAGATCTGTGGTGTTCCTCCATTCTAACTAAGTACTATGCCTTTGTCGCCCAGGAATGCCAGATCGGGTACAAGGAGGCTGCTTGAATGCCCTATCCGGGGTATACGTTCCGGATGCTTTGGGGAGCCTTGGGTCCTTTGGTGGGTACACCGCTGGCTAGATGACTGTGCATGGCGGTGGTGGGGTGCTCCTGTAAAGCGGTCCCTCCACTCCTCTGGTTCGCAAAGCAGAGCTGAACTGCTGCTAGCTCCGGTACCAGCAAACCGGCTGTAGATGGGCATGGGATGATTTTGGACCCGCATGTCGATGCCCGAAGATCGGTTGATTAGGCACCGAGAGTGATGGTGCTCAACCGAGTGACGGTAGGGAGATGGCCAGTAGAAGGTGGAACTGTGCAACCCCCTCTCCTGTGTTACTGCTGGGTCAGAGAATATTGATGCTGCTGTCTTGGCTGCAATACCCTCTTGTGATGCACTCAGTGCGGGGCGCCACACTGTCCCTTGGTGAAATACACTTGTCCCCAAGTGTTGCGCTACCCAAACATTACAGAGATATTTTGTATTTTATAACAGGTCATAAAAGTAGCATTTTTATTAACAACAGGTAAACATTTGCTTTAGATGTTGCAAGCAAAAAGAAAACAGGATAACACATTCGCGGACCCGGCGGGTGGTCGGCTGTCCTTATTTTGAGTCCAGGCTGTAGCCGCCAAGTCGCGGTGTTAGCGATTAAACAGGGAGAAGTCTCTTTGCAAAGTTCAAACAGCAAGTCACTTGTGAAGGGCAGTATTGCGCACCCGTATAGCAAACCACCAATCGTAGCACGCATGCCTTTCGTAGGTTATAATGTCCCCTCTATACAAGTTGCGGTCTGGATGCCCTCTCGGTAAGTGCGACTCCACATCACGCCTCCCCACAAACACTTCCTCATGCACGCCCTCCTCCCTGGCAAAACCCCACCCGGTGGATAGGTTGAAAATGCTCACCCTTCCTTTCTTGCGGAGTTCATCAGGTAGCGGGGGTTGGTGGCGAGCCTCGGCACGAGCCTGCATGTTGGCGCCCATACGAGCCTGCCACTCCTCCCTTCGGATGCGACGTATATCTTCGTCGGAGCGATGCGGAGTGTGGATAAAGTCACTGCGACGTGTTGGCTGCTGAACAGCTTGAGTTTGGTGGGCAGTCTGGATGGGCACCCGGTTAAATGGCACCGGAGAAGGCGCTGCAGCAGCACCCGACCAACACACCCGAGCGGATCGCTCGGCTGAAGGATCCACGGTATCTCCCCAGGCGAACCCGGTGTAGAGGTCCTCAGCGATGCTGCAGGTCTCGTCGTCGTCATCATCCTCCTCTCCCTCAACGATCACATCGAGCTGCTCGGCAAACGGAGATGTTGGAACGAGGTCTTCCGGGTCGAAGGGCGGCTGTGCTGCAAAATTCTCCTCGGGGTCGTCCTGCAGGGCTTCCAGGCTGCCTGCCTCTTCTTCTGTTGCAGCTGGGAATGATGTTTCCATCCCGGTCACCAGGTAGGCCTCGGTAGTAGCAGAGGAGGCCTCCGGTTCAGGGCAGAAACAAGTGACAGTCCTTAGAGTGGTGGTAAGACTAGTCGCGGGTTCCTCGGAGGGAACCAGGTAAATGTCTACTTCTTCTGTGGAGCGGGTTGCAAGCTCCGGCTCTAGCACGGATTCGGCTTCAGGCTCTGGAACGGGATAAGCTGTGGTCTCTACCGGGATGACGCAGTCTATCGGCTCCGGAGACGAGGCAGGACAGGTGGTCGGCGTGGGCGAGGCGGTGCTAAAACTGGAGAAGTTGTCCGGGCCTGGAGTGGTGGCACCCGAGCGGCTCTGCTGCATCGCACGATGTAGTCTGCTGCCCAAGCTCGCGCTCCAACTGCGGATCGTCCACTCTACGGTTTCTATTAGCCGCACTCTGAGGTCTTGCAAAGCCTCCTGCCAGAAGTCGGGGCTGCCGTCTATGTTGAGGACAGGACCCGGACTAGGATGGCCTATTGCTGCTCTGGCCTCGGCTTCCACTTGTCGCATCAGGTCATGGAGTCTTGTGCTGGTCATCTTTCTTGGAGGAACCACACCCGTCTCCACCCGGTAACCGTTCTGGTGAAGAGCTGGTGAAAAAGAGTCTCTGACACTCCCACTTCCTTGGGGGCTTTTGTAGCCCAATTGTGGGAAAAAGTCTTTGGTCCGCCCTCATGGTTGTTTCGAGCAATCAGGGCGGACAATGATTTTGGCGCCTTTGCCTTTGGCCCTCCCACGAAGAGGGGCGGTGGCTCACCCCTGGGCTTGCACTTGGCGGATCCTCATGGCGGGGACGCCATCTTGGACGCCATCTTAGCCCAACGGTGAAAAGGTGGGAAAAGTTCTTTTTAGGACGAACAAAGTCCAAATTGTTGAAATAAAGATCTTTTTAAGCACAATATACCCGTTAGGGAACAGGCCTGCTCGTATCCTGTTCGTGACGCCATTTTCTGACTCACCGCGGCCGGGACTCCGGTTTAGACAGGCGTTTTCTTCCTCCTTCTTGCCATGGATGGACCGCGCCTGCCGGTAGTGGTACAGATCAAAAATGATGAGACGTCTTGTGGGAACAGATTAAGGGGTTAATTGTTTCGTGACGCCACCTATGAGAGTTTCGGTAACTGTACCGACGCTGCGGGGCCTCCGGGGGATGGAATGCAGAAAGATGGAACGCTCCCCACAGGCTGAGCGGTGATCCCCGGAGCCAGGGGCTGCGCAAGATGTTCTGAGGCAGCTGCGGTTACCTTAGCATGCGGATAAGCAGTTCATAAGAAGGCATGGACACTGTAAGTCTCTGTAACGGGTTCTTTACTGTAACCAGCAGGCAGTACATGGTATACAGTTTGTAGGTAGTGGACCGGGTGGACTCAGCAATGACCAGTGTGTTCTCAGAGATCCGCGGTGTTCCTCCATTCTAACTAAGTACTGTGCCTTTGCCGCCCAGGAATGCCAGATCGGGTACAAGGAGGCTGCTTGAATGCCCTATCCGGGGTATACGTTTCGGATGCTTTGGGGAGCCTTGGGTCCTTTGGTGGGTACACCGCTGGCTAAACGACTGTGTATGGCGGTGGTGGGGTGCTCCTGTAAAGCGGTCCCTCCACTCCTCTGGTTCGCATAGCAGAGCTGAACTGCTGCTAGCTTCGGTACCAGCGAAGCGGCTGTAGAAGGGCACGGGATGATATTGGACCCGCATGTTGAGGCCCGAAGATCGGTTGATTAGGCACCGAGAGTGATGGTGCTCAACCGAGTGACGGTAGGGAGATAGCCGGTAGAAGGTGGCCAGGGGGCCGCACGGAACTGTGCAACCCCCTCTCCTAAGTTGCAGAGCTCGGGATCTTGCAGGCTCTCTCCTACGTTGCTGTTACACTTCCCAGACTCGACTTCTCTCTCATTCTTGCAGACTAACTTGCTGCACTAAACTTCCACTACACACTACCACTACACTCCGCCCACCAGGACCTGATTGGCCCTCTACGCTAGGTGATGCATGCAGGGTATGGATCTCTGAGTTAACTGTGTTACTGCTGGGTCAGAGAATATTGCTGCTGCTGTCTTGGCTGGAATACCCTCTTGTGACGCACTCGGTGCAGGGCGCCACACAATTATCTACAAGTTCCGCAAGATACAGATACTGCTGGACAGGTTAAAGAGGCAACTTTTAATTTCACATGGTCATAAAAATGTAGGAACACAAATGGACAATAAATACTTTGCTACAAGGCAGTTTCAGTTCACTTCAACATACTGGTTTTCCTTCTTTCATTGCAGATCTAATACAGACCTGATACAACACAAGTTATCAAGATATATAAATTGCTTAAATGATAATCAAAATAAGATACAAAATATTAACCACAACAATTCCTCCCTTTTTATTATTATTTACAGACAATTTATCCATCAGCTACTTCCCCATGCTACGGAAGCCTGGGGGGGACACATCCCATTCACCGACAGATATCTTGTTTGTAAATCTCATCATATTATATATTTCCTAGAAGAATGCTATGACTTTTTACTGACGTGTTAACTGATGGGCTATGATGCCTGATCTTATGAGTCTTTTTACATAGTTTCATCACAAACAATATACCAATTCTAGCGGCTACATACACTAGTAGTATTAACATTCACATTTGTAAGATGCCTTGCAGAATGCCCATCAACCACCCACCCATATCCTTGAACCAATTGGTGGGATTTTGGACTATCCTATATAACAATTGCCAGTTGCTGGCATCCAGCCACTGTGCCGCTATTCCGGCATGCACAGTGGCCGATGCCAGCGCTGCAAGCGATGGCGCGCATGCGCCATCGCGAGCCGCAATGTCCCTGCGGCCGCAGCCTCAGCCGGGATCTGTGCTCTGTGATCGGCTCCCGGTGTCTTCAGACGTCCAGAGCAATACAGCACAGAGCACAGGGCTCAGGCTGAGACTGCAGGGACCTGGGACCTCATCTGCCTGGATGGCAGAGGTGAGCACAGACAGGGTGATAGGAGGGGGAACGGAGGGAGCATGGAGGGGGCACATATTCCCCTGCTGCACTGATACAGTGTGCCACATTGCTTGCACAGCTGCAGTGTCGGCACTTTGTATAAGTGTACAGGTAGTGGGCACATGACGGGGCCACACAGGACATACAGGGGGCCTCAGAGGACACACAGGAGGCCACACAGGACTCACAGGGGCCACCAGGGCTCACAGGGCCACACAGAACAGACAGGGGGGCACACAGCACACACAGGGGGCCACACATGACATACAGGGGCCCTCAGAGGACACACAGGGGGCCACACAGGACTCACAGGGGGCCTCACAGGGGTCCTTACAGGACAGACAGGGGGCCACACAGGCCACACAGGACACACAGGGGGCCACGCAGGACACACAGGGGGCCACGCAGGACAGACGGGGGCCCACACAGGACAGACAGGGGCCCACACAGGACAGACAGGGGGCCACACAGGACAGACAGGGCGACACACAGGACAGACAGGGGGACACACAGGACAGGGACACACAAGACAGGACAGAGCCACACAGGACAGGGGCACACAGGACGGGGACACGGGGCACACAGGACAGAGGGACACAGAACAGGAGCAGAGGACAGGGACACTGGGCCAAAGGACAGCGAGACACTGGCCAAAGGACAGCGGGACAGGCACAGGACAGTGGGCTCAGGGCCAGAGGACAGCAGGACACAGGGCCAGAGGACAGGGCCAGAGAACACGGCACACAGGGGCAGAGGACTGGGGAACACAGGGGCAGAGGACAGGGAGACATAGGACCAGAGGATAAGGGGACACAGGGCCAGATGATAAGGGGACACAGGGCCAGAGGACAGGGGGACACAGGGCCAGAGGACAGGGGGACACAGGGCCAGAGGACAGGGGGAGACAGCTAACCACTCAGCCACTCTATACAGTCCTAACCACTGACCCACCATGTACAGTGCTATCCACTCAGCCACCATATACTGTACTAACAACTGAGCCACCAATATACAGTGCTAACCACTGAACGACCGTATACACTGCTAGCCATTGAGCCACCATATACTGTGCTAACCACTGAGCCACTGTATACTGTGCTAACCACTGACCCACCATATACAGTGCTAACCACTGACCCACCAAATACACTGCTATACACTGAGCCACCATAAACTGTTCTAACCACTGAGCCACCGTATACTGTGCTAACCACTGATCCACCATATACTGTGCTAACCACTGAGCCACCACACAGTGCTAACCACTTAACCACTGTTACAGTGCTAACCACTGACACGTATACACTGCTAACCACTGACCCACCATATACAGTGTTAACCACTGAGCCACTGTATACAGTGCTAACCACTGAGCCACCGTATACACTGCTAACCACTGAGCCACCGTATACATTGCTAACCACTAAGCCACGATACTGTGCTAACCATTGAGCCACCGTATACAATGCTAACCACTGAGCCACCGTTACCAGTGCTAACCACTGTGCCACTGTATACAGTGCTAATACTGAGCCACTGTATACAGTGCTAACTGCTGAGCCACCGTATTCAGTGCTAACCACTGAGCCACCATATACAGTGCTAACCACTGAGCCACCGTATACAGTGCTAACCACTGAGCCACCATATACTCCATATAAATCCCGCAACAACAGCGTACTTTCCAGAGAGAAGACTGTACTATTCAGCGGCTATTTTTACGGCACTTGTTCATTACACCACACTCCCGATGCAATAGTGTCGAGTCCACTCAGACGGGGTACTCAGTACCTGACCGAGTTGCTACTGGGGGATGTCACGGAGGGCCTGGTCCGGACCATGTCCTGGGCCCTGGCGAGTAAAAAGGGAATATTTACAGGGAATAATAGTTTGTCGTGACGCCAACCACGGTGTGTGGTCAGTAATGGGACCACCGCTGCTGCATAACCTCCGGGGATGATGTTAGGCAGCTTAGATGGTACTGCTCTCCGTAGGTAGAGGCGGGTTTCCCGGGGCAGTGGTTGTTATAGTCTATGGTGGATGTGATAATGAAGGGATGGATAGTGGAGACGGGTGAAGGAACACACACTCACGTTTCTGTAGTCTCCAAAGCTTTACTGCATTGTGGTAGCAGATTGTGCACGGAGTCTGTACTGGGGCCGGGTTGCTCCTCACCCTGTCCAGGTCCTCAGCTTCCTCTTGCTGCACTGTGTGTGTGGCCCTGCGGCTGCTTCTAGCTGAGCTGCTGGCACTGTCTCACTCTCTCTCTCCTTTCTGGTACCCCTTGGCTAGGCAACTTGAGTCTTCTGTGTGGTGCTGACCCCGCCGTGTTGCTTTGCTCTGGTACTGTGTTGATTTACAAACTCCACTATTCCTAGATTCACTGTGCTGTGTGCGTCAGTCACAGTCTCGGATTCGGTGTCCATTATGTGCGCTCCTCTGGGGCGAGTGGTGATGGCACTCAAGCTTCCAAATGTGTTTCTCTGTCTTTTAGTTCTCCTCTCCTCAGACCCTGGCTAGGCCTGGAATCGAGTGGCAGATTGTGGAGAAGCTTGGCGCAGCTCCTTTACACCACAATCTCCCTCTCTCAGTTCTCCCAGGAACTGAACTAACTACTTCCTCTTGACCTGGAGTATATAAGGGAGCTGGTTTAGCTCCCCCTCCTGGCCCAGAGGTGCTAGTGTAGTGTCAGTGTGTTGTGGGGAGGGAACCCGTGTGATATTACTGTGGCACATTAACCCCTGGAGTGCCACAATAGCATCAGGCCTTTTTCTAGTGGATGAATATCCAGCAGTTCTTAGGACTGATATGCAGCAGTTCTTGGACCGTCTTAAGACATCATGTCTCAATACAGGACTTAGGAAAGCTTTATCAATTTGTTGTCACAGTCCTCTTTTTCCATCTCGTTGACAGTCAGGGAAAGGGGCACAATTGTCAAAAAAAATGCATGATCTGGGGGGATGTGGCAGCGTCACAAGTTCTGCTACAGCCGGGGTTTAGGACCTTTTTGCACTAGCTGACATGGGTCCAAGTATCTTTGCCCCGGAGCTTGACAAATGTAGCAATGATCAGTCGTGTTTTAAATGGCATCCTGTATCTGGGCTCCAATGATCTCTTTACTTGTCTCTTGGCCACGACCCAGCAACCTGGTGCCAGTGTATATGTGCCGCTTATGCAGGCAAGGTCTGAGATAAAGGAAAGAACACAATCATAAGTAACAATCAAATGTTTGTGCAACTACAAAACATTTAGTGAGGGAACCGTAGCCTGCAGCAGCTGTAGAGAATACAACCCTTACATCGGGACACTACTAAACAGTATTTCATATAGGGACCGCTTCTCTCAACCCTTTGGAGTGGTCCTCACTGAATGTAATGCAATGGACAAACAATCTACCCAGAACAAGTATGGTTTTCATATAATTTTGGATTTTTAATTCAAAGGGTACTATCAAAGCATTTCACCTTCTTACCGCTTTGTGTGATAGGAAACATGGAAAGCCTGTTCTATCCATAGAGTGGCCATAAAATGTTCCTTCAATTTCCCAGTAAAGTGAGTGTCTCTGTCACTCTCTATATTTTGTGTACCCCATACTTACAGACTATCTTACTGATTTAATTTCTCTACAGTGGACTGGTCTTTGTATTACCGTATATACTCGTGTAAAAGCCGACCCGTGTATAAGCCGACCCCCCTACTTTTGCCCCCAAAACCTGGGAAAACCTATTGACTCGTGTATAAGCCGAGGGTGGACCCCAGCACAGGTATACAGTCCCCCCCAGTGGTATACAGCAGCCTCCCCAGTGGTAGTATACAGCAGCCACAGAGGTATATACAGTAGCCCCAGTGGTCGTATACAGCAGCCTCCCCAGTGGTAGTATACAGCAGTCTCCCCCTGTGGTAGTATACAGCACTCTCCCCCTGTGGTAGTATACAGCAGTCTCCCCCTGTGGTAGTATACAGCAGTCTCCCCTGTGGTAGTATACAGCAGCCTCCCCCTGTGGTAGTATACAGTAGCCTCCCCCTGTCGTAGTATACAGCAGTCTTCCCCTGTGGTAGTATACAGCAGCCCTTTTACACCCCTGTGGTAGTATACAGCAGCCTCCCCTGTGGTAGTATACAGCAGCCTCCCCCTGTGGTAGTATACAGCAGCCACAGAGGTATATACAGCAGCCCCTCCCCTGTGGTAGTATACAGCAGTCTCCCCCTGTGGTAGTATACAGCAGCCTCCCCCTGTGGTAGTATACAGCAGCCACAGAGGTATATACAGCAGCCCCTCCCCTGTGGTAGTATACAGCAGCCCCCCCTGTGGTAGTATACAGCAGCCACAGAGGTATATACAGCAGCCCCTCCCCTGTGGTAGTATACAGCATCCCCCCCTGTGGTAGTATACAGCAGCCACAGAGGTATATACAGCAGCCCCTCCCCTGTGGTAGTATACAGCAGCCCCCTCCGTGGTAGTATAAAGCAGTGCCCCCCTTGTGGGTATACACAGCCCCCCCCGGGGTAGTATACAGCAGTGCCCCCCCTGTGGGTATACACAGCCCCCCCCTGGGGTAGTATACAGCAGTGCCCCCCCTGTGGGTATACACAGCCCCCCCCGTGGTAGTATACAGCAGTGCCCCCACTGTGGGTATACACAGCCCCCCCCAGGGTAGTATACAGCAGTGCCCCCCCTGTAAGTATACACAGCCGCCCCCCCGTTGCTGCCGCACACCTGTAAAAAGAAGCGCTTTCATACTTATCCTCCTGCTGTCACCGCGCGCATCCTCCGCTCTCCTTCTTGCTTGCACCCGGCGTCCATCCATATGACCGCGCACAAATAATGACGTCATTATTTGTGCGTGGTCACGTGGATGGACTCCGGGTTGCAAGGAGAGCGGAGGATGCGCGCAGTGACAGCAGGAGGATAAGTATGAAAGCGCTTCTCTTTACAGGTGTGCGGCAGCAATGGGGGGCGGCTGTGTATACTACCCCAGGGGGGGGCTGTGTATACCCACAGGGGGGGCACTGCTGTATACTACCCCAGGGGGGGCTGTGTATACCCACAGGGGGGGCACTGCTGTATACCCACAGGGGGGGCACTGCTGTATACTACCACGGGGGGGGCGCTGTGTATACCCACAGGGGGGGCACTGCTGTATACTACCCCAGGGGGGCGGAGGAGCGCTGACAGCAATGTAATATGCACCGCTCCCCCTGCCACTGATGGACAGGGGGATGCAGTGCATATTGCATTGCACTAATGAGCGGGGGCACGTGACTGCCTGCTCACTGTACAGCCTCCCCCACCTCCTCCAGCCCCCGGACACAGGCCTCACACAGTCAGCCGTCACTGACTCGTGTATGAGCCGAGGGGGGCACTTTTCAGCACAATTTTTGTGCTGAAAAACTCGACTTATACACGAGTATATACGGTATTTTTGATCACAACCTAACATTCAGACAATCCAAACAAAATATGAATGCATACCAGGGTGTATTCATAAGTACCTACCTTAGGTAGCCGAATGTAGTCCACCTACACTCTCTGGAACGAGTAATCTGGTTTTGGTGTGAATTTCTGTAAACTCAAATAGGCCTACCTGGGCTATGTTTTGAACAAACAAGACATAACATACTTTGCAGCTGCAATCGGGAACCCTGTGGCAAAACTATTTGTAGCTCTACTGCACACATCACACCTTTTGAGTTATGCACCGGGGAATGTGCCAGGGCAGCCACCATTGAGAACAAGCAGCGTGGGAGGCAAATCCTGTTGTTTTCCTGCCATACCCCCTGACTCTGACCGTACAGCGCCCGCTTTGGCCCATGCGTTATGCTCATTTGGAGAAGCCGGGGTCTGGAAGACCTACCAGAGTTCACGATCAACGGCCACTGGGACCGGTGCAGGGATAGCCTTCTTTGTTAACAGAGGGCTGCCTGCACTCTCGGTCACTAAGTCCCCTGAGGGGGCCACGTCCGTTATGGCCAGTATTTCTGTCAGGGGTAGTCTTGCTGCCTCCTTAGCCTCCGGGTCATCCAAGGCATTCCCTTGTGCAAGGGGAGTCTGTTCCTGTGTGTGATTATGGCTGCCCTCCGGAGAAGGGTGAGTGGTGTGAGTAGCTGCTCTACCGCCTGCACTGTCTTCTAACAAGTTCTGAAGCAGCTACTACAGCTCCCACACAAGCCAGGGGCCCCATAATAACAAGAACTAGGGTCGTAGAGTAATACCATAGAGGGCGCTGTGCACCAGACTGTCTGTGGCAATACAAGGTACAAGGGTTTACCACATTAATTTTGCTATGCACCCTCAGCTTGCTTGGTATATTTGTGGCACCCCATGGGTTAATGTGCCACAATAACATCACATGGGTTCTCTCCCCCACTACACACTGACAAACACTACCACCTCTGGGCAATAGGGGGAGCACCACCTGCTCCCTTATATACTCTTGCCCATGAGGGAGAGCTCAGTCAGTTCCTGGAGAACTGAGAAGAGAACAGCTCAGGAGACAGTTCAGCTCGGAGCAGGGCTGTAAAGAGGACACAGAGCAGAGTTAGCTCAGTGCAGACCTAGCAAGGGTCAGAGGAACAGGAGAACGAAAGACAGAGGAACACGTCTGGGAGCTAGAGTGACACCATCACTTGCCTCAGAAGAACGCACAGAGACGGACACCGGATCTGGTACTGTGTCTGGCACCCACAGCACAGTGAATCCAGGAACATTGGGATCTCTAGATGCCCCTAGTACCAGAGCGAAGCAACACGGAGGGGTCAGCACAGCATAGAGGACTCAAGTTGCCTAGCCAAGTGGTACCAGCAGCATACAGAGAGACGTGAGGAATCCCAGCAGCTTAGCTAGAAGCAGCAGCTCAGGACACACACACAGTGCAGCACAAGGAAGCCAACGACCCGGACAGGGGGTGGGGAGAGAGCTCAGCCCCATTACAGACTCCGTGGACTATAATCTGCAATAATATCAGCAGTAAAGCCTTTGAAAACAGCTTTGGAGTCTGTGTATTGATTGCGACCTTTGCTCCAGATCCAGCACAGAGACAATTCCTCCCTACAGATCCAGCCTGTCAGCTCTGCAGCATCAGGAGAAGAAGAGAATTGCAGTGTCTACCAAACGTGAGTGTGTGTCCTCCAACCCCTTCTCCACCATCTATAACCCCAATAGACTTTAACCCTTACTGCCCCGGGGGATACAGTTCCCCCCACTGGAACTATACCATCTCCGCTGCCCTCACATCACCCCCGGAGGTTCTGCAGCAGCGGCGGCCCCATCACTGGCCGCACCAAGTGGGTGGCGTCACCCGTGACAATCCCCTTGTAAATATTCCCCTTTTATTGTGAGGGCCCAGGGACACGGTCCGGACCAAGCCACCCGTGACATCCCCAGCTAACGACCGGTCCGGTACCGAGTACCCTAGTCCCGCCTGGGGCTCCACAACCAGGCGTCACGAACAGGATCTACCCGGTCCAAAAGAATTGGACCCTGTGCGCCATCTGAACTGTATTTCTGAAAATCCGCCATTTTGGAGCGCGCGGCGCGCGGGAAAAGAAAGGGGCGGTACCCTGCATTGGCGCGAACCCAGCCTCCTCCCTTGGTGCTGACGACATCCGGCGGGGAAGAAGATCCCTGCTGCGCCCTGGAACCTCCCAGAGACATCCGGACGGAAGCGGAAGACGGAGGGCGCATATTAACTAAGGGGGCCCAAGATGTCGCAGCCCGGTGCACAAGGTGGCGGCGGAGTAGCCGATGGAGCTGCAGCGCCGGACCCAGCGATAGTACCCGGCGGTGCAGCGGCGCAAGGAACAGCATCCATAATGCCATTCCTGATGCCGTATACTCCAGGGGCAATGTGGCTGCCCCAATACTCCGGTGAGCCTAATACTTTAACTGACTTTATGCAAAAGATTAAAGAGTATTATGTGATGTATCCCCTCACTGAAGCCCAGCGTGTAGGAATGATAATGGGACAGTTAACGGGCAATGCACGGCGTGAGGTGGCGTCCTGGCTGGACACAGATAAGGACACTGTAGAACATCTAGCAGCCAGACTGAAAGCAACTTTTGAATCTGCTGTTGATGCCCGGGCTAAGATGAGGTTCTTTGCATGCCACCAGAAACCTAAACAGAGTGCCAGAGACTTTGCCTTGAACCTGCAGGAAGCACTCAGAGCCCTTAAGCTGGCAGAACCTGCTTTAGCCCCGGGAGCTGATAAAATGCTATTTGACCAATTCATAGAGGGCCTCCATTCCCCTTCCCATCGAGGACAGTTAAGCATGATACTGCTGCAGAACCCTGACATGACATTTACTGAGCTGAAGGATAGAGCTATCCGTCTGCAGCAGCTGGAAGAGCCAAGGGAATTAACATCTGTGCTTGACACTGCAGCAGCACCTCAGCAGGCGGCAGCACCAGCGACATCTGCTTTGTCAGCGGCTGCTGCTGAGGCCGGGGAATATATCTCAAATGCAGCCATCAACCAAAAGCTAGATGCCCTGACAGACACCGTGATCTCCATGGCCAAGGTCATCAAGGAACTGCGAGAGTCAAAACCTGCACCCAAGATCGAGCTGGCGACCAGCAGAGGGGATGTTCCGTGGATGAGGCCCAGAAGATACCCAGCAGCAAGAGGACGACCCAGCGATCGCTACCAACCAGATGGACAGCCCATTTGCCGCCGTTGCCAGAAATCAGGCCATTTTGCTCGAGAGTGTCCTTTAAACGACGATTCCCTGGGCAGGTGGGCCGCTCCCCAGGAATGAACGATCAAGGCCCCTCAGCCTGGTATGACAAATTCGTGGGAGGAAAGCCGGTGATCCCTATTGTGTTGGATGGCATCCCCTTTAGTGCCTTGCTGGACACCGGATCCCAAATAACATCCATCCCACATGTTCTATACAAAAGGTACTGGGCTGATTCAGACATTACTAATGCGCCAGATGACTTTAATTTTGATATATGGGCTGGTAATGGATTGATAATACCAAAGGTTGGATTTAGAGAGATGAATATTCAGGTTGGGAAGGTAGAATCGCAGAACCAGGGTATTATAATCGTAGATGTCGACCGGCGAGGCCGTGAACCCGTGATGGTGGTAGGAATGAATGTCATTGAGAAATGTTTTTCCGAAGTGTTAAGTGTTTTACAGCAAATCGCCGAGACTGCCGGAACTGGACAACAGAGGCTTCTGCACAAAGAGATCAAAGCCCTGATGTTGAAGCAGCAGGTAGAAATCTCCGGAGGTGAGATCGGCAGTGTAAGAGTAAGTGACCCAATACCCATCGTAATTCCTCCCAAAACTGAAATGTTGGTATGATGCAGAGCCGCAATAGGCATTAAAGGGCAAGACTATCAGGCCCTGGTAGAACCCGTGTACTCAGACAGTAGACCGACCATACTCACTGCTAGAGGAGTGGTTGACGTACACAGGGGAAGAGTGCCATTACGCCTATTAAACTGCGGAGAAGATGAGGTCACATTACCAAAGTATGCTACCATGGCTAAGTTGTACACGGTTCATAACAACAACATCACCGCCGCCGAGCCCTTGAACCCGTCATGTCAGGCGGATGACAATGGCTCAGAGGAGAAGCTGGAGGATTGGTGCCAAAAGTTGCATGTAGGTACCAGTTCTACACCTCCCCGTCACAAGCATGGAGTATACCGGGTAGTGAAAGAATATGAGCAGATATTCAGCAAACACCCGTTAGACTTTGGGCAGATCAAAGGGGTAGAGCACACTATACCCACAGGTAACCATTAGCCTATAAAAGAGAGGTATAGACCCTTACCACCAGCTCACTACCAAACCACCAAAGACATGCTCAGAGAAATGAAATCTGCAGGGGTAATAAGAGACAGTTGTAGCCCCTGGGCAGCACCTCTAGTGTTAGTTAAAAAGAAGGATGGGACCATGAGAATGTGCGTAGATTATCGGCATATTAATCGCATCACACATAAGGACGCATACCCATTACCTAGGATTGAGGAGTCATTAGCTGCATTAAAATCTGCTAACTACTTTTCCACCCTTGATCTGACTAGTGGGTACTGGCAGGTTCCTGTGGCCGAGGCCGATAAGGAGAAGACAGCGTTTACTACGCCGATGGGCCTCTGTGAGTTCAATTGTATGCCGTTCGGACTCTGCAACGCACCCGGGACCTTCCAACGTCTGATGGAGAGCTGCCTTGGACACAAGAACTTTGAAACTGTCCTCCTGTACCTAGATGACGTCTTAGTCTACTCGAAGACGTACGAGCAACATCTACAAGACCTGGCAGAAGTGTTCGAAGCTTTATCGAAATATGGCATGAAAATCAAGCCATCCAAGTGTCACCTTCTCAAACCAAAGGTACAGTACCTGGGACATGTCGTGAGTTCAGAGGGAGTAGCACCGGATCCTGATAAAGTCACAGCGATAAGGGATTGGCCAAGACCTACGAACGTAAAAGAAGTGAGGCAATTCCTGGGCCTGGTAGGCTATTATAGAAGATTTATCCGAGGATTCACGAAGCTAGCAGCTCCTCTGCAAGACATTCTGGTAGGACGATCAAAGAAGACTTCAAACTGTAATTCCCTGACATGGTGGGATGAGGAAAGAGAAGATTCCTTCAATAAGCTAAAAAGTGCGCTGACGGGAGAAGAGATCCTGGCATACCCTGATTACCATCAACCATTCATTCTGTACACAGATGCCAGCAACGTGGGACTGGGAGCAGTGTTGTCGCAGAAGCAAGGAGGCAAAGAAAGAGTTATTGCCTTTGCAAGCAGGAAGCTCCGGCCTACAGAAAGAAATCCCGAGAACTACAGCTCCTTCAAGTTAGAGCTACTGGCAGTAGTCTGGGCTGTAACCGAACGCTTTAAACATTACTTGGCAGGTGCAGAATTCACCATCTACACGGATAACAACCCGTTGACTCACCTGGACACAGCAAAATTAGGTGCTCTGGAGCAGCGATGGATAGCCCGGCTATCTAACTACAACTTTGTCATCAAATATCGGGCAGGCCGCAAGAATTGGAACGCAGATGCCTTATCCCGAATGCCGCACCTGAAAGACGTGGAAGAGGAACCGGAAGAGTTGGAAGAGATTGAACTACTGGCCTTTCATCGTTCAAAGGTACAAGATTATCAACCCGGCATCTACCAAAGGAAACAGGAAGTAAATCTTAACCCGTTAAGACACTACGAATGGGCCGAAACCCAACATACTGATCCAGCCGTGAAGCTAGTGAAAGAACTGCTTACGCAACAACATGCGCACCCTGATCAGAATGCCCCAGCCGAGACCATACAGCTCTGGAAAGAGAAAGGCAAGTTGTTTATGAATCAAGGGAAGCTCTGTAGACGATTTACCAATCCCAAGACGCATGAACTGGTCTGGCAGATAATCGTGCCCAAGCGAGACACCCAGATGGTCTTAGAAGCTTATCATGACAACGCAGGTCATTTTGGATGGAAGAAGTTAGAAGCAATCCTAAGAGACAGATTCTATTGGGTTGGCATGAGAAAATCCATTGAACTATGGTGCAGAAGATGTGCCGCATGCAACCTCAGAAGGAAAGATCTACAGAAAGCTCCGCTTCAACCAATAATAACCAAGCAACCACTTGAGCTAGTCGCGTTAGATCACGTCAAGTTGTCACCAAGCCGGTCAGGCTATGTCTATGCCTTAACCATCATGGACCATTACTCACGCTTCTTAGTGGTGGTACCCGTCAAAGACTTGACAGCAAAGACTGCAGCAAAAGCATTCCAGACGCATTTCTGTAGACCACATGGTTACCCAGAACAAGTCCTTGCAGACCAAAGTCCAGCTTTTGAATCAGAACTATTCAAGGAATTCTGCAATATGTACGGTTGCAAGAAGATTCGCACAACAACGTATCATCCCCAAGCAAATGGTCTATGCGAGAAGATGAATCATAGGGTAATTGAATTGTTAAAGACCTTACCAGAGTCAGAAAGAAACCAGTGGACAGATAAATTACCTGATTTGGTAGACTTATACAACCATGTCCCCGTGAGTTCTACAAACTGCACTCCAGCTTATCTTATGCGTGCAAGACCCGGTAAGCTACCAATTGATCTAGAAATGGGAATTGAAAAACCAGATACAGAAGTAGAAGAAACAGATTGGGATACCAAACGTCAGAAACAGTATCACCAAGTGCAAGAATGTGTAGAGAGAAACCTACAACAAGCAAGAGCAAGACAAGAGAAGGCTTTTAACAAAAATGCTCAAGCAATGCCATTACAGGAAGGTGATCAAGTTCTCAAGAGAAAAAGACGTACAAACAAACTGGACAATCAGTGGGAAACCATCCCATACACAGTCTTACCATCTAACCTAGACAGTGTTAAAACCTATTTGATAAGCAAAGATGAAGGAAGAACTTCACAAGTCGTATCTCGTGATCAACTTAAATTGTGTCCTGAAACCCTGAAGACACCTGAAGTCATAGAACCCGTACAGGTCCAACCTATCCAAGAGAAAGAAATAGAAGAAGTATTCCACACGGTACTAGGAGATTTTCCTAAAACATGGCCAAATTACCATGGAGCAGTTGTCATACCAATGATTGCATTCCCTTCAATGGTGGACCCAAAACCAGAACCTGTGTTACCAGAACCTGTGTTACCAGAACCCGTGTTACCTGAAGAAGACCCAAGACTTGAAGAACTGGAAGAACTGGAAGTAGAATCCGAAGAGGAAGAACAAATTCCTGGTCCCAGCGAACTTGCCAGTCCTGCAGTCAGACCTCCATCTGCCATAACACCAAGCACCCCAAATTGGTACACGTCTACTCACACTTTCAGACTAACTCCACCAACATTGCGCAGATCAGAGCGTAGTACGCAAGGTCAGATACCAGCTAGGTACAAAGAGTAAAATGCAGAATTAAATATGTAATGTAAATATGTTTGTTTAAATGTAAAGTAAACGTAAATTGAGCCAGTAGACTGTGTCCAAGAGGGTGGAGGAACTGGATTGACCCCCATGTACATTAAGTTAGGGAAAGAAAGTGCCTGGGGGTGGAGTAGCGAATTCAGGCCTCCTAAGCAGAAACGCCTGTGGACAAATGTATATAGTTATTGCAACGTTAAAAAGCCCAGTACCTACAGAGACTATCCTGTATGAACTTTGAACTCTTCTTATTTACTTATGGACCATATATACCACGGACTGGTTGTGGTAAGAACTCTCTTGTATATATTCATCAGCCCGAAGGCAATAGACTAAACCTCCGGAAAGACTGCTTTTTTACTTTTTGAACTCTTTTTCACATTTTAGTGATTTTTGTACTTTTTCATTTTAAGTTTATGTCAATATTAATTGTGTTTAATTGTTGTTTACTTGTTTTTCTACAGTCCCGGAGTACTGTATTTAACTAAGGGGGAATGTGGCACCCCATGGGTTAATGTGCCACAATAACATCACATGGGTTCTCTCCCCCACTACACACTGACAAACACTACCACCTCTGGCAATAGGGGGAGCACCACCTGCTCCCTTATATACTCTTGCCCATGAGGGAGAGCTCAGTCAGTTCCTGGAGAACTGAGAAGAGAACAGCTCAGGAGACAGTTCAGCTCGGAGCAGGGCTGTAAAGAGGACACAGAGCAGAGTTAGCTCAGTGCAGACCTAGCAAGGGTCAGAGGAACAGGAGAACGAAAGACAGAGGAACACGTCTGGGAGCTAGAGTGACACCATCACTTGCCTCAGAAGAACGCACAGAGACGGACACCGGATCTGGTACTGTGTCTGGCACCCACAGCACAGTGAATCAAGGAACATTGGGATCTCTAGATGCCCCTAGTACCAGAGCGAAGCAACACGGAGGGGTCAGCACAGCATAGAGGACTCAAGTTGCCTAGCCAAGTGGTACCAGCAGCATACAGAGAGACGTGAGGAATCCCAGCAGCTTAGCTAGAAGCAGCAGCTCAGGACACACACACAGTGCAGCACAAGGAAGCCAACGACCCGGACAGGGGTGGGGAGAGAGCTCAGCCCCATTACAGACTCCGTGGACTATAATCTGCAATAATATCAGCAGTAAAGCCTTTGAAAACAGCTTTGGAGTCTGTGTATTGATTGCGACCTTTGCTCCAGATCCAGCACAGAGACAATTCCTCCCTACAGATCCAGCCTGTCAGCTCTGCAGCATCAGGAGAAGAAGAGAATTGCAGTGTCTACCAAACGTGAGTGTGTGTCCTCCAACCCTTCTCCACCATCTATAACCCCAATAGACTTTAACCCTTACTGCCCCGGGGATACAGTTCCCCCCACTGGAACTATACCATCTCCGCTGCCCTCACATCACCCCGGAGGTTCTGCAGCAGCGGCGGCCCCATCACTGGCCGCACCAAGTGGGTGGCGTCACCCGTGACAATCCCCTTGTAAATATTCCCCTTTTATTGTGAGGGCCCAGGGACACGGTCCGGACCAAGCCACCCGTGACATCCCCAGCTAACGACCGGTCCAGTACCGAGTACCCTAGTCCCGCCTGGGGCTCCACAACCAGGCGTCACGAACAGGATCTACCCGGTCCAAAAGAATTGGACCCTGTGCGCCATCTGAACTGTATTTCTGAAAATCCGCCATTTTGGAGCGCGCGGCGCGCGGGAAAAGAAAGGGGGCGGTACCCTGCATTGGCGCGAACCCAGCCTCCTCCCTTGGTGCTGACGACATCCGGCGGGGAAGAAAATCCCTGCTGCGCCCTGGAACCTCCCAGAGACATCCGGACGGAAGCGGAAGACGGAGGGCGCATATTAACTAAGGGGGCCCAAGATGTCGCAGCCCGGTGCACAAGGTGGCGGCGGAGTAGCCGATGGAGCTGCAGCGCCGGACCCAGCGATAGTACCCGGCGGTGCAGCGGCGCAAGGAACAGCATCCATAATGCCATTCCTGATGCCGTATACTCCAGGGGCAATGTGGCTGCCCCAATACTCCGGTGAGCCTAATACTTTAACTGACTTTATGCAAAAGATTAAAGAGTATTATGTGATGTATCCCCTCACTGAAGCCCAGCGTGTAGGAATGATAATGGGACAGTTAACGGGCAATGCACGGCGTGAGGTGGCGTCCTGGCTGGACACAGATAAGGACACTGTAGAACATCTAGCAGCCAGACTGAAAGCAACTTTTGAATCTGCTGTTGATGCCCGGGCTAAGATGAGGTTCTTTGCATGCCACCAGAAACCTAAACAGAGTGCCAGAGACTTTGCCTTGAACCTGCAGGAAGCACTCAGAGCCCTTAAGCTGGCAGAACCTGCTTTAGCCCCGGGAGCTGATAAAATGCTATTTGACCAATTCATAGAGGGCCTCCATTCCCCTTCCCATCGAGGACAGTTAAGCATGATACTGCTGCAGAACCCTGACATGACATTTACTGAGCTGAAGGATAGAGCTATCCGTCTGCAGCAGCTGGAAGAGCCAAGGGAATTAACATCTGTGGTTGACACTGCAGCAGCACCTCAGCAGGCGGCAGCACCAGCGACATCTGCTTTGTCAGCGGCTGCTGCTGAGGCCGGGGAATATATCTCAAATGCAGCCATCAACCAAAAGCTAGATGCCCTGACAGACACCGTGATCTCCATGGCCAAGGTCATCAAGGAACTGCGAGAGTCAAAACCTGCACCCAAGATCGAGCTGGCGACCAGCAGAGGGGATGTTCCGTGGATGAGGCCCAGAAGATACCCAGCAGCAAGAGGACGACCCAGCGATCGCTACCAACCAGATGGACAGCCCATTTGCCGCCGTTGCCAGAAATCAGGCCATTTTGCTCGAGAGTGTCCTTTAAACGACGATTCCCTGGGCAGGTGGGCCGCTCCCCAGGAATGAACGATCAAGGCCCCTCAGCCTGGTATGACAAATTCGTGGGAGGAAAGCCGGTGATCCCTATTGTGTTGGATGGCATCCCCTTTAGTGCCTTGCTGGACACCGGATCCCAAATAACATCCATCCCACATGTTCTATACAAAAGGTACTGGGCTGATTCAGACATTACTAATGCGCCAGATGACTTTAATTTTGATATATGGGCTGGTAATGGATTGATAATACCAAAGGTTGGATTTAGAGAGATGAATATTCAGGTTGGGAAGGTAGAATCGCAGAACCAGGGTATTATAATCGTAGATGTCGACCGGCGAGGCCGTGAACCCGTGATGGTGGTAGGAATGAATGTCATTGAGAAATGTTTTTCCGAAGTGTTAAGTGTTTTACAGCAAATCGCCGAGACTGCCGGAACTGGACAACAGAGGCTTCTGCACAAAGAGATCAAAGCCCTGATGTTGAAGCAGCAGGTAGAAATCTCCGGAGGTGAGATCGGCAGTGTAAGAGTAAGTGACCCAATACCCATCGTAATTCCTCCCAAAACTGAAATGTTGGTATGATGCAGAGCCGCAATAGGCATTAAAGGGC
This sequence comes from Allobates femoralis, assembly GCA_033576535.1. Classification (NCBI taxonomy): domain Eukaryota; kingdom Metazoa; phylum Chordata; class Amphibia; order Anura; family Aromobatidae; genus Allobates; species Allobates femoralis. The sequence continues at coordinate 234,145,726 of JARQOC010000002.1, forward strand.
AAGACTATCAGGCCCTGGTAGAACCCGTGTACTCAGACAGTAGACCGACCATACTCACTGCTAGAGGAGTGGTTGACGTACACAGGGGAAGAGTGCCATTACGCCTATTAAACTGCGGAGAAGATGAGGTCACATTACCAAAGTATGCTACCATGGCTAAGTTGTACACGGTTCATAACAACAACATCACCGCCGCCGAGCCCTTGAACCCGTCATGTCAGGCGGATGACAATGGCTCAGAGGAGAAGCTGGAGGATTGGTGCCAAAAGTTGCATGTAGGTACCAGTTCTACACCTCCCCGTCACAAGCATGGAGTATACCGGGTAGTGAAAGAATATGAGCAGATATTCAGCAAACACCCGTTAGACTTTGGGCAGATCAAAGGGGTAGAGCACACTATACCCACAGGTAACCATTAGCCTATAAAAGAGAGGTATAGACCCTTACCACCAGCTCACTACCAAACCACCAAAGACATGCTCAGAGAAATGAAATCTGCAGGGGTAATAAGAGACAGTTGTAGCCCCTGGGCAGCACCTCTAGTGTTAGTTAAAAAGAAGGATGGGACCATGAGAATGTGCGTAGATTATCGGCATATTAATCGCATCACACATAAGGACGCATACCCATTACCTAGGATTGAGGAGTCATTAGCTGCATTAAAATCTGCTAACTACTTTTCCACCCTTGATCTGACTAGTGGGTACTGGCAGGTTCCTGTGGCCGAGGCCGATAAGGAGAAGACAGCGTTTACTACGCCGATGGGCCTCTGTGAGTTCAATTGTATGCCGTTCGGACTCTGCAACGCACCCGGGACCTTCCAACGTCTGATGGAGAGCTGCCTTGGACACAAGAACTTTGAAACTGTCCTCCTGTACCTAGATGACGTCTTAGTCTACTCGAAGACGTACGAGCAACATCTACAAGACCTGGCAGAAGTGTTCGAAGCTTTATCGAAATATGGCATGAAAATCAAGCCATCCAAGTGTCACCTTCTCAAACCAAAGGTACAGTACCTGGGACATGTCGTGAGTTCAGAGGGAGTAGCACCGGATCCTGATAAAGTCACAGCGATAAGGGATTGGCCAAGACCTACGAACGTAAAAGAAGTGAGGCAATTCCTGGGCCTGGTAGGCTATTATAGAAGATTTATCCGAGGATTCACGAAGCTAGCAGCTCCTCTGCAAGACATTCTGGTAGGACGATCAAAGAAGACTTCAAACTGTAATTCCCTGACATGGTGGGATGAGGAAAGAGAAGATTCCTTCAATAAGCTAAAAAGTGCGCTGACGGGAGAAGAGATCCTGGCATACCCTGATTACCATCAACCATTCATTCTGTACACAGATGCCAGCAACGTGGGACTGGGAGCAGTGTTGTCGCAGAAGCAAGGAGGCAAAGAAAGAGTTATTGCCTTTGCAAGCAGGAAGCTCCGGCCTACAGAAAGAAATCCCGAGAACTACAGCTCCTTCAAGTTAGAGCTACTGGCAGTAGTCTGGGCTGTAACCGAACGCTTTAAACATTACTTGGCAGGTGCAGAATTCACCATCTACACGGATAACAACCCGTTGACTCACCTGGACACAGCAAAATTAGGTGCTCTGGAGCAGCGATGGATAGCCCGGCTATCTAACTACAACTTTGTCATCAAATATCGGGCAGGCCGCAAGAATTGGAACGCAGATGCCTTATCCCGAATGCCGCACCTGAAAGACGTGGAAGAGGAACCGGAAGAGTTGGAAGAGATTGAACTACTGGCCTTTCATCGTTCAAAGGTACAAGATTATCAACCCGGCATCTACCAAAGGAAACAGGAAGTAAATCTTAACCCGTTAAGACACTACGAATGGGCCGAAACCCAACATACTGATCCAGCCGTGAAGCTAGTGAAAGAACTGCTTACGCAACAACATGCGCACCCTGATCAGAATGCCCCAGCCGAGACCATACAGCTCTGGAAAGAGAAAGGCAAGTTGTTTATGAATCAAGGGAAGCTCTGTAGACGATTTACCAATCCCAAGACGCATGAACTGGTCTGGCAGATAATCGTGCCCAAGCGAGACACCCAGATGGTCTTAGAAGCTTATCATGACAACGCAGGTCATTTTGGATGGAAGAAGTTAGAAGCAATCCTAAGAGACAGATTCTATTGGGTTGGCATGAGAAAATCCATTGAACTATGGTGCAGAAGATGTGCCGCATGCAACCTCAGAAGGAAAGATCTACAGAAAGCTCCGCTTCAACCAATAATAACCAAGCAACCACTTGAGCTAGTCGCGTTAGATCACGTCAAGTTGTCACCAAGCCGGTCAGGCTATGTCTATGCCTTAACCATCATGGACCATTACTCACGCTTCTTAGTGGTGGTACCCGTCAAAGACTTGACAGCAAAGACTGCAGCAAAAGCATTCCAGACGCATTTCTGTAGACCACATGGTTACCCAGAACAAGTCCTTGCAGACCAAAGTCCAGCTTTTGAATCAGAACTATTCAAGGAATTCTGCAATATGTACGGTTGCAAGAAGATTCGCACAACAACGTATCATCCCCAAGCAAATGGTCTATGCGAGAAGATGAATCATAGGGTAATTGAATTGTTAAAGACCTTACCAGAGTCAGAAAGAAACCAGTGGACAGATAAATTACCTGATTTGGTAGACTTATACAACCATGTCCCCGTGAGTTCTACAAACTGCACTCCAGCTTATCTTATGCGTGCAAGACCCGGTAAGCTACCAATTGATCTAGAAATGGGAATTGAAAAACCAGATACAGAAGTAGAAGAAACAGATTGGGATACCAAACGTCAGAAACAGTATCACCAAGTGCAAGAATGTGTAGAGAGAAACCTACAACAAGCAAGAGCAAGACAAGAGAAGGCTTTTAACAAAAATGCTCAAGCAATGCCATTACAGGAAGGTGATCAAGTTCTCAAGAGAAAAAGACGTACAAACAAACTGGACAATCAGTGGGAAACCATCCCATACACAGTCTTACCATCTAACCTAGACAGTGTTAAAACCTATTTGATAAGCAAAGATGAAGGAAGAACTTCACAAGTCGTATCTCGTGATCAACTTAAATTGTGTCCTGAAACCCTGAAGACACCTGAAGTCATAGAACCCGTACAGGTCCAACCTATCCAAGAGAAAGAAATAGAAGAAGTATTCCACACGGTACTAGGAGATTTTCCTAAAACATGGCCAAATTACCATGGAGCAGTTGTCATACCAATGATTGCATTCCCTTCAATGGTGGACCCAAAACCAGAACCTGTGTTACCAGAACCTGTGTTACCAGAACCCGTGTTACCTGAAGAAGACCCAAGACTTGAAGAACTGGAAGAACTGGAAGTAGAATCCGAAGAGGAAGAACAAATTCCTGGTCCCAGCGAACTTGCCAGTCCTGCAGTCAGACCTCCATCTGCCATAACACCAAGCACCCCAAATTGGTACACGTCTACTCACACTTTCAGACTAACTCCACCAACATTGCGCAGATCAGAGCGTAGTACGCAAGGTCAGATACCAGCTAGGTACAAAGAGTAAAATGCAGAATTAAATATGTAATGTAAATATGTTTGTTTAAATGTAAAGTAAACGTAAATTGAGCCAGTAGACTGTGTCCAAGAGGGTGGAGGAACTGGATTGACCCCCATGTACATTAAGTTAGGGAAAGAAAGTGCCTGGGGGTGGAGTAGCGAATTCAGGCCTCCTAAGCAGAAACGCCTGTGGACAAATGTATATAGTTATTGCAACGTTAAAAAGCCCAGTACCTACAGAGACTATCCTGTATGAACTTTGAACTCTTCTTATTTACTTATGGACCATATATACCACGGACTGGTTGTGGTAAGAACTCTCTTGTATATATTCATCAGCCCGAAGGCAATAGACTAAACCTCCGGAAAGACTGCTTTTTTACTTTTTGAACTCTTTTTCACATTTTAGTGATTTTTGTACTTTTTCATTTTAAGTTTATGTCAATATTAATTGTGTTTAATTGTTGTTTACTTGTTTTTCTACAGTCCCGGAGTACTGTATTTAACTAAGGGGGAATGTGGCACCCCATGGGTTAATGTGCCACAATAACATCACATGGGTTCTCTCCCCCACTACACACTGACAAACACTACCACCTCTGGGCAATAGGGGGAGCACCACCTGCTCCCTTATATACTCTTGCCCATGAGGGAGAGCTCAGTCAGTTCCTGGAGAACTGAGAAGAGAACAGCTCAGGAGACAGTTCAGCTCGGAGCAGGGCTGTAAAGAGGACACAGAGCAGAGTTAGCTCAGTGCAGACCTAGCAAGGGTCAGAGGAACAGGAGAACGAAAGACAGAGGAACACGTCTGGGAGCTAGAGTGACACCATCACTTGCCCCAGAAGAACGCACAGAGACGGACACCGGATCCGGTACTGTGTCTGGCACCCACAGCACAGTGAATCCAGGAACAGTGGGATCTCTAGATGCCCCTAGTACCAGAGCGAAGCAACACGGAGGGGTCAGCACAGCATAGAGGACTCAAGTTGCCTAGCCAAGTGGTACCAGCAGCATACAGAGAGACGTGAGGAATCCCAGCAGCTTAGCTAGAAGCAGCAGCTCAGGACACACACACAGTGCAGCACAAGAAAGCCAACGACCCGGACAGGGTGTGGGGAGAGAGCTCAGCCCCATTACAGACTCCGTGGACTATAATCTGCAATAATATCAGCAGTAAAGCCTTGGAAAACAGCTTTGGAGTCTGTGTATTGATTGCGACCTTTGCTCCAGATCCAGCACAGAGACAATTCCTCCCTACAGATCCAGCCTGTCAGCTCTGCAGCATCAGGAGAAGAAGAGAATTGCAGTGTCTACCAAACGTGAGTGTGTGTCCTCCAACCCTTCTCCACCATCTATAACCCCAATAGACTTTAACCCTTACTGCCCCGGGGGATACAGTTCCCCCCACTGGAACTATACCATCTCCGCTGCCCTCACATCACCTCCGGAGGTTCTGCAGCAGCGGCGGCCCCATCACTGGCCGCACCAAGTGGGTGGCGTCACCCGTGACAATCCCCTTGTAAATATTCCCCTTTTATTGTGAGGACCCAGGGACACGGTCCGGACCAAGCCACCCGTGACATCCCCAGCTACCGACCGGTCCGGTACCGAGTACCCTAGTCCCGCCTGGGGCTCCACATATTCTCAAGCCTAGTAGCTCTGGGGATTTGTTAGGGTCAGGAGACCACACAAATACCCTTCCATGAAGGACCCAATCTTCTGTCACCGACAAATTAATAGGTGAACCAGGAAAAACTAAAATTGTATCATGTAAATATAAAACGTTTCCCTCATCTCTGCTTTACAACAGCACCGTTTGTGAACTGTTCTTATATTTTGTTTGGATTTTAGAAGCTTTAAAAATAGATCAGCAAGTTATCTTTTTTTTTTTATTATTAACCTACCGTATATACTCGCGTATAAGCCGAGTTTTTCAGCCCAAAAATTTGGCTGAAAAGTCCCCCCCTCGGCTTATATGCGAGTCAATCGGTATATACTGTGTGGGGGGGCTGTCACCGAGGGCTGGAGGAGGCAGGAGAAGGCAGGGGGAGGCTGCAGTGACAGCGGGAGGTCACATGATGCCGCTCATTAAGTGCTATGAATATGCACGGCATCCCCCTGTCAATCAGCGCCAAGGGGAGCCGTGCATATTGCACTTTACTGACTGTATTCAGCCTCCCCCTGCTGGCACCCACCCATCACTGTACAGGGCTCCCCCCCCCATCACGGATCAGGGCTCCGGGATCAGGGCTCCCCCCCATCAGGGATCAGGGCTCCGGGATCAGGGCTCCCCCCCATCAGGGATCAGGGCTCCGGGATCAGGGCTCCGCCCCCATCAGGGATCAGGGCTCCGGGATCAGGGCTCCGCCCCCATCAGGGATCAGGACTCCGGGATCAGGGCTCCGCCCCCATCAGGGATCAGGGCTCCGGGATCAGGGCTCCCCCCCCATCAGGGATCAGTACTAATGTGTGCTCCTGGCTCCCCCCGCACCGATCATCTCACCCGTCTTCTTCCAGCCACAGACTTCCTCCGGTACGCTCGTTCTCCCTGTATGCCGGACGGGCGCATGTGCAATGACGTCATGCACCGCGCACAGCAATAAGCCGGCATACAGGGAGGACTAGCGCGTACCAGAGGAAGCCCGTGGCTGGAAGAAGACGGGTGAGATGATTGGTGCGGGGGGAGCCCGGTGCTGAAAGCAGTGCGGGGGCGGGGGGGAGGGTGATCCCGGATCCCGGAGCCCTGGGGGGCCTATACATTGATGGGGGGGTGCAATGTGACAGCAGGGGAGAGCTGTTAACCCTGCTGAGGTCCTGTATACCACACTGCTGAGGTCCTGTATACCACACTGCTGAGGTCCTTTATACCACACTGCTGAGGTCCTGTATACCACACTGCTGAGGTCCTGCATACCACACTGCTGAGGTCCTGTATACCACACTGCTGGGACCTGTATACAGCTGTGACCTGTATACCACACTGCTGGGAGCTGTATACTGCTGGGACCTGTATACCATACTACTGGGACCTGTATACTGCTGGGGCCTGTATACCACACTGCTGGGAGCTGTATACTGCTGGTGCCTGTATACTATACTACTGGGAGCTGTATACTGCTGGGACCTGTATACCACACTGCTGGGAGCAGTATACTGCTGGGACCTGTATACCATACTACTGGGACCTGTATACTGCTGGGGCCTGTATACCACACTGCTGGGAGCTGTATACTGCTGGGGCCTGTATATTATACTACTGGGACTTGTATACTGCTGGGACCTGTTTACCACACTGCTGGGAGCTGTATACTGCTGCGGCCTTTATACCATACTACTGGGACCTGTATACTGCTGGGACCTCTATACCACACTGCTGGGAGCTGTATACTGCTGTGGCCTGTATACCATACTACTGGGACCTATATACTGCTGGGACCTGTATACCACACTGCTGGGACCTGTATACTGCTGGGACCTGTATACTGCTGTGTCCTATATACCACACTGCTGGGACGTGTATACTGCTGGGGCCTGTATACTATACTGCTAGGACCTGTATACTGCTGGGACCTGTATTCCACACTGCTGGGGGGCTGTATACCAATGCTGGGGCTGTATACCACTGCTGGGGCTGTATACCACTGATGAGGGGCTTGTATACCAGTGCTGGCGGCAACTGTATAGTTGTTAGGGGCACTCTATACCAGTGATGGCTGCTATATACAGGGATGGTGGGCTATTTACCAGTGATAGGGGGCTTTATAACAGGACGGTGGTCTGCTGCATTGGCATTTTACTGTTTCTATTTGAAATAAAAGTTCAACATTTTTTCGTACCTATTTTCATTTTTGAAATTTTTCAGTACCGGTAGCTGCTGCATTTCCACCCTCGGCTTATACGCGAGTCAAAAGGTTTTCCCAGTTTTGGGGGGCATAAGTAGGGGGTCGGCTTATACACGGGTCGGCTTATACACGAGTATATACGGTATTCAGTTTGACATGGCTTTGGGGGACCAGTATACTGGCAACCCCCCCAAGGTGATACCATTGTAAAAATGGCACTCCCAACATACTCACTACTGCCGTCAGGTAGTCTCCTAAAATGGCCCCATATATTGAATGGGAAGCTATCATGAGGCAACAGGCATAGAAGGGGTTAATTGAATTGTTAATTTCTGAGGTAAACAGCTGGTATCCACTGGACAAAACCAGTTTGATGTGGTTCTCTGGGCGCCTAAATCCTAGGGGACGGATTGGCTGGATAAGGTCTGATGTCACTGACCTTTGTGTATATAAGGTGAGTCCCTAGGCTTAGGTGTTGAGTCAGGAGGTGTCACCTGAAGAAATACAGAAGACTGCTGAGGGATGGAGCTTCTGATGAGTCAGCTGCTGGTCAGGGCAGCTGAGAGGGGAGGAGAAGATTGGCTCCGAAGATGCCTGGAAGACCCCTGAGTGGCAGTGGTGGATGATGGCTCTGCGACTGCCCAGCTGTCTGAGGAAGCGGACAGGGAACCGTCGGAAGCTGCTGAGAGGCAGAAGAGACAGAGGAAGAATCGCCGCCCTTCATACTCCCCGCCGGCGTACGGCAGGGAGACGACGACTTCCAGGAAGAGGCCAGCCTTATTGCGTGACACCAGTGTCACGTCACGGAGCTCCACAGGCATCGCGAGATCTCCTAGGCTCGCTACAAGATCGCTGCTTCCGGAGAGAGGGCGGGACGGCCCGTCACAAGCGGTGGCAGCGCAGGAGGCCGCACTACAGCACCCTGGGGACCGGAGTGCCGCATATAAGCCCATGCAAAAGAGCTCTAATCAGGCAGCAGTGGTGCTCCAGGTCTGGGGTGCTGGAGAAGCAGAAGAAGAGGAGGCACCAGCCAGGTAGAAGTGGCGGAGATCCCGGTCACAGCGACGCCGGAGTGCCATTGCATGGAAGATCTCAGCTGTATCTTCAGCTTTGGTGGCAGTGGGTGCTCAGGGAGGGGGGCCACTGAGAGTATTCCCCAGGGAGACTGAATCTCCAGGGATAGCTAGGGCTAGCTTTAAAGAGGCAATGTCCTATGACATGTCTCCTTTAGGCTTTCACCTTCCCATGGCTATTAAAGAGAAAATATGGGCGGGAGAATTTATTGATGTTTTTAGCCTTCTCCCGGCTAGAGAAATGAACAGGTGGGAAAAGAGGGAGGATAGGCAAGAAGAGGACAAAAAATGGGTGTTTAGGTCATTAAACCCCTTCCCGACCTATGACGTTGTACAACGTCATGGGCGGGTAAGGGGTGTTTGATGTGAGCTCCGGCACAGCGCTCACATCAAACAGCCGACATCTCAGCTGAGATGTCAGGCTAACAGCTCCGATCGGATCAGTGATTGACAGCGGGATCCAAGGCAGCCGCGATGGGGAACGCGCTGTTCCCCGCCTGCTCCGGAGATCCCATGATAGTATTGCGGGATCTCCGGCGCTCACGTGACAGCCCGGGGTCCTGGCTAGACCCTGGATGCTGTTAGAGCGCAGCTTCCTGTTGTGGTTGGCAGGCACTGCCAACCACAACAGGTCCGCGATTCTGGGAGATACAGATGAGCTGCAGCTCATCTGTATCTCCCAGAAGTGATCGGACTGTGCAGCAAGGTGCCTCTTTGAGAGGCAGTGTAAAAATAAGAATAAATGAAATAGTAAAGTTTTTAAAAACCTGTAGAAAAAAATATAAATATAAAAGTTCAAATCACCCCCCTTTTCCCCCATTCACAATAAAAGTATAAAAAAAAAAAAAATACATGTTTGGTATCGCCGCGTTCAGAATCGCCCGATCTATCATCCTATTAAATCCGTTAATGAGAGCCGTAAACTGCGTAACGGAAAAAATGGTCCAAACACCAAAATTCCCGTTTTTTTGTTGCCACAACATTGCTATAAAATGCAATAAATGGGCGATCAAAACTGTGGATCCCCCCATAACTGGTATCATTAACACATTAGCTCAAAACGCAAAAAATAAGCAATCACACAGCCCCAAATCCTGAAAAATGAGAATGCTACGGGTCGCAGAACATGGCGCAAAAAGTCTGTTTTTGTTTTTTTTTCAAACTTCTGAATTTTTTTTCACCACTTACATACCAGTAAAGGTATACATGTTGGGTGTCTACGAACTTATACCGATCCGAGGCATCACCCTGTCATGTCAGTTTTACCATATAGTGAACATGGTGACTAAAATATCCAAAAAACAAACGTGCCATTGCACTTTTTTTGCAATTTCACTGCATTTAGAATTTTTTTGCAATTTCCCTGTACACTATATGGTAAAATAAATTATTGAATATGAAAGTACAACTCGTCCCGCAAAAAACAAGCCATCATATGTCTATATTGACGGACAAATAAAAATGTTATGGCTCTTGGAAGCAGGGAAGCAAAAAACGAAAATTAAAAACTAAAATTTCCCGGGTCATGAAGGGGTTAATTTATGGCTGCAATGTTTTACATATATGCAGCAGTGTTGGGATAGAAATCTCCCGACTTATGCTGTGGACTTTTCTAGCACGTGTATAGCGTGCTGGAAGCTTACAGGCATTTTGGGGGTACAGCATGGTTAGCCTATGACGAGGCTTATCATCAGAATCTAGCTGTTCAATCATCACTGAAATGGGGAGCCAAGGATGTGGGCCTATGGCTTCACATGATGGTTCCCAAAAGGCAGCGCAGCTCTGCACAGCCTGTACGTAAGGGGCTGTGCTTTGCTTTTAATGATTCTGGCTGCAAGTGGGCACAGAATTGCAAGTATTGGCATGAATGTTCCTTTTGTTTTGGCGCCCACTCTGTAGCTAAATGTTTTAAGAAGCTTCATCAGTCTGCTATAGGTACAAGGGAGATTTTTCTAAAAAGCAATGGCGCCAGTGAAAATCAAAGAAATGCGTCCATGGTTAAGCAGGTACCCCAACCAAAC
>JARQOC010000002.1:234162396-234175508 GCA_033576535.1 Allobates femoralis
CTTTCCTCTTCTTCTTCTTTCCTCTTCTTTCTTCTTTCCTCTTCTTCCTTTGTCCTAGCCGCCGCCACCACTGGTTAAAATAGCTGGCGGGAAAGCCAATGCCGGTTTTCCCGCCCTGCTAATTCAAATGATCAACTGATGATACAATGTAGTCCAAGTACTGATAAGTCCTGCTGTTTAAATAAACATTCCAGGGAATTCAAGAGCCGCTGGGAACGTGCGTTTTTACACACGTGCTCATCACAAACCAGGAGTGAGTGACTGAATACAGAAGTGGTTCCCATGTTTCTATTATACTTTTCCTCTGATTGTTCCACTCCGGGTTTGTGTTGAGCTTGCGCATACGAAAAAGCAGCATATACGCGTGTGAAAGCACCCTAACTGAGATCACCCGAGGACTCCGTTGCCATAGTAATCGCTCGCTCGGTTACTATGGCAACTATGTCCTCAGTGACATCACCGATTACTATGCCGCAGGTCTCAGACTGTCATTCAGTCATCAGAGACCACAGGGAGTGGACGTGTTCTTCCTCCCCGTGGTCTCTGATGTAGCCTGTATGTCCAGGAAGAGTAGACGAGGATCGTGGAGAGGTACGGAGGTGAAGGGGTTAATAGAGATGGGGTCACTAAGTGTCCCTGTGTTTTTATTTCTAATAAGTTGTCTCTGTGTTGTGTCTTTTTTAACCATTTATTTGAGATTCTTAATTCGGGGTCTAACTTGGCTTGACATTAAGAATCTCAGAGCTTAATACCTGGCAATACAAACCTGGTATTAACCCTTTATTATCCAGCATGTCACTGTCACCAAGGCTGCTGGAAGAACCTGGTAAAGCGCCTGGATATGGCACTTCTTATAAATGCACCATTTTCAGGAGCGGATGGGGGCTGATATTCTTAAGCATAGGGGGGAACCTAAAACAATTGGCCCTCCCCCTGCTGAGAATACCAACCCTCATTTGCCTAGTTTTACCTTGGATGGCAATTAAAAATAGGGCATAGCTCACGCATTTATTTTGCCAGCCAAGATAAAATTAGGCAGCTGTGGGTGGCAGCTCGCAGCTGTCTGCTTTCACTGGGCTAGAATCCCCACGTGTTTTTATTGTTTATTTATTTAACACACTATGACGGCAGGCATACACATTAGTGTATGGTAACAAAGCACAATCCCCGACTGCTAAAATTGTCTCCCGTGGTTGCGGCGTGTAAAGGTACCCTTAGTGAGCACTTCTCCTTTGCAGAGATAATACATCCACCTCACAGGTGTGGCATATTAAGATTCTGATAGACTGCATCATTATTTCACAGGTGTGCCTTAAGCTGGCCACAATAAAAGATTACTCTAAATGTGCAGTTATACGAGAGTATTGAGGAAGTCCAGAGTCTGTATCTGGTGTAGGCACCATTTGCCTCGCGTGGTTTCCAGCAGTTTGTGCAGAAATTCTTCGGTCATGCAAACCGACTGTTAAAGCAGATGTCCGGGTGGCTGGTCTCAGATGAACTTTTAGATAAAGATGCTGGATGTGGAGGTCCTGGACTGGTGTGGTTACATGAGGTCTATGGTTGTGAGGCTTTTTGGAGGTCATCCAAGTGGAGTCCAATATATATGCTGACACAGGCAATGGAGAAGATGCAGAAACTATGTTCTCAACCTTCTCACCTGTGCTCTGATTCTCGCATGCAAGAGAATCAGCTCACAGTAAATGACACTTGGCTCGGAGTTTGAGTGGTGTTTAATCTGTATAATCAGCCGATTCTCTCTCATGACAGAATATACGGCTAAGTGACCCCAGCCTTAATGTGATAATTTACAGTATAAAAATGAAGCGAAAAGTATGATAGACCCGACTGAGCTCTTTTTCTGCACTGTCACTGCAGCACTCGAGATAGCTGGAAATCCCAGTGACATCATAACTGGGAAAAGGCACAGCAAGTTTCTATGGTGCAGCTCTCCAGCATGATCAACATGTGAGGACAAGAAATAGAAAGGTTTGAATGCGGCGTTCATCCATTCATTTGGGTGTGCTAAATATGTCACAAAGGGATCTATTAAAACTGGGCCAAAGCAGTGATGAGGGCAAATCAATGCCCCAAGTCCCCACTGTTCCCTGACAATATTGTGCTGCTGAAAAATAGTGTAAACCTTGTGACTATTACAAAAGAACAGAACATCTGTTCTGTCAAAGTAGTAAGATGGCAGCCAGGAAATCCCAGGGAATTCCCAGATCAGAGAAAGGGATGATGCTTAGAGGGGTTTTTTTTAGATCAAGAAAACTACAAAAAACACCTTATTAGGGCCCTTTCACATCAGCGTTTTTCGTAATTCGCGGCAGATGCGGTGAAAAAACCGCATCTGCCGCGTTTGCCGCATAACGGTTCCACTTGCGGCACGGTTGCGTTTTTTTCCATAGGAAGTATAGGGGGACTTGCGGCAGATGCGGCAAGTGCGGTATTGCACTTGCGGCAGGTGCGGCAGCGAAAAAAAACCGCAGTAAGCCGCGGTTTTTTTCTCTGCCGCACCTGCCGCAAGTGCAATACCGCACTTGCCGCATCTGCCGCAAGTCCCCCTATACTTCCTATGGAAAAAACCGCAACCGTGCCGCAAGTGGAACCGTTATGCGGCAAACGCGGCAGATGCGGTTTTTTCACCGCATCTGCCGCGAATTACGAAAAACGCTGATGTGAAAGCACCCTTAGAAATACATATACTTCATATCCTATGGGACAAATGTTAGCATTTCTAAGATGATCACAAACAGCAGGAAGAATTGTATCTTTTCTGGCTGTTATCTATGGAGAAACAGGAGCCTGTCAGAGGTTTGTGTCATCTACCGCTGCAAAGTCGCTGAGGTCAGGGATTGGCTGCAGCAGTGCTATGTGCTATAGTGGTGACGAAACCGCCGGAGATTGTAAATTAGACCATAAAACAAGACCATGGCGTACCCTTTTACATGCCCCTGCACACATCCGAAAAAGTATTTTGTTCATGTTTCACACTGCATGCAAATTGCGCGGTCTGCTTCATTGGTTGTCTCCAGATTGCACTTAGCCTCTTCAATCACTTGATGACAGCGGATGACTTCTGAGATGTAACCACACAATTCTCGAGTCTACACGCCGATGCAGTCGAATTAGAGATCTGCACAGGTGTGCCTTTGCCCTATTGAACAGTCAGGGTGCTGGTGAGTGTAGAAGTGAAGCTGGAACATGCGCCTAAGGCCTCATTCACACTTCCGTGCCTCAGTCACGTGTACGGTACGGACCGACACATGCCAGGGGACACATGTTTTCCTATGGCCCCATTCACATGTCCGTAATTCCGCATGGACCGTGTCGCCATGTGGAGCACATACATGTCCGTGTGCTACACACGGCGACATGTCATTTTTTTTGCGGAGGGATGAACCGCTTTTGGCCGAAAACGTCCATCCACACAGATGTCGTCCGTGTGCATGGACCAAGGATGAAAGTCACAAGCCTAAAAATAAAGAATTTCAAACTCACCTCGCTCCAGTACTGACAGTTCTTCTCTCTTTCTGTGCCGTTCATTAGGCTCATGAATATTCACTTCACTGAGCCTGACAGCAGACCACAAGTGAGAGGAACAGCGGCGCAGGAGGGAGGCAAGTATGTGATGACTGCGTGTCCGTGTGCTATCCACAGATGCATGGATAGCACACAGACAGCACACGTGTCACACATACGTGACCCATGGATCTACACCCCGCCCCCAAACGGCCTTGCCCCACACATACATGGTGTCACGTGAAACAGGCCTAACATGACTCGACATGAGATTCGCCTGCATAGGTATCCGATTGTACTTGACAAGAATGAGACTTCGGGCACTGTGTGGATACTATAGCAGACATCATCCACTCCCTTAAATATAGAATAGGCAGTGTTTAAAAGGGCACAGGGCACTCTGGAGATGTCCATTGGACTGGACAGTTTGCATCCAGCACAGTACACGAATAGAAGATTTCGAGGTGTATGCAGGGGCACCTATGAGGGTATAAAGGGGCTGTAGGGACCCTACCTACATGGTTTAAAGGTGATGCGCAGGGTTTATCTAACATATAAATAGTTAGAGGTAGGTGGAAGGTCTGAAAGATGGAAAAGCGAATGTCCAGCGTGGGAGATGTCCATAAAATATAACATTTATTCCATTTTTGTTAAAAGCACATAAGTCCAAAATCCATCGTTACATCCAGAGACACAAAAAACGGGTGAAAGATGATTTCAGGGAATTAGGCTGCAAGCTTAAGGCAAGGACCTCCAAGGTAGTATTTCTAAAATACTGCTTGTACCATGTGCCACACCAGAGAGGCAAAGGGAGATTAGGGAGATAAATACGTGGCTCAAAAATTGGTGTAGGAAGGAGGGGTTTGGGTTCCTGGAGAACTGGGCCGACTTCTCGGCTGGCTACAGATTCTATGCTAGGGATGGGCTGCACCTCAATGGGGAGGGTGCAGCTGTGCTGGGGAGAAAATGGCTAGAAGGTTGGAGGAGTGTTTAAACTAGGGATTGGGGGGAGGGTATTCATTGTACAGGAGGGGAAGATAGTGTAAATAGTAACCTGGGCACAAGTAATGAAATCGGGGGTGGCATGGGGGGTGGGTTACAACAGTCAATTTAGTAGGACGAAATAGAGGTAAAGAGAGATGCATAAAGTGCATGTACTCTAATGCCAGAAGCCTCACCAACAACATGGAGGAATTAGAATTTATTTTGTTGGAAAATAATTATGACATGGTGGGGATATCGGAGACATGGCTGGACGAGAGCCATGACTGGGCTGTTTACAGGGCTATAGTCTGTTCAGAAATGACCGTACAAATAAGCGAGGGGGAGGTGTATGTTTATTTGTAAAATCATCCTTATAACCCTTCCTTCGTGGTAATATATGTGAATCTAATGAAAATGTAGAGTCCAGTGGGTGGAGATAAGGTGAGGGGGAAAAATAATAAATTACTGATAAGGGTTTGTTATAAGTTTCCAACAATAATGAAGGTGGAGGAGAATATCCTCATAAAGCAAATAGATGAAGCAGCGACTCAGGGAGAAGTAATTATTATGGGGGACTTCAACTACCCTGAAATACATTGGGAAAAGAAACCTGCAGTTCCAGCAAAGGTAATAGGTTTTTGAAAACTATGAGAGACAATTACCTTTCACAACTGGTTCAAGACCCAACAAGAAGGGGGGCACTGCTGGACCTAATATTAACCAACAAGCCAGACCGCATATCACATATACGGGTTGGAGGTCACTTGGGTAATACTGATCACAAAATAATAAGTTTTCAAGTATCCTTTAATAAGATGTGTAGTAGAGGGGGCACAAGGACACTAAACTTCAGGAAGGCAAATTTCCAATGGATGAGAGATGATCTTAGTGCAATGAACTGGGACGATGTCCTGAGACATAAAAGTTCACAAATCAAATGGGAGACGTTTATTAGCATCCTGAATAGGACCTGTGCACAATATATACCTTATGGGAATAAACATGCTAGAAATAGGCAGAAACTACTATGGCTAAATAAGGCTGTAAGGGGCGCAATAAGTGACAAAAACGGCCCTTTCGCTTGAGGGACATCCCATCCTCCCCTCTGTATCCCCTGTAAAAACCTTTGATGATCGCCTTTTATGCTGTTTGTATAATAAAGAATTGACTTGAAGATCGGTGAGTGCTGCCGCCTCTATATATACCCGTTGCTAAGCAATGACCTTGTGACCGGATGTGCACCAGACGTGAACAAGAGCAGCAAGGCGGTGTGACGGCGGTGTCCATGTGAGCTCCAGCCTGGAGCGTAGTTAAATCCGAAGGGGAAGAGAGCTGCAGCTGTGCCCAGCAACTTCAAAGAAGTGACAAAAAGAAAGCATTTAAGGAATTAAAGAATTAAAGAAGTAGGTAGTGATGAGGCATTAAAT
This sequence comes from Allobates femoralis, assembly GCA_033576535.1. Classification (NCBI taxonomy): domain Eukaryota; kingdom Metazoa; phylum Chordata; class Amphibia; order Anura; family Aromobatidae; genus Allobates; species Allobates femoralis. The sequence goes on from JARQOC010000002.1 coordinate 234,168,330, forward strand.
AAATACAGAAAATTAAATAGCATCTGTAAAAAGCAAATCAAGGCAGCAAAGATTGAGACAGAGAGACTCATTGCCAGAGAAAGTAAAAAAATCCCAAAATATTCTTTAACTACATAAATAGTCTAAAAAATTATTGTGATGTCTCCTTAAAAATAGTCTGGGTGAAATGGTGGATGAGGATGAGGAAAAAGCCAATATGCTAAATGACTTTTTTTTGCAACAGTATTTACACAAGAATATCCCATGACAGACAACATGATCAGTGATAACAAAAACTCTCCATTAAATGTAGCCTGCTTAACCCAATAGGAAGTACGGCACCATCCAAAAATCACTAAAGTTGACAAATCTCCTGGCCCGGATGGGATACACCCCAGAGTACTGCAGGAATTAAGTACCATCATAGATAAACCATTATTTTTAATCTTTAAAAGTTCCATAATAACAGGGTGTATACCACAGGACTGGTGTATAGCAAATGTGGTGCCAATATTCAAAAAGGGGACAAAAACTGAACTTGGAAATTATAGGTCAGTAAGCTTAACCTCTACTGTGGGTAAAATCCTAGAGGGTTTTCTAAGAGATGCTTTACTGGAGTATCTGAATAAAAATAACCTCATGACCCAATATCAACATGGGTTTATGAGGAACCGTTCCTGTCAAACTAATCTGATAAGCTTCTGTGAAGAGGTAAGTTCTGGACTGGACAAAAGAAATGAAGTGGATGTGGTGTATATGGACTTTTCAAAAGCTTTTGATACGGTGCCACACAAAAGGTTGATACATAAAATTAGAGCAATGGGGATAGGGGAAAATATGTGTAATGTGTAAGTGCTTTAAGAACTGCCTCAGTGATAGGAAACAAAGGGTGGTTATTAATGGAACACACTCAGAATTGGTCACAGTTAACAGTGGGGTACCACAGGGGTCAGTATTGGGCCGCTTCTTTTTAACATATTTATTAGTGACCTTGTAGGGGGCATAGAGAGTAGAATCTCAATATTTGCAGATGACCCTAAACTCTGCAGGGTTATCATTATGAAGGAGGACAATTTTATATTACAGGAGGATTTATGTAAACTAGAAGCTTGGGCTGATTAATGGCAAATGAGCTTTAATGGGGATAAATGTAAGGTCTTGCACTTGGGCAGACGAAATAAAATGTATAATTATGTTCTTAATTGTAACACAGTGGGCAAAACTACCACTGAAAAAGACCTGGGTGTATGGGTAGATGACAAACTCACATTTAGTGCTCAGTGTCAGGCAGCCACTGCAAAGGCAAATAAAATAATTGGATGCATTAAAAGAGGCATAGATGCTCATGAGGAGAACATAATTTTACCTCTATTCAGGTCACTAGTGCGACCACACTTAAGGTACCGTTACACGTTGCAACTTTTCAGCGATGTCGGAAGCTATGCCGCGGGTGCACGCTCACTTCCGACATCGCTGCATTACCTATCACACAGGCAGATGTTGCCGCAGCGATCGCTCACTGGGCTGGGAACAACCCAGCGAGCGATATCCTTCCATGCTGCAAATAGGCGGCATTGCTGGTAACATCGCTGTTGTGGTGTTACACAGCAATTAGCCGCAAAATCGCTGATTGCAAGTGGCCAGGTTTTTTAACATCAGGAAAAACATTGCAATTTGCAACCAGCAATTTATTGCGCTGTCACACAGCACGATGATCCAGCAATGTTGCTGCAACTTCGCTGACAGAAAAATTTCAGCGAAGTTGCATGCAACATTGCTACGTGTAATGATGCCTTTAGAATACTGTGTACAATTCTGGTCTCCGGTGTATAAGAAAGACATAGTTGAACTAGGCTGGGTGCAGAGAAGAGCGACCAAGGTTATTAGAGGACTGAGGGGACTGCAATACCAAGACAGGTTATTAAACTTGGGGTTATTTAGTTTGGAAAAACAAAGGCTTGGGGTGATCTTATAATCATGTATAAATATATGAGGGGACAGTACAGAGACCTTTCTAATGATCTTTTTACTCTTAGGCCTGAGGGTACGGTTACACGTTGCAACATTGCATGCAATTTCACTTGCAATTTGCTGGTTGCAGTGAAATCATGGACACATTGTTACATTTGTACACGGGAACAAAATAGAACATTGTGTCCATGATTTCACTGCAACCAGCTAATTGCAAGTGAAATTGCATGCAATGTTGCGACGTGTAACGGTACCCTCAGACGGGGACAAGGGGGCATCCTCTACATCTGGAAAAAAGAAGCTTTAGGGTACCGTTACACGTTGCAATATCATTCCGATATCGCATAAAATTTCACGTGAGCGCGCACGTTTTTGGCACTTGTCCAAGATCACATAGGAGATGTTATACGTAGCAATCACACTTACAACTTACTACGATCTGGCGTCCCGGAAGTCGGCTGGCAAATCGGACAGCCGATTTTTCAGATCGTAGTTGCACCGTCACACAGCACAACCACATAAGCAATGTGGGCCTACTTTTCACCCAGCTTAGGACATGGGCGTACCTGAGTTAACTTTTAACCGCGCCCAGAACACTCCGATTGGACGGCGAAAGAGCGTTACCATTGGTCAGCCATCTCAGACAACATGGTGGCGACATGGATGCTATTGCCCATTATATCATCTTAAAACTGATGTCATATGTGATCTTTATCTTTATGCAGGGGACTGTAAAGCACCTAGAAGGCGGGGCCCGCTGCAAAATTACGTAATGACGTCATGGCGCAGAGTATTAACGCTGTGTAAACTTCTCCATCCGCAAAGGAGTCGCTCACACATAGTGGATGATCACAGTGAACGCCACGGCATTACATAATATGTAAACCGCAACGCTCAGGCTTCGCACATGGCCACACATATCTGGCCTATTATTGCAAGGAGTGGCTATACTTGTGTTAACATTTTAATATATGTGCGACATATGGGATGGGAGATTGTAGCTATCATCAATGAGTGCTTTATATACTGACATGGCACTTTTGGCCAGTACTGTATGTTTTTGGCGACGCTATGTTTGTGGCGTAGTCAATAGGCACCTTAATCTCATCATGAATAGTAAAGGAGGTGTTTGACAATGATTCGCTTTGTATACATGCATTTTCGCAACATTGAGGAGATGCAAAAGTCAATGAATGAAGTGGCGTACGCACAAATAATCCAATATGGCTCCTTTGCCAGGGCCATCCAATCGGCATACAATACTAGCCACCAATCGACATAGATGGGGCGGGAAAACACAACCCACAGGCACACCTACGGGCTTGCTTGTGCAACCTGCAAAATCGCAAACAAGATCGTAGTTGCGCCGTCACACAGCACGATCATGCCAGATCGCATATGCAACATTGTACGGTTGAAGGGCTTGCACTATCTTCTTGCAATATCGTACCTGCAATTTATTGCAGACGCATTGCCCTGTTACACGACACAATGCACGAACGATATCAACTGCAACGACCACACCACGTGACTTTTTGTCGATGTTGCATTGCGATATTGCGACGTGTAACGGTACCCTTAATCATAATTGGTTCAGTGGTTAGCACTGCAGACTTGCAGTACTGTGGTCCTGGGTTCAATTCCCACCAAGGACAACATTTGCAAGGAGTTTGTATGTTCTCCCCGTATTTGCGTGGGTTTCCTCTGGGCACTCCGGTTTCCTCCCTGATAAGATGTTTAGATTGTGAGCCCCAAGAGGGACAGTGTTGCAAATTGTATGTAAAGCACTATGGAATTAATAGTGCTATATAAATGAATAAATATTATATATTATTATATAATTACAGACATGAATTCTTTACTGTAAGAGCAGTGAGACTATGGAACTCTCTGACACATGATGTTGTAATGAGTGAGTCACTACTAACATTTAAGAGTGGCCTGGATGCCTTTCTTGAAAAATATAATATTACCGGTTATATATACTAGTTTCTTTGATAGGTCGTTGATCTAGGGAACAAGTCTGATTGCCATACGTGGAGTCAGGAAGGAATTTTCTTCCCCAATGTAGAGTTTAGTGTTGCCACATAAGTTTTTATTTGCCTTCCTCTGGATCAACGTGTTAGGCTATGGGTTGAACTAGATGGACTTAAGGTCTTCCTTCAACCTTAAATACTATGTTACTATGTATATAAAGCGGAGTATGTGTGTGTCTACTAAGGGTACCTTTACACACCGCAATTTTTTGCGGCGATAGGAGGCAATCTAAAGTGCGCGTGCACGTTTCTCATGGTTGCCTCCAAACGCCGAAGGCGCTTTTACACGCCACAATTTCACCCTCAACTTAAGGCGATGTGTCGTTCCAGAAGTTCCCACACCAACAGCGGGAAACATCCGGTAGAGTTCCGTTGCCGCTATTCCCAAAGGAATGTGGGCGTACCTGTTCAGCGCAGCGAAAACATAGGCGTGCCAAATTGTTTTACACCGCGCCCCAAACACGCTCATTGGACAACGCAATAGTGTCCTGATTGGCCAGCCTGCGTTGGAAGGCTGGCAAATACGTGATGCCATTGTCTCGGAGTTTTGAAGGAATACACGCTCGTGTCGTGACAAGTGGCTGCTGCGAGACACTTTCGAGGCGCACAAGCGTCACACAGGAGCAGTTTTGTGCAGGACCGTGGCTTACAATACACAATGGTTTGCTATGTGTGCGTCTGTAGCTGATGGTGGGAACATACACACAACCCTATGCCCATATGTGCCAACATTGTTCCATGCCATGGCACCGCTGCCATGGCACAACTGAACTATGTTTGTGTAGACATGTTTTTGTGTTTAATGGTCTGTACCCACATCCCCTACAAACACCATTGTTTGCTCAATGTGTCTGAACACGTGCCTCTGTGGGGCCAAGACATCACAATGGATATGTACACACAGTTGCGCCATACACTGTGGCCCAAAGGGCTGAACCTGTGTACGGCATATTACCACACAATGTTTCATGGACCCACCACTTGCTTTTCACGGATCACATATCTCTGTGCACAGCATAAAGCTATGTGCAACTGCCCTGTGTCCCAAAGTAACAACACACACAGGTTGTTGTTTGGATCCAATTTTTTTAACTTTATATTTTTGTGCACCCAAAAAATAAGGTCAACAACACACACAAAATAACATAAAACAAAAGTGTTAACATCACACAAAGAACTGAAACATGATGAGAATTAATGTAAAACAAAAACATGTCAAAGTAAAAAACCCCAAAAAAGAACCTAACTAACTAAAGAATGTGCATACACAAAAAGCAAAAACAAAGCCTCCTGGTGCAGCCACCCTGGTGACTACACCCTTCTCATCATGTTTCTGCCTGACAACACCAGCCACCCTACACCTGCTAGTGCTGCCAGGCCACTGCCCCAGGGCCATTAAAGTAGGAGCAGTATGCGTCTCTACTGTTCCTGGCCTCCTGCTGAGTCCGACCCTGGCTCAGCGGCTGGAGTGGCGCTACACCATAGTCGGTTGCACGCCAATCCCCGGGATGGCCCCCCCCTGTTGTGGGGTCCACTGAATCCACATAACTTGCCGGCGTGTATGATGACCGATCCCTACGACACAGGACGTTATGCAGCACACAGAAGGCCAGCACTACCACATCAATAGATTCCAGTTTCATATGCAGATGTGTATGAAAAACCCGAAATGTATTGGCCATGATCCCGAACGCATTTTCAACCACATGGCGGGCCCGGGATAGCCGGTAATTGAAAATGCGCCGCTCAGAAGTAAGGGTCCTCTGAGGATATGGCCATAGTAGGTGTGCCTGAAGTGGGAAGGCTTCATCCCCCACAAATGCAAAGTTTAAATGATGGGTGGTCTCATCATTTGAGGGCAAGTTCAGCCCACCTGCCCTTAGGTCGTGGGCCAAGCAGCAGTGTGCAAACACACCCCCATCAGAGATATGCCCATTCATTCCAACATCCACGTAGAGGAACTCATAGTTCGCATCCACCAGGGCCATGAAGACCACACTACAATATCCTTTGTAATTGTAATACAAAGACCCAGAGTTTGGTGGTTTGGTGATCCTCACGTGCTTACCATCCAATGCCCCGCCGCAGTTTGGGAATTGCCAGCGGTCCTCAAACCCTCTGGCAACATCCATCCATTCAGCGGGTGTTGTTGGAAACTGCATATAGGATGGCAGCAGACTACTCCAGATGGCCTCACACGTCTCGGGGATCAAGCGGCTCAGCAGGCTCAGTGATACACGTAAAGTGTATTGCAGGTCGGTCCTTGAACGACCTGTTGCCAGGAACCGCAAAGTGACAGCCAAACACTCCTCAGGTGGCACGGATCGACGCATTGCAGTGTCCTGTCGGGCTATCAACGGCCTTATGCGTTCCAAGAGGAATGTCAAAGAGTCCTCGGACATACGGAGGTAGTTCCTGAAATCATGCGGACTACAATCCTCCAGCTCACGCAACAGCTGCATGTGGCTCCAGGTGTCCCAGTGCAGAAGGCAATCCCGAGCCCACACACGTCATGGACTGCGAGCCCACAACCTCTCATATCTATCCTCCAGCCACAATTGCTCTTCCACCAAGGCAAGAGCCACGATAGCATCTCCATCAGGGTTGAACATCATCTCACGTACCAACACCTGCAAAAATGATACAAATAAACATCAGTACAAGAACGCTTCATCACACATCATCTACACACACCACTTCCTTCCCTAACCACCTACTGGCCACTTTCACACAGCATACCCAAGTGTGCTCACCACACCACACACATACATATAGATCACCAATCAAGGCCCAAACAACATTGCAGTGTCTGGCATCAAACCTGGTCACTCTACACCCCTAGCCCACCAGTACAATACATCTCCCTTGTCAAAAGCAACACATCATGAGGCTAAGGCCATAAACGTGGCCATAATGTTGACGTGTGACCACAAGGCATGGCCAAACACATAGGTCACATTATTTTGTTTTGTTTTTTGGCCAAAATATAGACAATTACATTAGACACGTACCCCTAGCCTTTGTGGGTCATGGTCAAAATATCACGCCACGCAGCACACTATTGTATACTCATCATGTCCAAGACACATCCCTGATGTGTTGTTAATGCAGGATCTTCTGAGCCAGACATTTGCAGAAGCCACACGCCCCACTCCACATCTGATTTTGGCCTTAAATGTCCCATTGTGTGTGG